>BLKR01000153.1:0-600000 GCA_011170035.1 Teleogryllus occipitalis
GGGGACGGGAGGAAAAGCCGAAAGAAAACGGACCAATAAGCGGTCACGTCATTGGCCGCCCGCGGGGGGTCTCCGCGGGGGTGCGACGGCCCGTCTCCAGATTGCTAAGGTGTCCGCAACGTCAGCTCCATCGACCATGACGCGGCAACCTGCCGGACAGCCAAGAATTCGATGACTCCGGTCGTGGATGCCTACGACTCTATACATTCTGAGGCGAGTTGGCTCTTCCTCGCTCCGTAGGTGTATTGTGGTTTCATAAGAAAGAAGCAATGCAAGCCATTATCCGACGAATGCCAGTCGGGCAGTGGGGGCTCGTGGTCATGCCATTAGGGTGTGCAACGTTTTTCTTCTTTTTCCCACTCTCTCTCTCTCTCTCCCTCTGTCTCTTTCTCTCTCTCACACACACATATACATTACATGCATGCATTGACACACATTAACATTAATAATGACAATTAAACACAAATCATCTTATGACGTCTGATAGCATGCCGAACAATTCCATTCCATTGTTTCTTTTCAGCAATTTTTTTCTGTGGCTTTTTCATTGAAATCATTGATTTCTTACGTTTCATATTTTCAACGCTATTCATTGTTAGTTGCACAAACACCCTTGACAGAAAAAGAACTCTCTGATTTCGGTTTCTCAAAACACATTGAAACGTAGCCTAATACTTACGTTTACAAAATACACTAGGGGTTTGAATACTTCGGAATGGTTTTGTAATTGCAACTCACTTTAAAACACAAGAGAATACACATATATACAATTAAGATTTTTATGAATGCAACACTGCACAGCAATGCGTTCGCGTTTCGCGCGCTAGTATGAAAGATCATTTAAGTGGAGAGTTGTCTCACACTTTCTTCGTTCAATGTCATACTTACTTCTGTTAAAAAGTTGTGCTACTCGAGTGTTATATCTTCGAGACACGTCAAGGCTTTTCCCGAGATCGCCACTGCGCCTGCGCCGTAGAAGGAGCACCGCGCGGGGATTGCTCCAGTCCTCCATAAGCCACCGTTGTTCCCCCTCCTTCCCCTGCAGCCCCGCGGCAGCCTAGGACGCCGTTTCCTCGGTCGCATTTTCCCGAGTGTGCTCCCGCAGGCTTTCACGAAAGAAAGGCGGACGGACCGGCAATCGCAGCTTCCGAATGGCGCGTGTTTTGAAATAACATGTTTCGTAAATGCTCTGAGAGGCCTTTTATTCCCCTCTTGTTAAGAGATGTTTAAGAGAAATGGCACCGAATTAATTTGGGTGTGCACATGCGAACGTGCGAATACCCACGAGCCGCCACTGTCACAAATTCATATTACTTTGGATTCCACCAAATTAATTTTTAATACAAGAATGAAAGTTACGTTCCGGCGGAAGTTCGGACGTATTTCTGCTAATCACTCAATTCTCAAGAACTCTTGCCTCCCATACTTTAACGTGATTGCAGTGTCTTTGTGCTACGTCACACCTACACTTAAGCCTTCCTGGTTTATTATCCAAGCAAAATCTCTTTCACTCTGTGTTGAAGAAGCCAACAATTGAATTCAGTACATCGAGTTCTGACAAAATCGATGTACGCACGGATTTTAACATGAACATTTTACAGGTATTGTGAAATTCTTTCCTTCTGTTAACACAAAATTATTAAATTTACTTTCAACTTAACCATGGGTTCAACATACAACATGTTACTCCTTGCCTGTTGCATGTGGACGTGTAATTCTATACAGAATCACGATTCCTGGAAGTTCTATTGATTGAAACCAAATTATCCGACTGATTGCAAATAATATAAATTATCAGCCTTTCTTAAAAATAAAAATTTAACATTTATTCTTATAACCTATGTATTACAAATCTATTGATTTTGTGTGAATTACTTTTTAATAGAACATTAAAACACCGTACGGGTATGAATATACTTCGTAAGCTTACTATTATATCTTGACAGATGCCTACTCGGTTGACTAGCAGAATGTTGTCCGTGGAATCCTTTGTTCACAAATTTTTGCGTTCTTGCCTAAATTAAAAATGTTCCAGAATGTCTTCAACGATTTTTTGTCAATAGGAATTAATATTTCCCACAGCATTAATATACGGTCGCGACTTCCCCTACCTGTGTTTCGTATGAAACATACTCTCGACTGACTATATCCAGCTACTTCTGGAAAAAATCTTCCATCTTTGGTTCTTGGCTAACCACAGTATAGTTTTTTTTTCAGAAAGGAACAAAGCGGTGGAAGATCACATTCTGCTACTTGCTACTTTATAAATTTCATTTTTATTGATATTTTTGGTATCATCTTTTTGAAAGTCAAATAGTCCTTCAAAAAACGAGACCGCATGTACACTGTTTTATGTGCATTACACTCTTTTACAGGTATCGCAGCACTACCAAGAGAATCCTCTCAAGGAACCGAATGCCTCTTTTCTAGACTGGCTGGCACGTGTTACTTATATATTTCCCCAAGAAGACCATCGTTTTGGCAGAATCATTTACATTGTTATTCCTGCTCACGCTTTTTTCTTCTATCTTTTCTACGAAGAGGTTATAAAAAGACACTGAATCTTTTTCAATTTAATTTTACATAATAAATTCTTACGTCATTTTAATTTCAGAAAAATAAAATACTAATAATTCTGTTTCTGAATTTAAAACAATAATTTCTCTTAAGATCTGTTTTTCTTACATGCAGTTTTGCTTCTCAAATTTTATTTTACGAAACTGGTTGTTACAATCGCTTCACTACTACGCCCAATCACTCCTATAATAAAATATCTTTGATATGGTAAGAATAATAAGAAACTACACAATAGGGGCAATTGAATAAAGAAAAATAGAAAAGTAGAAAATCTACTATCATATTCTGTTAAAGAACTAGCAAGGATACTCAAACATGGGACATTTAAAAATACATTAATTAGAAATGATATTTTGTTTTCTTTCATCCTCAAACTGTTTTCAAGATGTTTAAGAAACCGTAGGCGATTGCAACTAAGAACAAATAAAAATATGCTCTGTAATTAATTACACAAATCAAAATTGGTGCTTCTAAATTGCGTACAACCACCTTAAATTCATTGTGTTAGAAAAACTCTTCTAAAGAAAACTGGACTAAGCAATAAGTAAGGTTTTGCAATACAATTTAGTTATAAAACTATTTTATTATATCAACTTTTTGTTTAACGTGGTCCTAGATTCGTCACAACCTAAGTAACTTTGAAGATTTGGCAGACACGTTACAATTTGTCTGTATCTTTTCTATCACGTGGCACAAATGGATGCTGATGTTCGCAAAACCCCGGTTTTTTATGAACTTGGCAGCTGTTGTTAAAAACAACTTTGGGATGCCCGAACAAATTATTGACCCTACATATTCAGGTACAATAATTATTCATATTTTAGTCAATATATCTGAAGTTGACATTCTATAACAATAAAATATTTACTATATTTCCAGTCATACTCAAGAAATACTGGCACGACATTAAAGTTTTTCTAATTCTGTGGATAATAATAATAACATTCCCTGCAATTGGAGTTGCAGTTCTACCTGCGATAAAGATACTAAGAATGCAGAATAGCTACAGAAATTACAACACTACAGGCAACGAAACAGTGCCCTTGGAACTCGATGTTCCAAGTTTCCCTATTCACAACTGGACTCCATTTGACGAGTAAGTATAAAAACTCATAAGGAATATACAACTGAAATTTTGATTGAATTGGGTCACATTTTCAGACCAAATGACACTAAAGATATTACACATCGAAACATTCACGAAACAAATTCACATGATTTATTATGAAGCACTATCCTAATTGAATGTTGCCTGCTTCCTCCCTTCTCAATTGCGCCATTTCTTCTTACCAATTTTCTATTTTTTAAAAACTTATAGTTTCAGTCCAATCGGGTTTGTATAACGTTTTTTGCCAAGGAAATCATAATGCCTCGTGATAGCTGACCGATTTATCACTACTTCTTCTTGTTTTTTTAGAGTAAGCGAGCCTTGGTACACTTTAATATACTTGGAAAACATTTTGGTAGAACTACTGTGCCTTCTCATGCTGGTCGTGTATGACACTTTAGTCTTCACTTTTATACACAACGCGTCTGCGCAATTCAAGATCGTCCAAGCATCTCTGAAGGTAAGAACAATGATCATAACATAACAAATCCTGGTGCGTACGTTAAATAAAATACGAAAGCTTATTCTAAGAGGGCGTTTTATCGTAATACAAAAGCATTAATTTCCGTTCTCTTATTTCATGTAAGAATATAGTAGAAACTCTGTGATTCAAATAATATAGAAGTGTTGCTGAATATCATTGTCTATTAAGAGCGAAACAGAGAGTCAAACAGAAGACAGGAATTTCGCCCAGGTGTAGGGGCTCCGGTCGGACCCTCGTCACAACCAGCAGTGTCCTTCAATATTCTCCAATTTCGATGTCTATATTCGCTGCAGAGGACTGACCAATAGAAGCGACATTACAGCTTCATTAAGAAACCCTGAAACGTGGGTGGCGGGTACAAGAAAGGAGGCGGAGGGGCAGACAGGGGGAGGGCTGAGGGTGTTCTCCTGTGCAGGTGCTGCGCGCGCGCTCCGTGGCGCCGGTGCGCGCCAGGCGATGCGCAACACGTGGCGAGGCGCAGGTGCAGAAGAAGGCGGGGGCGCAGACGAGGGGAGAGCTGAGGGTGGTCTGCTGCGAAGGAGCTGCGCGCGCTCCATGGCGGAGGTGCGCGCGTGGCGACGCGGAGGTGCAGACGCAGAAGAAGGCGGGGGCGGAGACGGGGGGGCTGAGGGTGTTCTGCTGTGCAGGGGCTGCGCGTGCGCGCTCCATGGCGGAGGTGCGCGTCGGGCGGGGTGAAACACGTGGCGAGGCGGAGGCGCTGGCGCAAAAGAAGGCGGGGGCGCAGACGGGAGGAGAGCTGAGGGTGTTCTGCTGCGCAGGAGCTGCGCGCGCGCTCCGTGGCGGCGGTGCGCGCCAGGCGGGGTGCAACGTGGCGAGGCGGAGGCGCTGGCGCAAAAGAAGGCGGGGGCGCAGACGGGAGGAGAGCTGAGGGTGTTCTGCTGCGCAGGAGCTGCGCGCGCGCTCCGTGGCGGCGGTGCGCGCCAGGCGGGGTGCAACGTGGCGAGGCGGAGGCGCTGGCGCAAAAGAAGGCGGGGGCGCAGACGGGAGGAGAGCTGAGGGTGTTCTGCTGCGCAGGAGCTGCGCGCGCGCTCCGTGGCGGCGGTGCGCGCCAGGCGGGGTGCAACGTGGCGAGGCGGAGGCGCTGGCGCAAAAGAAGGCGGGGGCGCAGACGGGAGGAGAGCTGAGGGTGTTCTGCTGCGCAGGAGCTGCGCGCGCGCTCCGTGGCGGCGGTGCGCGCCAGGCGGGGCGCAGCAGGCCGCGAGGCGCAGAAGGAGGCGGAGGCGCAGACGGACGCGTGGGACAAGGAAGAAGAGGAGGAGGTGGACGTGGAGATGCGGCGGAGGCTGAAGTCCATTGTCCGCCACCACGACATGGTGTACAGGTGACTCTCACTGGCCTTCACATTCGGAGATAGGTGTAACAGTGTACAATTACGCTTGCGCCTGCAATTCAGTAAATAAGCTATAATGAACCACATGGTTCGAGAACGGTCTGAGAGAGAATATTCAGTGCGCAGATAGGGCATTTGAAACCATTGTAATTGTAACATTCAATTACAAATTTGAGTACATTATAAAAAATATGGTTAATGTTTTTTTATATGTATGTAAAACCATTAACCATATTACCATAACCCAATTACGACGGAGGTGCCTTCGAGCCAGAAGACAGTACCAGAGAGCTCGTGGCAGAGACAACTTTCCTCAATTGCAAGAGCAATACAAACTCGCTCGAAGCCAGTTGAAGATAGAAATCCGCAAGAGCAAACGCTTATGCGCCAAAAGCCTGTGTGACGAGGTGAATAGGATCCATGGGGTAGGTCGTACAAGACGGTCATGTGCAGGTTAAGACAGCGGCACCTACGTTCTCCAACTTGCCCCAAAATGCTGCTCAGAATTGTGACAGCCCTATTCCCGAGCCACCCCGGTGACTCAGTTAATATAGCGTTATCTGAGCTAGAAATAATTCTTCCAGTCACGCAAGAAGAAATTCTGCACGCAATCAGTAGAATCGGCAACACAAAGGCTCCCGGACCGGATAACATTCCCAATATTGCCCTCAAGACTGCGATACTCGCTCACATCGACATCTTTGTGAATCTTCATTATGCTTGCTTGAGGGAAGGGGCGTATCCAGAAAAATGGAAAAAACAGCGCTTGGTGCTCCTCCCTAAGGGGAATAAATCTCCCGAAGATCCATCATCGTACCGGCCATTGTGCATGCTTGACACAGCTGGCAAGGTTCTGGAGAGAATTATTAGTACCAGACTGGAGAAAGCTGTGGAGGAGGGAGGAGGCCTTTCGAAAAATCAGTGTGGTTTCCGCAGAGCCCGCTCGACTGTTGACGCAGTCCAGCTTGTCATTAACACCGTCCGACAAGCAATTGGAGGAAGTAGATGGAAGAGAGGCCCAAAACAGTACTGTGCTGTCGTTACGTTGGATATTAAAAATGCATTCAACTCGGCCAGGTGGAGTAATATTCACCAAGCTCTCCGCAGATTTAATGTGCCAACGTACTTGAGGAAGATTGTGGCCGAGTATCTGAGTAATAGAGCCCTGATTTACAATACAAATAATGGGCCGAAGGTACATAATATCACGGCTGGTGTCTCGCAAGGGTCGGTATTGGGTCCACCATTATGGAATGTGATGTATGACGAGGTTCTTCGGCTTCCCCTCCCAGAAGGCACCAGTATTATTGGTTTCGCGGACGACATTGCTATCGTCGCCGTTGCGAAGTACATTGAGGAAATTGTGTATATTTGCAACGAAGCGATCGCTATTGTTTGTCAGTGGTTGAAGTCCTCAGGGCTGCAGTTAGCTGAGCACAAGACTGAGGTTATCTTAGTCACTAGCAGGAAAAAGAGAGAAGCCATCACTCTCAAAGTCGGAGACCACCGTATTGCATCACAGCCGTCGATCAAATATCTTGGTCTCATGATTGACGCCCGTCTGACATTTGCTGACCACCTGAAGTACGCCAGCAATAAAGCTGCGGTAATTAATGCAGCACTGTCGAGACTAATGCCCAACATAGGGCCCTGTCAGAAGAAACGGAAGCTTCTGGCCTTGGTTGTGAGATCCGTCTTGCTCTATGGAGTCCCAGTATGGGCTAACTCCACGTCGATAAATAGTTACATCCGAGGGATGACGTCAGTGTACAGGTTATCAGCATTGCGGGTAGCTTGTGCATTCCGCACTGTGTCAAACGATGCAGTGTGCGTCATCGCGGGGATGCCTCCTGTCGATATCTTGACGCAGGAGAGACGGAGGCGATATCACAAAGAAGAGGAGAACCTAGACTGCTCGACAACACTGCTCGAATGGCAGGATCGATGGGACAAGTCCATTAAAGGAAGATGGACGTACCGCATGATTCCCTTCATTGCACCGTGGATCAACCGTAAACACGGCGAAGTAAATTTCTTCTTGACTCAGCTGTTGTCTGGACATGGATGTTTTCTGGCATATCTCCACAGGTTCAAGCTGGAGGATACCCCATTCTGTCCACTATGTGAACCTGCTGTCGAAGACGCCGAGCATGTGTTCTTCCAGTGCCCGCGATACCATGTGCAGCGACGGCACGTTATGAGTATACTCGGGATCGACCCGCTGACACCCGAAGCAATGGTTGGGTGCATGCTCGCCTCAGAAACCAACTGGGATGCGGTGAGCGCATATGCGCAGACCATAATAGCTGAGCTGAGGAGAATAGAAAGGGAAAGAAGGGAAGTCGATTGATCCTCGTTTGATCCTTCCTACGTTTTGGCGAAGAGAAGTGGCTGGTGACTAGGCCACTCTAATCCACTCCCCGTGATGTAATGCCTAACGGCGGTTCCGCGGGGAGGATGGAGGAGAAGGGAGGTTGGTTTTAGTGGGTAAAAATCTCACACTATCATGTGGTACGGGCCGCATGGTGTCTTTTGAAGATTTCCACCTACCCTCGTAAAACACACACACACACACACATACACACACATACACACACACACATACATATATATATATATATATATATATATATATATATATATATATATATATATATATAATTCTTCGTCATGAAACTGTGTCTCACACCTAATGGTCATTTACCTATCTGTTACGTTCCACCTAGCCACCGTTTTAGTTTTGTGATTCAGGACGTACTTACATCTCATCATAACTATTTATTTAATGTGAACCTCAAGGGCCCCACAATAAGCGAGTGTCTACCGAAACAGAAATTTTTTGTCGTAGCATTGTATAACTTTCTGTATACTACATATATTACTCCGTATATTCGTAGGTATACGAGAAAGTAAAAATAACCACAGCAAGGAGGAGAACTAGAATCTTTCATCACCCGAATGGATATGGCCAAAGGCTGCGATGAGGACAGCTTGATATTGCCCGTTTAGTGGGTCACTTCGTGGCCAGCTGTTCATCCGATAAGTTTTTGCGTTTTTTCCAAAGTACATGGTCATTGTACTCTATGAGTACGTAGACGTCCGTTTGACATGAAGGACTACCTTCACGTCGTGTTTCCTTCCTTCCCCATTTCCCAACACTGAACACCTTGTGAGCTTAGGTGATTCAGGATATTTACGCTTTATGGTCCGTGCGTGATGCGAAGTGAAGGTAGTATATTGCCTGGTTGAAAACGTATTCATTGACTACGTTACGTTCAATGAAACGAGTGGAATGTTTATTTTAGGCCAGACTGCTATCTTCTAATGCTTGTCTTTGGCTGGGATGTTCCATTCACAAATGAACGCTGTTTCATTAGAGAATAGGGGACTCTAAAAGTATTTTTCATTCTGAATTCAAACCTGGTTTTAGATTTTCTGTAGCATGTAAGGTTTTTGCACAAATAGCGCTTGAAATTTTAACTAAAATCGTTCTCATCATCATTGTTTTTAACAATGAAAAGTACTGTTTTTCAAAAAACATGGAATTTTTTTGTAGCCGGTTTATTGAGCATGTAACATTTATACTACGTTCCAATCCTCAGAAATTGTCCAATAATGTGTTTCATAGTTCACGAATTTCAACAAAGCTTTGAGATTTTTATAAGGTTCCTTACGGTGTCCTGAATGTTGTGATATAGATTTCGTGTGATGGTGTTTCTACTAATTATGTTGTCATGTATCTTAACAATAAAATAGTTATTGATCTTAAATGTCGAATAAAACAAAGACGCATTGAAGAACTTACGTCTTTTTATGTAGATCCACGCTAAAGTGATCTCAACACTGAATGGATCACAAGTTCTGAGGCAGACAAATTTACATTATGTAAAAGTATAGCTTTGATGCTATGGCTTGACGAGTCTACAAACAACATCCACTGTTTTGCCATCATAAGTGACATTAAGGAAGTTCATGAAACTCTCAATATCCCAGCAAAACACCATACTGTCTTCTTCTTAAAACAATATTAATTCCTTTTCTCTTTCTGTGCCAAGAGAACGTTTTTCCATGTGATAGAAGATTTGTTTTTAGTCTTGACCCATACAATTCACCGGCATCATTTGTCTCATTCAAATCACGGGTTAAATCATTAAGTTAATATTGACGAAATATGACGAAATATGCATAATTATGACGAAATGATGAAATATGCATAATAGACATTCTTTACGAAACTATTAATGTCATTTCTTTGCTTAACAATTGCATAGCTACCACAAAATGGAAGAGCACGTTTGGGTTCTTCTAATAGGCGTGAACCCATTTCTAAAGAAACTGCACGAAATATTGCAGCACCTAATAGCACTATAGCGTGTAAAAAATGACACTGTATCTTCCCTAACAGCTATCCAATATTAAGATGGGTACAAGTGTGGCTAACTATCTCCACTTGCCAAAATAAAATTAATTTTTCTCTCAAAAAACTATTCCGTCATGAAAATTTACTTTTCAATGGAAAATGAGCTCACGTGATTCGAAAAAGAATTTCGTGATAGAAAAAACTAAAAGTGGATTTGGAATCAGCGCAAATAGATGGATTTGGAAAATAGAAAATTTTATGATTGTAGAAAAACATGTTGCTTAGTATTATTAACTAGAAAAACTACACAGGAGTTGGTTAAATCTTACAAGGTTGATATTTGTCAAAACAATTCAATTTTGTGATTTTACAGATTCGTAGATGATGTTGAATCTTTTGCAAATCCAGTTTTGTTAAATCAATTTGCATGTAGTTCTATTATTTGTTGCATGGCAGCATTTAACGTAGGAATGGTAAGTTAAAATTCAAAAATTTTCTGTTATATTATAGAACACGTATTTTCACATATCTTTCCTTCTGATTTGTCATTGTCGTTGTTCCAGAATCCTTCTTTGGACGTAAGAATAATAACATGTGCATGTGTGTTTAGTGCAGCAGCTGTTGAAGTAGGTATATACTGTGCAGTTGGTGATCATCTCATGGACCAAGTGAGTTCAAAAAAATGTCTTCGAATGTTAAGGTACATTTCTGAACAATATATGAAATTCTTGAAATAGTTGGTGAAAACTTTTCTCATAAAAATCTGGTACATATTTTTTTTTCTGCGTTATTTTTTAACGATTTATCTTTCAAATACAATTGGGATGAACCTTAATAATTAAATACATTTAAGATAAAGGCGAAAATAAGTATACTAACTAAAATGAAATCTATAATATTTTATTTAATCGGTAACTTAATATCGATATAATCAGTTAACTTGTTCATAAATTATGAATTTTACAATAAATTTATAAAATATTGAATTGATTCCTACATGTAGCTTAGCTTTATTTTACTACACGCGGGGTCAACACTTATTCTATTCTTAAAAGCTTTGAAAATTATGAATTGTTGTTATATGTAACATTATACATACAAACATATTTCTCCCGAATCAAAAAAAAATCAGGTAATTGGTAAATTTCTTTGAAGAAAACACTGTTCTCTCGAGTTCTCACGATTTCACATTGTTGATACTAAAACAAAACGCATTTCGTACATTTCACCTGACCTAGCTCTCTTTTTTCGAGTTTTGTAGTTCTGTTTTCTTGTTTTGTAGTTCTGTTTGCAATTTACCTTGTCACAATTTTGATAGACAAACTTTTATGACCAATATATTCTTTTTAACATTTTTCTGCGTAATTTTATTCTATTTTTATTTTTATATATGTTGTTTGTCCAACTATAATGCAGAACTAAAGGCACGTTTTGTTAACAGAGTTTGCAAGTTCATTTTGCCGCCTACAGTTCTGAATGGTATCGTTCATCAATAAAAATTCGACGTTATATAAGCATAATAAAAATGCGTGCCACCAGATGTGCAAAAATAACTTTCGGCAAATTCTCTCCCCTCAACTTGCAAAGCTATGCATCAGTAAGTATTGGTATTCCGTTACTTCTACAAACACACTGGAAAATTTCAAACAATAAGGTTGGTTTATAATACACAAAATTGAAGTGTTCATTCGCTTTATCTTGTTTCAATGGTAGTGACCGACTTGTGAATTTAAATAAAACTTTCCTCCCATACAGATTTCGCCATGCAGTAGTGAAAAATAATATTTGTACCAATATTTTTAACACTCCAACCCATCATATTTCTCAATTTACATTGACAAAAATTAAAATCTAGTTCCGTTTCAAATTGTATTGGTATACGAATCCCAACATTAAAGCGTTATTATTGATATGGTTCGCTGTTCGTTTAAACAAGGGGAAGGCGTTTACTTTCTTCTCAAAATCATGCAAAATAAAACAATAATATGGGTGCTCATTTCTCAATATCAAAAAAATCGAAAACTTCCGAAAACTTCCCAAACTTACGATTCAAAAGACAACCAATTCTAAAAGTCGCCATACTTGCATTTTTGGCTTCCAGAAGGGAGGTTATTATTGCAAAATATTTTGTTCAGCCAATAGAACACTTGTACCACAACTAGTTTTAATGAATTAAGGTCTAAGTGATGTAGAAGTTACTGAGATAGGAGTACGGATAGTATTTGATGTTAATAAAAATTGTCTCGATTAAATATTCTTCAATGCCGCACATGATAGAATGTAGATATTAAGGGCAGGTTAAATGGAAAACAAAAAGTAACAGATCGGGATACCAAATACTCTTTAATTTAATATATAAATTTGCAATACCTTGTAGATTGGATGGCATAATGTATTTTTCATTTTGTTTCAGATAATGAATTTTGTATACTCCTACTATACAATGCTGAATGGAGTAAACAAAACGGGAGAGATATAAAAAACATTGTCTACATGTTATTTTGAGGACAATTCTTCATGAAGATGCCCTTCTATAATGGTAAAGATTTTTATTTAAGAAAGAGATCATTGTTCTCATCAATTATCAACATATACCAGGAGAGATCGCTCAGGACATCAGCTGATTTCGCTGAAGTCCCTCTGACCGGGAAGTTCTTGGTTCAAGTCCCGACGGTAGCAGGATTTTCGACACTAGCTTGTCAGCTAGGTCGAATTCAGTCACTGTCTGGAGGAGAATTCTAGCGGCTGGCTGCTCTGATCGGTAGTATTCCATGGTTTCTCCGATGAACACCAGGTGAATGCCGGAGCAGTATCCCAACAAACGGGCAACGAACCGCGATTCTTCCTAGGTCTTTCTTGTCCTATCCTCTCCTGTTACACTTGCTACACACCTGCTACACACACAGCACACACATGCCACTTTCACACATGGGCCAATCCATTTTAAGTGGTCCAGCACTGGTCACTCGACCAGTGCTGGCCAAAAAATTAATATTTTGCACATAAATTTCCTTATGTTTCGGCAGTTGAAAAACATCTTTAATTTATTTTTATTGTATCTGGTTTACAAATGGCAGCCATTTTTGTTTTAGGCCGTGCGCCATTTTTTGCGTTTGTAGACATTTACTCTTATCTAAATTACTCAGCTCTGGGTAGTTCTAGCATTCTAGAATAAAAAGCATTGGATTCAGTATACTCTGGCCTACGAATATAAATATTGTTTATCTACCTTATATGTTTTCATTTGAGAAATATTTGCAACCAAACCGATGGAACGAAAATGATCCAAGTTGGATTTTCAGAGAGTAATTTCTCAAAGAAGGAATAGAATCTCAGCCTTAATTTTTTTCTGTGCTTTTACACTTAACAGTATAGTTTCTGTTGGTAAACTATAATTGGTAAGTATTTGGTAAAATATAATTGGTAATTAACGTATCCCTTGAAAATTACCTCTTAAAAATTGAAATGTAGGATTTTTTCCAATTTTTCAACTGTAATATCTCCGTTAGGGGACTAGATAAAAATCTGAAAGTTTCATATATACTAGATCGCTACGATACCAAACGTCTTTAAAATTTTCAACTTTTAGATTGGCTCCTGGCATGTAGGGCTGGGTCTGTGCCCCGCTGGTGAAGAGATACCTGGTTAGGGAAAACCCCGCAATCCGACAGTAGGTCTCCCCATCCAGCGAGGGAATAACACCGCCACCTCCCGAGAAGAACATGCACTACACTTACGGGACTATGTACCCTAGTAGTTGACGCGCCTGGAATCACAATCAATCATATCATCTTTTGCCAGTGATCACAATTAGTCATCTCCAGTAATCACCGTATTTATAGGGAATAATACTCTTTCTGTCACATATGTAATTATCAGAAATGTTGCAATTTTATTGAACACTGAATAGTGTTCAACATCTATTAAAACTGTTTACTTTTTTTCATGCTCTGAAATGAAAATTCCGTCGCTGTTTCTAATCGCGGACAAGTGTTACTCGTTTCCTCTTCTCCTCACATACGAAATAGAACTTACTCTAGGGGTTTCTCTCATCAGTTTCATCAGAAGGGGGAACGAGGAAGGCTTGCCCGAGATTAGAGGCAACGACGGAACTGATTTCAGGGCATGAAAAAAGGCAAACACTTTTAATCGATAATTCTCTTTCATGTTCAATAAAAATGACAACTTTCCGGATATTTCAAGCGGCAAAATACACGTTCACTTTTAATTTGAAAATAATCAGAAAAAGACTATGTAATTAAGAATAATTACAATTAAATTAAATTCCATTCCTACAGAACGACAACAAAATGATTACAGAGCCTTACTGCGTTGCAAACATATTTGCTGACAAATTTACAAAAAACTCCAGCTCTCAAAATTATACTGCTGATTTTCTTCAGTATAAAGCAGAAGAAGAAGAAAAAGAAGAGATTACATTTAATAGTAATCAAGACATCGGTTCTCAATATCATTTAAACGACCCTATCTCCCTAAAGGAACTCACCTCAACTATTGATATTACCAAAAATTCATCGCCAGGCCCCGATGGAATCCCTAATATACTCATCAAACAATTACCCACAGAGGGAAATCAAGCCCTTTTGAAAATATATGACTTAATCTAGACTAAAAACATATTTCCTAAAGTATGGAGAACTGCAATAGTAGTTCCAAAACCCAAACCCGGTAAGGACAGATCAAAAAGCGAAAATTACAGACCTATCGTATTAACGTGCAACATGTGCAAAATTTTTGAAAAAATAAATAACTCACTACTCAGGTGGTTTCTCGATTTTTAAAAAATTGTAAAACCAATTTGGCTTCAGATCAAACCACTCAACCTTAGCTCGCCTGATAAGCATACACACGCATATTCAAGAAGCATTTTCAAACAACCAACATGTTTTAGCCATCAACTTAGACATTGAGAAAGCTTACGACATGGTGTGGATACACGGAATTCTAAAAATATTACAGCAGATTGGAATTGGAGGAAATATGTTTCAGTTCATCAAAAGTCTTATGAAAGACAGGACCATACAAGTGAGAATCAACGGCTGCCTCTCTGAAGAAAAGAAGATAAAAATGGAGTACCCCAAGGATCCGTAATGAGCGTCACACTTTTTCTTCTTGCAATTAACGATGTAGACGCAAATTTCGAATCTCCTGTGTTTACAAGAAAATATGCAGATGACATCACCGTTTTCTGTAAAGGCAAATCTATCTCTTCAAGCCAACAAATAATGCAAGCTTCCTTAAACAGACTTCATGAATGGCCCCAAAGAACAGGATTCAAATTCTCGGCCCAAAAAACAGAATGCATATTATTCGCCAAGCACATTGAAGAGAATCTGCTTACACTTAGGCTCGGTGATCACAATCTGAAGTATGTAGAGAGAACAAAAATACTGAGAATGCATTTTGACTCAAAAATGTCGTGGAAAAGCCACATACATATCTTGTCAGACGAATGTAAAAAGAGGCTCAACATACTAAAATGCCTCTCACACAACAATTAGGTTGCAGGTAAAAACCTGTTATTACTAACGTATAAAACCATAGTAAGAGCTAAATTAGATTATGGATCAGTAATTTATGACTGCCCGATGGAACGACCTCAAGAAACTAGACGTTATACACAACCAAAGCCTAAGAATCTGCACCGGTTGCTACCGCACAAGCCCCATCGGAAGAATTCTAATTGAATCCAACGAACCAAATCTAGCACATCGCAGAAAGACATTAATGTTGAAATATGCCATCAACGCTGCTGCTTCAATCAACCCAATAATATTTCACAATGTTTATCCAGTGATTCAAGCTGAGTACAAAGAAGAGTCGAGAGACATTCCCCTATATGCAAAAATTAAAACACTTATGCAAAAATTCGGTTTCCAGATAACACCAACAGAAAAGAAAAGAATACACAATATTCCTCCGTGGACAATACTAGAAATACTAACCAAATTGGCTTCAACTTCTGTCGAAGATCGAAACCTCACAACAAAAACCCGGGATCTACAACCTGCTGAACCCGTCAGTGGAAGTTGCAACCCTGTCCAAATATATGCCTACGGAATAAAAAATGAAAACGAAACCTATTCAGTTATCTCTACGCAGGAAACAAAATTAAACATCAACTTCACTCTTTCTGCAGCAAGACCACTGCAGATATGTGCTCACTGATGTTAGCATTTAAACTGGCTAACCAAATAAACAGCAGCCTATTTATAATTTACATAAAATCTCCCGGTACCATACTCAATATATCTAAAAGAAATCTCAAAACATAAATGGCCATTAACATACAAGAACTATACTACAACATCACCAAAGCAGGGAAATCCATCACAATAGATATTATCCAAACAGAAGAAACAATTGGAGATGAGAACAGTACATCCCCCGACAATGATAGGGCAGCTGGAGATTCAAACAGTGTATTGACCATATACAACACAACTGACGATGTAAGGACATATATTAACAAAATATCTCTTGCAAAATGGGACAAAATATGGAGAGATCAAAAAGCCAGTATCCTTCACAAGAAAATTGAGCTTGTCAACAACTTTAAACTCAACAAATTAAGTAGAAGGAAGCAAGTCATATCAAGAATAAGAACAGGCCACTGTAAACTAAGCCACCTTCACCTGTTAACCAAGAATGCTCCTCCCAGCTGCTCTATCTGCAGCATCCCAAACACCATACAACACCTAATTGTCGAATGCCCTCAATTCTCACAACAAAGACAAAAACATCTGCAAGGAACGATTTTCGATTCAATCCTTGACTCCCCCATATATATCAAAAAAGATTATAGAATTCTGCAAACATACCAAACTTTTTGATGAAATATAAATAGAATAGTGAACACAACAAGGAGCAATCAATGTATATGCAAGTATGGGTGTACACTTATATATACGTATTTAGCGCACAAAGCACTTAACAATATGGAAATATATGTACATATTGAAGTTTGTAAACTGTTCAATATAATATGGATTATATCCTGGCGATTCAATACATTATCTGCTGAGTGAACAAGTCTATTTACCAAATAAGTATGCTAAGAGTCCAAATAAGAGTATGTGTATTAAAAGTATCAAATGCACCAAATCCCAAGGAATTCCAACCCAGGAAAAGTCTATTACGGGAAGTACAATGATACAAAAAGAAATCAATAATATAACAGAGAATGAAAACCCTTTTTCACTGCACATTCTGTAATTACTAGTGCATTTATGTATTTTGCATTGCATTTTTTTCGTGGTATATTTTCTATTGTATAATTTTGTGTTCTATCCTCATTGAATTTTCTGGAATCTGAACTGTATATACAACGGACTGTGTATCCTTGTAATACAATGTAAACAATTGTAACCTTATACCTGTCGCTAATGACCATGTAGTTGATGCGACAATAAATAAATAAATTTAAACAAAAGAATTCCACGGACAATTATTCTGCTAGTCAGCCAAGAAGCCATCTGACATGATATTATAGTAAGCTTACGAACTATATTCAATCCCGTACCGTGTTTCAATGTCCTACATTGAAATTAATTCTCATAAGATCAATAGAATTGTAATATAGAAATTATAAGAATAAATGTTAACTTTTATTGTTTAAAAAGGCTGATATTTTGTATTAGTTGCCATCAATAGAACATCCAGGAATCGTGATTCTGTATAGAATTACACGCCCACGTGCAACAGGTAAGGAGTAAAATGTCGTAAGTCGAAACCCATGATTAAATTGGCGGTAAATCTACATCGTTACATTTGTGTGCAATCAGCAGCTCATCGAGTTTCCAAAATTGCGGAATTCTTCCAGTAAAGAGCACACTATGCTGTTTAGAATGTGTTGACGCGCTGGGGTATCGAATACAATGTACTAATTCTTTGCTGTGACACAACTGTATCAAGCACTTTGCGTTTTAAAGGAGCATGTGTATTTTTGAAAAAACTTTGGACAGGGAAATGTTCTTTCCGTGCCGTCATGGAATATACGAAATTATTTTACAGCGTGTGTTTGAATGTAAAATACGTGATGTAATCCTTAAAAAAATGTCTTTCTGTTGATTGAAACAGTTTACGTCAAATCGTGGTTTCAGTGGAGTGCAGCTGTAAAAGCTCCTTATCAATATATTTGTTTTCTAAAAGTTATAAAATCACATGAAAGGTTAGATTCTACAATTTCAAAAGCAGCTCTTAAAAATTAGACACCGTATGTGGTATTTATTAGAATAATTGTTGTTATGTCCCTCTTTGATGATGAAGTAGACGTACAAATCAAAAATAAAATGGTAGCAAATGTAGCCAGAGAGTATCTACATATTCCTTTCTTGGAGAATTTAATCCAGAATAACATGGTATAGGCTCTTGTATCCCAATGACCGTTCTTTAATAATTAATTCGTTAATATGCAATACATCTCCTAATTCAATTTAATCTTTATTTTATTTAATACAATAGCCAACTTTATGTCAACCAAAAGCAGTTATCTATTCTCTTGCCTGAAGATGAATACTAGTATTATTAAAGAATGTGTTTCGACCTGGAAAAGCAACTCTTCATATTTAGAAGCTCAGAGGTTATTTATAAAGCTGAAAGCTGTGAATGACTGCACTGAAAGGGTTGTTAAATTAATGCAAGATTTTCATGCACTACTGACTGTAGATGAGGAGCGAAAGCAATTTGTGTTGTGTTTTTCAAAAACATCGTTCACTGTATCCATATTGCAAGAAATAAACTGAAAAAAAGTACTAACTAGAAAAGTAAAAACTATAACGCAGTCTAAAGAGTGAAAAGGAATTAATTGTAATATAAAATGTTGTATTAAACATGTATCAGTCATTTTCCAATTAATTAACACATCAAAATCAATTACCCCTAACATTCAAATTTCGCGCTCCAGTCGGCATGGGTTAATATCGACCTATTGAGATGAAATTTTATTTTTGAGTATATTTGACCCAATGGAAAATATTTAGAGGGCACTCAAAAAAATGGGCAATTTTTTTTTCAATATAAGGGACACCCTAACATACATTCACAGTCTTTCATAACCCACAAGTCAATGATTTACAGAGTTGCAAAACCTAACCAAAACTTTGGCATCCTCACGGCCAGTCCATTCATCTGATTTACGGGATTTACACATGGAACGTTGCATCATCCTGCAGCTTCTATTTTCTCACAAAAGGCAAAATGCAAAAGAGAGTGACTTACGGGGTTTTAAAAATAACCTATTCAATTATGAGAAGAATTTCTATTCGTATTCAAAATTTTACTACGTTAATTGCATGTACCGGCGCATAGCAAGCTGTAATTGAAAGTGGTAAAATAAGGTAAAATACAAAGCAACGTGTTCCTGATACTACTAGCAAAAATATATCCTTTTTTACCATAAACATGTATATCCGTAGAAGGTATGGTTGTAATTTCTCACCGTCGTCGCAGCCCCTATGTCACCGAATCTTAATATTTCTTTGACCCCGGTGAATAAGCTGATAAGTCAAAGAACGAAATTTTATTGGGGAGCAAAAAAAACTTTCAACTAGTGCTATAAATGAGGAAATTAATGCTATTCAAACAAAACCTACACAAAAATAGTTTTGTTTGAATATCACCTTCGTTTAAATATCATTAATCCCTGATTTAATTCATTTATACGTTGTTTTTTGCTCCCCTGTAAAATTAAGTGTTATGACTTATCAGCTTATTCACCGGGATCAAATATTTATTGTTGCATGTTCTCGTTGAAATTCAATTCAGCGTTAAAATAAATAATATCATAGCATAGTTTTAAGGCCGGCGACTTAGGAGCGAACTTATTATTAAAGTAATATTGAAAGGAAATATATACACATTTAAAAGCCTTGAGTTATAATTCCTGGAGAAGGCAACGTTTAAAAGAAATCAAGGTACTATCATTTGGAAGAAGGAAAGAAACACGTGAATTAGTGATGCACTTTGATGGTCTGTCAGAAGAGTTAATTTTTTAATATAATGATATATTAACAACCCCTTTGTAATTCTGTATAGAGACTTATTTCGAAATATGAAGTATATTTTTATATAAAAGAATAAAGAGAAACTGAAAAGAGATATTTCATTCCGTATATCTATCCTCAAGTGTTGGTACAACACAATGGTAAGTTTTCAACATCATATTCTCTAATAGTTGAAAACCACTTAATTAATACATTTACATACAACAAAACATAAAAATGCATTGCTTTTATATAAATGTCAAATAATAACATGAACCTGAAAAAAGAAATTGTTAAATAGAGTCAAATTCTTGAAGGGATGCGGGGAATTAAAAAAGGCCCTTTTGATAAAAAAAATAAATCCAATTCATTTAATGAAAAATATCAATATTTCAAAATCGCATCAATCAAATTCTCCATAGTTATTCAATATTCACAGTCACTTTATGCAAAAATAAATGTTTTGAGCGGGAACAAGCGAAAGAAATTCTGCTGAATAAAAGTTTAGCACTTGAGAGGTTGGGAGCAAGATCATGGTAACCCACAATTTGTAAATGATAAGTTACCAAAAGTTCCTGAAAGATATGTGACTGATCACAATTTTTAACATTGAAATATATTTATGGAAAAAATGATGCCAATCTTAAAGTAAAGTTTCGTTTTTAAACTAAAGTGTTAAGTAAAATCAAATATAGATTATTATTGCCAGTAAAATCGCGGTTTGTCCGAAAACAGCCTGATTGATGTATGTTACCTTGTTCTTGTCCACAACCATCCATTTTAAAGTTACTTAATTATAACGTGCACGATTGTAATATTACTTGCAATTACTTTGTCAACACAGTGACACTCTTATTTGTCTCACATTATTTCCAAATCCTGACAAGTTCGATTTAAGTTTGTATATCACTCTATAATTTTGACAGTATGGTAGGAGGAAGACGCCGAAAAAAAATGAGCTTTTGCAATTTCATCTTTTGAATTTAAAAAGTCTTTTTAAATTTGCAGGGCCACTTGATGGGCAAGGGAGATAAGGGAATACCGATTTTGGAGAAAATCGCCTAAACGGTTCAGGCGCTAGCTTGACCACACGTGGCTGGCCAGAAAGACATAAACGAACGTTTTGCCCTAAACTAATTTTTCGGTACCAAGGTCCCACAAAACGATGATTGAGAGTAGATGACGAAATTTACTACATATAGAAACAACAACTATCCACTTTTTCAATATCAGGCCCCAAAATACAATTTTTGCTGTCGAAAAATCGCCTTTTTTGCAGCAGCACAATACTTGCATTATCCTACGTAAGTAGTGTGCGAGGAAGTAAAAACAAAACTTTCCATACGATACTGAGGATGTAAATTAATTATATTCTTTCCAGATTTCACGCCAGCTCCAAGAACAGCCTCTCAAGGAACTTAATGCCACGTTTCTCGACTGGCTGGCACGTGCTACTTATATATTTCCGGAAGGAGACAATCGTTTCGGCAGAATCATTTACATCGTTATTCCGGCTCACGCCTTCTTCTTCTACCTTTCCTACGAAGAGGTTGTATGAGGACACTGATTGTCTTCCATTCGAATATTTTTTAATGTGAAACACAACTAACTGCCTTGCTGTCTCGTGGATGAAGAGCAAAGTCGCTCGCGTTTCACCAAGGAGGTCCGGGTTCGATTCCCGGATAATCACATGTGAAATTTGTTTCAACAAAACGAGTTTAGCTACTTCACAAGGGCTAGTCCAACCCCTGTGAAGTGTTCTTAACCCTACCCCTATCCTATTTCTTTTCCAATTTTGGCCGCTGGGTAGTGACGTAGGAGCGCGCAAGAGAGAGGCGCGTACGCGGAGATGCTACCTGGCGGTTCTCTTAACGACTAACGGACTTGCGGACTACGTAATGGAGGATTACTCCCAAAGACATTGACTATAAAAAACAAGTAACGGAGGTTTACTCCTAAGCGCTCAACACCCAATGTGGGTTATGAGACGCGTTGCGTCATGACGAAGGCGCAACAAATAAAAAAACTAATAATTTCTGTAAAATCCTGGGATATCGTATCAGTTTGAAATGAATTTGCAGAAAAATATCAAAATATTTTTATATCTCCATGAAAAACTAACTTATTGTAAGTGAATTTTTTCTGACATAAGCAGTTATTCCCATCATATTTTTTTTTACAAAACTAACTTCATCACGGTCACAAATCACTGATATAATTAACCCGTTCTCTTCAATACAGTGAGCAGAATGACGGTAACCCACAGAAGGTGAAATGAATAAGACGAGCAGAGAAAGATGAATGCTATGAAGGTGAAGGAGAAAAACAGAAAGAGCTCCCATATTAGTAGCTCAGTCAAACTAGACAAATCGAGTGAAAAAATATCGCGGAGTTTTGGGGTTAGACATGGTTGTTTGTCAGTACCTGTCGCACCTCATACTAATAATCCTGAAGTGGGAGGGGTGACTCGGGGTTGGGAGAGCGGTTTAAAGATGATTATTCTAGTTTTTTGCGAATATCTCCATAACTATCAGTCATATGGAAAATTATGTTTACAATTAAAGTAGATAAAATTTCCTACAAAAATTTTTGAACGATTTTGTTGTAAAATTAACCGTTTTAAAATAAGTAGAGACCGGAAAAATTTGTAGTATGAAATGTCAAAATATGTACGTAAATATGTAATGAAAACAGTATAAATATGTAACATGTATGTAAAATCAGATATAATATATAATATGTAACATTAAAATTCTTTAATTATAAAACACATTTACAGAATACGGTATTACATTTATAAAAATTTTTCTAAGCAAATTTTAAAAATACAAACGTCTTAAAAATAATTTGGAGAGCACAAATTGACACACCCTTTTCACCATACAACTTTCTAGGCAATAGTAAAAGCTTCATCTATTGTTGTCCAGGACTGTAGTTAGCAGCCACATCAAGATGCCTTGGTTATATACACCTTTAGCGAGACTAGACGCCATAGAAGCCGTTGTACAAACTGGCATTATCTACGACCAGCAAACAATCACTGCAGCGTGCAACATTCTCATCGCAGTGTTACACGTCAGCGATTGCGAAAGTTTCTCGGAAATTAAGGTTTAAGGTCGCGAAACGTGCCGCCAATTATATTTTCACAGCTAGATTTTACCAATAACGTAGGAAAAAATGCTGATTTTTTCACATACTTCTTTTCATAAAAAATACCTAATAAAATTGAAGAAAATCGATAGAATAAAGAAAAATATTTTGTCAAAATAGCTAAATATGTAAAATAGCACTAAATATGTAAAAATATGTAATGAAAAAATTGGATATTGTGTTAGGAGAGCGACAATTTGCCAAGATTACAATTATAAGAAGTAAGTAAAAAGACACAAAATATGTCATTACATACAAATCCGGTCTCTAGTTGTAAGCTTGAAAATTTCTTGTTATTTTTTAAGGCAAGGCGCTAAATTAGTTATCTCACTTATAACAATGATACTCCATGTTCAAGTCCCCGAAGTAATTTTATTATTTTAACTAACAATAATTCACAATCTGTACTTGCATATTTTGCGCAAAAACTTGAACATTTTACATCTTATCAAATCGTATTTTATACAAATATCCGATGTCATTGACTCCGAGATTACCTAGAGTATGTAAAACTGAGAAATTATAGTTTATTTGGTAAATATGATGTACAAATATTTTGCTAAAAGAGTGCTTACTCTGTCAACGTATAAACTACATAAAACAACCTAAATGTAATAATCACGTTTACCACGTATTCAGAGGCACGACTAAAACTAAACAACAAACGTCGATGACAATCGACTCTCAATGTTTGACGAGGGAATCCACTGATTCCTTCGGGAATCAGGAGAAATTCCAATAATCCCAAAATCGCTAATGGCATCGGCCGTTTTGCAATGAAATTGTTACGTTTTTACAAATTTCTCGGTTATTTGAGGCGTCAATAACTTCAGTAATATAGAATCTTATTATATTGTTTCAGGTATCATTGATTTTATAAATACACTGGGGTCGATAATAAATTGTAAATGATAGGGCAAACAAAATCGATATATTAAAAAATTAATATTTATTGGAGATTAATCATTACACTTAAAGCAAGTTAAGCGCGTTTATTAAAATTTTATCTAATTTGCCGTCCCAGTCAATTTTCCTGTCCTCGGCGCAAAAGCTCAAGAGTTTAGGTTTCCTGACAATTACCCCAGACTGGGGTCTTCGTATACAAGCCTTTTAACCACCGCGTCATACCCACAATCAGTAATACGTTTGTAAAACTAGTGATGCTACAATAGCGCATACTTTCTCGCATTGTTTCTAAATTTGCCATTTTCGAAAATTCTGAGAGGTTAACGAAAATGGGACCGGCGCTATTCTTTTAAGCATCCCTTCTATCCGTGAAAAAAAAAATTAAGAAAAAATTTGGAGCGTTTTTTGAGAAAACATGTTATTTTTTTTAATTACTTACATTTTGCGCCGTATTACACAAAAACCACTCATATTTTCGAAATATTGAACTTGAACTTATTTAAAGATTCTTTTTTAAGCCAGAGATTTTATTTAGGGAAAAATCTATATCTTCAATATTATAGTTGTGTAAAGACGGCTAAAAAATTGCACGTTTTTAATTTACAAAAAAATTGGAAACGAACATGAGACCTGCATCATTCTCGTAGGCGTTCTTTACGCTATCCAAAGACAAAGTTGGATACAAAGATTTGGTGCAATTTTTGATAAAAATTTGAAAATGATTTTGAGACTTCATTTAAAGTACCCTCAAAAATCAAAATATCCTTTTAAAACTATCAAAACCTCGAGTTTATTCAGATCGATGAGAGAATATCAATTTTAAAGAAAATCGGCTAAAGGTTTAGGCACTAGCGTTGACCACAGAGCGGCAGACGTACAGACAAACAGACAGACGGATGGGTTGGAGGAATTTGTTCTTCTATTTTTAACAACAAGATTTATCCGCATTTTCGTTACCAGGGTCCGGCAATACGAGATTTTCTATCGAAAATTTGTCGTTTTCCGGCGCACGAACTTTCTCTTCTAACGAAGTTCATGTTTAATGCCATTATTTAAAAATCTACTTTTAAAACACTGATTTCATTAAGTAAAGAACTATCTTTAAAAAATGTTGGTTAAAAGGACCAACGTTTTTCTTAATTTGGAATTTTAGAATATTTAGATGTTCGTAAAATGTAAACCTGGGTCATTTTTATGTCTGTATTGCTTTACTCAAACAAATAATTTAATCAAAAAATTGGAGACTTCTTGAGATAATTTTCTAAATAGCTTTGGGCCATCATGAATAGGACCCAAAAATTCTATATGCGTTTGAAGTTCGAAAAGTTGAGACATCAGGGAGATTCATCCTGTAACATCTATTTTGGTTATCATCCTGTGAACAGTTTAGGCGCTCATGTTCACGCACAAAGAGAGAATGACGAGGACAGAATATTCCGAACCGCGAATCCACAAAACATAGACTCTGGATATATTTCGTATTCGAGAAAGTAATTTACTACTTAGAGGAGCAAACAATCAACTTTTCGGAGTATCTGAGATCCATAAAGCCTGATTTGTTTCGATAATTTTCCTTTTTTTCTTACAGCATATCTTTTTTCTTATAGCAACTTTCTCTAGACCACTCCTAAAATTCAAGGAAAGAAAAATAAAGATTTTTGGAATAAGGGATCCCCAAACCTTTATTGCCATCATACTCTCGATATTTATTTCTTGCATCATTATTATGTATGCGAAAAAGTAAAAATAAGAAATGTGTTTGATGCTAATGCAAGTGCAATAATGAACAAAACATGTTTAATATCAATTCAACAAAGTATTTTCGAATTGCAAATAGTGCATCTTTGAATTTTCTATAATATATAAACACTTCTAATCCAAAATAAATATAACCAATAAATCACTATTTTCAACTTAATTACGCTATAAAACACTTTGCCGTTCATCAATGTTATATTTCACATTGGTTCTAGATTCGTCACATTTTAAATGACTTTGAGATTTTGACGGACACGTTACATATTCTTTGTGCCTTTATGATCAACTGTCACAAATGGATGGTAATGCTGGTGAAACCACGACAGTTTATGAAATTGGCAACTATTGTTAAAAACAATTTCGGGATGCCCGAACAAATTGTAGACCCTACATATTCGGGTAAAATTTTAATTCCTAAAAATATATTTTAATGAATGAAGAACCTAGAACGATAATATGTTTACTTTATTTCCAGTCATACTCAAGAAATACTGGAGCGAACTTAAATTTTTGCGAATTGTGTGGATATCATGTATAGCTTTCCCGGCAGTTGGGTTTGGAGTTTTACCTGCGATAAAGTTACTGCGAATTCAAAACATTCAAAGAAATAACGCTACAGGGAATGAAACAGACCATTGGGAGTACGATGTTCCCAGTTTCCCTCTTCACAACTGGACTCCGTATGACGAGTAAGTACAACACACAAGGATGTTGTATTGAAAATATGCGTAGAATAGGTCGAGTTTCCAAAATACTTTAAAACGTCATTTACACACTTCTAAAGTTCACTCTTAATCCTGACTGCACGATATTTATTTACCAGCATCATTCCACGTCAATCACTTCAATTCTACAACTAATTTTATTCTTTCAATATTTTTCAGTTTCAATTACATTGGAACATAATGTTTGGTTGCAAATGAGTGCACATTTTAATGCAATTTCTTACACAATGTTTACTGCTTCTTGTGTGTTTTTTAGAATTGGCGAACCCTGGTACACTTTAATTTACTTGGGACACATCGTAATAGTCCTAATGACCTATCTCATACTGGCCGTGTACGATAATTTCTTCTTTACCTTTGTCCATAACGCATCTGCTCAATTCAAGATCATCCAAACATCTCTAAAGGTAAGAAAAATAATAGAACGTCCCTTTGTATGTATGTTTAATGATAGTGGGTGAGCTTTTAAATTAATGAAGTTAAAATAAATTAAAATGGACTGTAGAAATTCATTTCTCCATATGACTTAGGAGTGGTTAAGATATACAAAAGGGTTCACCGTGATGAATAGACAAACAGAGTTTAAACAATATTATAACTAAGAAAGTTTTCAAATTGTCAACATCTGATATAAATTATTGAGTTTTTCAGTATTAATAATGAAAGTACATTTCTCGTAACAATATACTCCTTACAAACTTCAAGTAGTTGTTGTGTGAAGTATACAATAAATGTATACTTAGGGAGAGCTGTAAATATGCTGTAGGAAGAGTTTTTTGCTGGCTTTACACTAGCAATAGGTTTCTGCAACATCTTTCAGCATTCTGTTGCTGTTTCTTGCCGTCATCTTTACACTAGCAAGAAGAAGACGGGGCAATATGTTGCCAGAAAATTGGGAGGAAGATCTTTCCAGCAAGATATTGCCGATCGTTTTACATTAGAACTTTTCTTGCCGTGCTTGGTGATGCCATGAGGAAAATGGCGCGTCAATTTAAGTGAGGTTATATCTCTCCGACATGGCTAGTAGAAGGGAGAAGATAGGAGTCGTGGTCGCAGTTATTGCGCTCAATGAAGAGACAAAGAAACGGCGTTTTGTGAAGACATGTGACTGTATTTTAAGACGAAAGGAAAAGGGGCTTGTGCAAATTCGGTTCAGGAGCCTCAATATTTTTTTCGTGGACTACGATTCACGTGGGTTCTAAGTAATTTTCTATTTATAAAAAGCGCAATTATTAATTCGGTAAAAAGTTTTAAAATGTCCTTTACCTACTGTGACATACCAATATGGGGACATGTTTTTTTTACAGAATATTTGTCGTAAATGGGCGAAATGGTTAGGGCAAATAATAAGCAATATGGCGCCTTAGTAACGACGTCGTGGTGGTTGTCAGGATAAACAAACATTCATCTGACCGTGGAGGTGACGGCGTGAGTAGGAGGAAATATAAGAGATTTGTGGATTGGTTGAAGAAGCGTCGACTGATTATTAAAACGGAAGTTTGGGCATTTTGTCGAAAGGCGAGGCATTGTGGGTTTTAAGGGGAGGATAAAATTCATTCGGTCGCATGTCGTGACGGTGAGCAGTTCGCTCGTGAATAGATTAATTTGTGCATGTTAGAACTTGCAAAAATTTCGGGGGTCTATTGTACGTGTTCAGACTTTGAAATATTTTCGTGTGGTAGAGCAAGAATCGGACTTGAGGGACATATTCGGACTCTAAATATTTTCGTGGCAGAACCAGAAGTGAATTTGTGATACTTCTAAGATTTGTGGAACGTGTCGAGTTCTGAATATTTTGTTGTGCATCAAAATAAGACTTGGAAATTTTCGCGAGTGAACTCTAATCATTTTTGAACTTATAAATGTATGCGGTTCACAAACGATACCGGACTTTGCATATTTTCTTGCTATAAACGGAAGATAGAACTGAGAGATTTTTTTTTGCTGTGTAATCATAAAAGCACTGGATATTTATACGGTGAGAACGGGCATCAGACATAATATAGTGGAGCTGGAACAAATATTTGAGTGGTGCGAAGCGGTGAATCGGCGGTGTTCGTTTTTAAAGAAGAGAAGAGGATTCGTGGTAATTGGACTTCGGGACTTCGGAGCCTCAAGAAAGAAGGGAAGGCGTTTCTTCGAGATAGCACGAATCAAGAGCACGCGAAGACCAGAATCGCCGTATAAGGTTCGAACCAGGTCATGACTAAAAGTTTCTCAATGTAAATTTTTACATTTTAATTTGCTGCATTTTGATAGGAAATAAACATTAAGTTTCTCTTTGAAAGAAAGATAAATGATTTTCATTGGCCAATTCAAGCTAATAAGTAGCTAGTTCAAATAATCTCTGTTTTCAGATTCCTCGCCATTCTGTATAGATGGCAGATCGGGTAGTCGGCTATTAATAGATGATAGCGATTATTTCTGACGTGACCCATCGACCCAGCTAGCGGGATAATATTTGGTTTTTATCAGAGTAATAATAGTAAAATATTATCGTAACCTTTTTCCTGGCGCCCATGTTATTAGAAATTTGGAAACGGGTTACGACGAATCACCCAATAATTGTGGCAGTTAGAGGTATGTTTCACTACTGATTATTATAGATTAATCATAAAATCTCTAAATCTTAGATTAGAAATCTTGATAATTTTTAACGTAACAAAATTAATAATAAGGGAACATCTATAGCTAAACCAAAATTTGGACCATTCGATAATCAACCATAAAGGATTTGTAATATTTATTACTTATTTATTTTATTGAACCTTTTTCACACACCCATTTTATGAAAAACACATATAACAATTCAAAATAATACGTCTACCTTAACCGTACTTCCTGCGCATCTGACCGTGGCTATCATTGGCTTCTTCCAGCCATATCTTGCTCAGACTTCAATCCAATTCTAGTCCCAGCAACAGCCTTCAATATCCTTTCGAGGACGTAAACAAGCGTGTTTACATTACGACCGGAATATCTAGCAAGAAATATTGCCAACATCAAAAATATTTATTATCGCAATGTTTACATTGGCAACTTTTCTTGCGAAATAATATTGCTCGCCATTTTCTTGCAAGTGTAAAGCCAGCTCATTGGCAAGTATAATTATTATGATCAGACTTGAAATACTAATAATGAAGGTACAGTAAGAAATACACAATAGATATAAATATACAATAAATTAATAAAACTTCAAATAGACCCACAGTGTTATATTACAAGAGACATTAAAACCATTTTAGCTTGTGAGAATTATTAATATTTCTTGGCAACAGTTTTTTACGACATAAATCAAAATGGAGCGATACATTACCATTCTGAAGTAAATGTAGGAGTTAGATACATTCCCAAGTAGAAGTAAATGTATGAGTTGCTCGTGATACGAGCAAAGGCTGCAAACTTACATAACTGCAGTTTTAATTACAATCCACATAATTGTAACAATTAAAGTACATTACATTGCAAGTAAACTAATTGCGCAATGCATAACGATTGCCACCGACTATCCTGGCAATCCTACCATCTCCAAGACTGCCACGAAAGTGAGCGATTCAAGAGGTGAATTTTTTTAGTTTTTGATTTTTCCCGCCGATTCATGATTCCAGGAAATCAATAATCGATTTAAGTAAGATCAAATACTCTAGAGACAATGCAGGACAGTTCCCAGTTCTTCCACGCAACCGATGGAAACAAGTTCCCACTAGCGCTCATAGTGTCAGAACCTGGAAATTCAGCGCCAAATGGAAACGTCAATGTGATTCTTATGGAAGAAATACATTTTTTTAAACATTTTCGACGTAACGAAATTAGACTAATTTTTACCTACTTTCTTTGTGATTTAATTATATTGAAGGGCTCAAGTTAAGGTAAACATAATGTACAAAAATGATGTTTTATTTATTCCAAGACTATTGCGGTTACAAATGCAAGATTTTTCTTGTCTTAACACTTTCAGTGATACATTTGATCTTTTTTCATTTGCTTTCTTTAAAAACCACTGTATCTATACATTGATATCTTTGCTTACATACAGATTAGTGTACTTCTTACATAAAATATTCTCCAATAGAATATTAATGATTTGCATAATTGTTTTTTGACGTCAAATTTTGACGTAAACAATTTAAAAAGTCATATTTAATCTTATAAAACACATATTTAATCTTAGAAAACAAACCAATAGCCAATTTATTTGGATAGAAAAGGGTGGCATTCACATACTGTTCAATAAAAATATGCGAGTTTCTTCATTTTTGCTTTCATCCACATTCGATAAAGCATTCCTACAACCGTCATGTGGCAAGGTATTAGTCGCGCACGTTTTCTTGAGCCTCGGAATACCTACCCCCAATCCTTTACTAAAATTAGTTCAATTAATAATAAATGATAATAACCAGAGTTATAGACAAAATCTGATAACCAAATATATTCGCTGCCGTGAAATGGAAACTATTTTGCGTCGAAAACGAGCTACAAATTTGATATAATATTTCTTTTGTCAAAATAGCCAAACTCCCCACTCCTCTCGCAATAAGCAAAACGAGGGCTCAAGAAAATGTGCGCGGATAACCAGACACATAGGACTCAACATTTTCGAGAAATCGACCAGAAAGACAATCAAATAAAAAGAAATCAAGGAGAAAACAAGCACCAACCCACTGTAAGAGTTTTCACCACGTTCTACCACAGATGGAGCTTGCATCAGTGTTTCTCGATGTATCGCGAATTGTCCTGTATTGTCTCTATTGTGACCATTCGCATGTTCAACAAACGAATTTGGCGCCGCCGCTGCCGCTAAGACGACACCAGTTTATTCCATGAAGGAGGGGTGTATCGGAGGTAGGGAAGGGGTTCTCTCTTCTCAAGCCGGGGGGACGTCACGAGGCTGGACGGTTGGGTTGAAACGTTCTTATTGAATTCGAGACGAGGTTATCTTAAGAATGAAAGGTATCTGTACTCTACACTTAGTTAATACCGGATAGATTGTGATCAGTTGCTAGAATGTTCTGTGTTAGAAAATACAGTTTCTGTTAAATTGAATCATAAATGTTCAAGAGACAGGTTCTACGAAGAAGACGGATTGCAAGGTATTTGTACTGTACATTTTGTTACTTCAATAGAGATTGTGATCAGTGCTTCGGTTTATAGAATGCATTGTGGTAGAAAATACAGTTTCTGTTAAATAGTATCATAAACATTCAATAGACTCGTTTAAAAGAAGACAGATTGCAAGAAGTTTCGTAAATAGAGGCTAACATTTACAAACTGTTTCCGCTTGGGCAATGGCACGTGGAACATGTGATCTGTAATAATGTGCGTAACGAACCACAGTTCCTTCTGAACAAAACGAGGGTATTAAAGAATGTTATTGTATTTTCTATGTGATTATTAAGTTTTGCAAATTAGGCATTGAGTAAATTTCAGTGTATTATGGAGTGAGACATTCACATTTATGCTTCATTTTTTTACTTGTATAATTATCTTAAAGAGTGCAAGACTAGATCATTTATCCTGTTATACTGATTATGTAAAAGTTTAATGTGACAGAAGAGTCATAATGAGTTACATTTCTATGAGTATTTCAGTCTAACATTTAAACACTTGTAAATTGTCAAGAATGTGCTTATGTTGATTTCAGAGGGTATTACATGTGTTTATGTGGAGTTTATTTACTGATTTAAAATTCTTTGTGTTGTTAACATTGAAACAGAACAGTATTCTGAAGAGGCATTCACTTGTTCCATTTAGATCTTCTAGGTGGGATGTGTTTTAAGAGTAATTTCAGAAAAATAATCTGCATTGAATTCTGCACCTAAAGAAATAATAATTCAGTTAGTGTTTTTATACGTATACACCAGTTTATCAGAGTTATTAGGAATGTGATAATATTGAGAGAATATTACTTTATTATCATATCATTCTTTAGTTTCTTTTGGGATCTGATTAATGCTAGTGTTCAGTTATTGCTGTAGTTATAAAGAAACTAGCAAATGGACAAATGATTGTCTTCAGAAGCAAACAAAGCTTTGTTTAAAATTGAGTGAAACTTGTTTGTGTTGTTTTGGGAATATATGTTTTTTTATTGTGTAATGCTCGTTTTTTTAATCATTGTTTGTGGATTGATTTTCTGTATTTTGGTAAATGTTAAAGAAAACGTCCAATTATAAATGTTCTGTGACTATGACTTTGTGTTTGTTTTTACAAAATCTTCATTGAAAGAGCCCCGAATCCATGAATAATTAATAAGAAAACCTGAGGAGAGGTTACACTATATTTGGTAAGATGCATACATATGTTGGAATCACGAAATAAAAATATGTAATTAATTGGACTAATTATATTATAGACTTTAAAGTAAGGGCTAAATAAGAATTTGATACAATTACTGAAGAATATTTTGAGTGTGAATTGTCATGAGTCAGATACTCTCCATAGTCTGTCATCCTCTAGTAGTGAATAATGTTACTTCTTGAAGCTATTCGTTTTACCATGGGTGACCAGTGTGACTTAATCATACAGTACTTGGGATGACAATACAGGCAGCTTATTTTGGCTGAATTCGGCAAAGCTCCATAATATGCATCAGAAACAAATTCTATATGTAGTAAACTTCACAAAATATGAATACAATTAGATTTGTATAATCACTGAATTATGTCACAACGTATGAAATTTATTACAATATCATGCCCAAACAGATAGCAACGGAAGCTTGGGAAGATACACCACATACATTTCTTGCATATTTATAAATTTGCAAATTTTCAAACATTCATAAAGCAAAGCTCCATTCTTTCAAGCGTCCCTTCATATATCTTTACCAAAAAATGTAATTATCGGGAAGAAATAACACATAAGGTAAATGAACCAAAGGCTAACACTTTAAGAAATAAATGTCGGTTTATGCTCTTTTAAGAGCAGGAAAGTTGATGGAGGAAGATGGTTTTCAGATTGAGAATAAGGCCACGATTAACACTGGAAGATGAACAAATCAAAATTTAGTTATATGATATACAATTTTTTTAAATTTTTTATGCGATTTACATATGACTTGCACCCGTAGCTGACAGGGCGGAAAATGGGGTGTTCCAGTACCTAACATATTGATGTACCTTAGGCTAACCTGTTTTCTAAGACATTATAAATTGTCTAAATGTTACACATACTTCTGAAAATACAAAATTACTGTATATTTCAACTGAAAGAATTTCGGACAAAATTGTTTCCCTTCAGTAAGGATGTTTAATATACAAATTTTACGCGAATATCACTTTACCATTTACTTGAGCATGTTACTGAACAAAAATAATCAGAGAAGACCTTTTCTCTCTTATGTGAATGTACCGTTAATTTTTGTTTTGGCATGTCTTTTACATGATACACAAGTTTCTTAGAATCATAAACGATCATCCTATGATGATCAATTAGTTCTAAAATGTCTTTAAAATCATATGAAAGTTTATCCTCTACTTGCGGCTACTTCCAATCAATGGAACTCAACCTTACTTTGACGTAAGCTGCTGTTTAACATGCATTACCTTTCCAGGAAATAATTCCCCCTCATACTGTACTATTACATGGGTCACCTCGTTTAAACTGGTAGTTAAAGAAGAAAAGTTTTCTCCTTCCTATCAGATTCCAACATCACATTGACAGTCGAATCAAATGAATCTTCTGAAATGCGTCTCTTTCTTTTATTCTGTTTTATTTAAGTCTATTTGTTTCTTATTATCTTTCTTTCTCATTTTTCCTTTTCTTTTTGAGTACGTTCCTTTATTTCTCTTTCTTTAGCATGATACTTCTTCCAGTCATTCGATGATACCATTGATAGTATTTTCTCCTTAAGCCTAATCTTAAGTATGCTTGATTGGTGAGACCCAAATAAGGCTTTCAAGAATGGCGAAGTGATTATATGATCACATGAATTAATGTTAGAATCTTTTTGTGAATTATTGCTTAGATGTTGTGGTGGAACTTCGCTCGGTGTAGCATTAGATGTACCAGGGCCAGGTAATAGGTCTGTTATCCGTATTAACACGAATGTAATCGGAATTACTGGGTGTTTCCTTCTGATTAACAACAGCGTTATTCTTAACAGTTTCTTCTTTAATTGACTTCTACAAGTAAAATAGGTTTGTATCATCAACCGTCCCTAATCATGTACGGCCAGGCTGAGAGAGCATTTCTATTTTTTTCTGGACCAATTTTCCGCTCAAGGAATAAAAAGCAATCAACCATATCTGAATTACAGAGAAATCATGATACTGCTTTTGGACATTCCCGATTCCTTCTTGATTTTTTCTACAGCAGGTTAAATGGATGTAGTCCGAATGATTTAAACCCTTTTTGCACAATCGATGGCAACTGGAGTCCCTCTTCTTGCAGCGTCAATAACATCTTTCATTTGTTGAGGGGATTACTTTAAAATTTTCTTCTCGTTAGGTGCCATCTATATATTTAAAAAAATAAGGTATTCTGCCATGGCTTCGTTTAGAGCTTCTACTGAACCGATTGTAGTATTTTTTCCTTTAAATGAAAGAATGTGATCCCTAGATGTGTTATCAGATATTGTTTGTGTTGATTCACCAACATTTACGGTGTAAATTAATTAATTAAATCATTCTTTAATAGTACGCTTATCAATAGTCAATTGTTTTCTTCCAAAGGGTGGCTGTTTGAAAATTGATATATATGATTCTATAGATGTGCGTCCCCGCCGCTTCATGGTGGCGCTGCTTGATGTTTTTGTTTTGATTCTTGAGATTTGTTCACAATTCGTCAAGGTTTTGTTTCAGTGTAATAATTGCATTGTGAAGATGACAGTTTGCATATACATATTTGCTTTTGTAGTGTATTTTGTAGAGAACATTCGGACAGTGGGTTTTGTGCGGTTGTAGTGAAGTTGTTTACAGGTTATGTCAAATTCCGAATCGTTACCCACGCGCCCCAAAAGACTCAAACGCACTACATTGACTGGGAGCAGGGAAAGAGAAAGTCAGCGTATTTGTCGTGATAGTGAGTTCATTTCGTTTTCTGTTGGGTTATTGTCTATGAAATGTGAGTTTTGTTCTACTTTGTACTTCCCATGTCAGAGAAATTCTGTAAACGAGTTTACTGTGTGTTACTTACTTACATGGGAAAATAAGTTTACCTTCGAGCAATATGCCAGAAGAAATCAAACAGTTGTTTATAGGAGATTATGACACATCAAAAAACTTTAGAAATAATATCCGTCAGTATAATAGTGGTCTTTCTTTTGTGTAATTTGGGGCCGATATTGTATTGCCACCTGGTCATGGGCCATACGTGATCAACATTTTGTGAACTCCACATCACAGAATATCTTCGTTATACCCTGAAGATTCAAACAATGCAACATATTGTGAACATTAGTCTGGGCACAGTATTTTACATTTATCTTAGATCACACCGTCATATTTTGACGGGTTCTCACTAGTAATTATATAATTTTTGAACCGAAATCGAATGAGAAACAGACTTTTACTAGATTATATATCGCCAGTGAATGATATTTATAATACAACAATTATCTCGGATAAATGTTTTGGGAATTCTTAGCAGACATCCTTAAGAACACGTATATGTGTATTTGTTGCTCCAATGCCTGGCACCCCCTGTTAGCTATTGATAAATATTCACCGAAATTTTTTAAAAATTCACCAAGAACTTTGCTAGTACCTAAAAATGAATACCTGAAACAATAAATGGCGGCTATAAAATCTGAACACCCAAATTACGAATGTACTAAAGTGTCAACCATAGGAACACCAAATATATTCTCAGTACCAATACATAACACACTCACTCATCTGCTAACACAATACTTTGAATCCTTCTGAAACAGTTAAGCCCAAAATACGTACAAATAAAAAAATCATTAGCTATTATATTCTGTGAGGGCTGAGGGTGTTCTGCTGTGCAGGAGCTGCGCGCGCGCTCCGTGGCGGCGGTGCACGCCAGGCGGGGCGCAGCACGCGGCGAGGCGCAGAAGAAGGTGGGGGCGCAGACGGGAGGAGGGCTGAGGGTGTTGTGCTGTGCAGGAGCTGCGCTCGCGCTCCATGGCGGAGGTGCGCGCCAGGCGGGGTGCAACACGTGGCGAGGTGGAGGCGCAGGCGCAAAAGAAGGCGGGAGCGCAGACGGGAGGAGGGCTGAGGGTGTTCTGCTGTGCAGGAGCTGCGCGCGCGCTCCGTGGCGGCGGTGCGCGCCAGGCGGGGCGCAGCACGCGGCGAGGCGCAGAAGCAGACCCAGGTCCAGGCGGAGGCAGCGGAGATGGAAGAAGAGGGGGAGGAGAACGAGGAGGAAAAAGAAGAGGTAGAAAAGGAGATGCGACGCAGGCTGAAGTCCATTGTCTGCCACCACAACATGGTGTACAGGTGATCAGTAGCATAGCGTAACGAAATCGTGTGGGTACAGATTAGGCAGCCGCACCAAATGCAGAAGTTATTCATATTTGGATATTAATGCAGAATGTGGCAAACGTTTCCAAAGATTTGTATATGTCGAAAAATAAATATTTAAAAATATGAAGAAATTTGTAAACATTTATATAGAGTGTCTAGGAAGGAAACTTCAGACAATTTTAAGCATATTTTGTCAAATAAACTACTTTAATATTCTGAATGGCTGAGCCCCAACAAGCACTCAAAAGTTCATTTTAAAAAGTGCTGAAAAAGAATGGTTTAGCTGTTAGCGTTCTTAACAATCGGACGGACAGGCAGACGTTTTGCCGTCATTCGATTTTTCAGTATCAAGGGTTCACAAAACAAGGGTTCTCGCTACACCACGTGTTAAAGGATTTTTTCTAAATTTATAAACTGGATTTTTCCACTTATTCGTTACCAAGGCCCTATAATAAGAGTTTTTCTCCCGAAAATTCCCCGTTTTGTCGTTCAGATTTACATAACTTTCTCTTTACTGTCTAAGCGGTAGCGAGAAAATGAAATGTATTTTGATACGTTTCCACGTTCAAATAACATTTGATAATACACAAACTTCAGCAAATAACCCGAGAAATGCAATGTTAGTGCAATGTTAAAAAATTCCGATGGCAAACTGTTGTAAATTGGAACATTGCAAAGTACAACAGGGTTTGCAGGGAATGCCACACTTTGTTTCAAAACACAATGGCTGATCCAGTTGATTATTTGCTGTAGTATTTGTTTCCCAGTATTATGCCTCGCTGCAAGGAAGGCAAGACTGAAGAAGATCGCCCCAAGATCATTGGAGAGTGCTGTAAACAAAATATTGCAAGGGAAGCTGAGAGAATATATATAAATATATATATATATATATATATATATATATATATATATATATATATATATATATGATTTCTGGGTTTCATGTTACAAATATATTACCATTTAATGAAAACATATTTTATAGATGATGAATTTCTGACATTGTAACAGATCGCAAAATAGCCTATGAAAATAAAGTTCCAGATAACAAAGAGTCCAAGGAAATATCAAGAAATGTACAGAAGATTCACACAACTTATATTAAAGCATGTCTTCCTTCATGTTCAAAAGTAAATCCAATATCCTTCAGACTGTAGCCAAACAGGTTCTTGACTTGGAACTGCAATTGAAATGATTGTCACATCATAAAGCTTTTGTTCGAAAGCAGTCTACAAGAAGACAGGAAGAAGTGGAATTCTACCAGTTATACTTGAAAAGAAGTAGAAGACAAAAAACGTGAGGCAACTTATTCCTGCTAACAGATGAGGAACATGAATATTATTACAAAGAAAAAAGGAAATTTTAATAAAATTTCTACCTCTGAGGCCAAGAAAAATGATCTTAATGTCGTCCTTTGAAAATTATGTTAAGGACACTAAAAGATATTTTACAGAAAGAAAAAGGAATTAAGATGGATCGTGGAATATAAACTACCTTTAAAGAAAAGGATTACAATTTGCTGCAAGTAAGTGGAATAAGGAAAAGATGTTCTTATAAAGGGCAATTTGTGAAAGGATTGTTTAAGTGATAAACATTGTTTAAGAAGTGAAGTATCTTGTAAAAATTGGAAGTAGTACGTCAGTTTTCCGAAACGAGGTGTATGAAGTTGAGGAGGAAGAAATAATTTTCAAACTACCATTACCAGAAATTGCAAGAAAATCAGCGCGTCAAAAGTATATTTTGACATTTCTTGTTAACTTCGGTGTTAACAAAATGCGTATGGAATAAGATTGTTTACTGTGTGCTGTAATGAACCGTCCTCCTCATATCTATAAAACAACTATAATCGCTCCTCGTTAGGCGCACCAAAAATGTAATGAACCATTACCTGCTCTAGATCAACTATAATCTTTATAATCGCCCGGCGTTATAACGCCAAAATAATAACCAAAACCCGCTCTTATCAATTGCCCTGGTTATACTCAGCTTCCACCTCCAAGGTTGCCCGTTGACTAGCTGCCCCCCCAGAACTTCCGATATTTTCTTACTTACACATAAAATCTGGGTGTGAGGTTGTGGCTGACCTGTACAGGATCTAACAACTATTCGGGCACGTGGGCGTAGGTCATTAACTAGCTACATGTAACAATTAAACTACGTTCGTTTAATTTAATGTCGAACCAAGTGATGTTCGCCATTTATTTTCTGTAATTCCTGTGTTAGTCGTTATTTCAGTTGAAATATATATAAATACAAACTGGGGTCGTTGCTCTCCCATGACTCACATAAAACACTTAACGACAAACAAAATAAACACATAAACACATCAACGATATAATACCCTTAAATTACATGACACAAAATCCAAAATATTTCCATTCATACTGACAATTATAAATAAACTCATTCACACCCGAATGCGCATTCTGCCTGTATATCTATTGAATCTATTTTACGTTAAGACAGAACTTGATCTTGTACAGAAGCTAATTTTAATCTTTCTTCTCCTTCAAAATGTGAATTTCATAACAAAAAAACAAAGTTTCATAACTTCCCTTTTGCCGAAAACGCTGTAATCCGCAGCAAACCATTGTTGCGCGCCGTCCTCGATGTATATTACGCAGCATCCTCCAAATCCATCCTCCCGCAGCATTTCTCCATCCCCACACATTACCAAAATTTTCTTGAGCTCGCTAATGTCTTCTTAGCATGTCCTTTCATTCCCCTATCATCCTATTTCCATTACGCAACTAACAACGCGATTATCTGTCTATCGCGTGCTACATTTCCTCCAAAATGTCCTATTGTTGAATATACTGCGACACATAAAATATTTCCGCGTTACGCATTGTTATTACGAACATCATTGCCTAAACTCACTATATCCATTTATGTTCACCGTGTTTCTCGCACAATTGCATACTAAAATTTTTATCTTTTTTCGGAGCGTCCTCCCCACGTCTGACTTCGAGCTTGCTACGCATCATCTTTTTGACATTGTTGCGTTGTGTCTTCAACTTTTTTTTCTGGAACATTTACCGATCGCTTACGTGTTTTTACCAAAAATATCATACCATTTTACTTAATTCTGTCCTTTCCAGGCTATTTCTCTTTATTACCACTTTTAATTATCAATTTATATCTTATTACTATTTCTTATACGATCTCCTCATGTTTATTAACGCCAAAATTGCTTTATTTCCGTCGCTCGCGACGCATCATTGTTCTCTCGTAAAAATTCCAAATATACAATTTCAATAGGCATCTTTACTGCAGCCCCTCGATATTTTTCAGAGTTGCGAGTAATGTCATAATTTTCCGCGTGATTTTCTTTGTTAATCCCGAAAGTTTCATTTCAATCGCTTTACGCGTTCTCTTAATTTTTAGGAAAAACCGCTTCTTTACATTACCTTTCTTATGATAACAATGGCTGTAAAAATCTCTCGTTATATTGTCTAAAGTGTACTTTCAAAATCACTCATATCTTTTAAACCCCTGATGCGATTCGCTTCGAATAACTTTTGAAATGTTCCTCTAAATGAATGCTATTGATTTGTATGGTCCAAATCGGGATTTTGTTGCGTCTTCTTTAATTTATAAAAAAATTATTAGTGCGCGACACCGCTTTCTTCTGTTTTTCCATCTCCTACTCATGCCATTCCTTGTTATGTTTGTTCTTTGCAACGAAATTAATTGTTCGTGGGGATCTTAGATTGTTACAGTGCATCAGATAAAATAAACTCACCTTTTTATGAAATTTGTATAACTTTAAAATTCTTTAGAAAAAAACCCATCTAGTACGTTTATTAAATTCTAAACCATAACACACTGCCAGTATGATGTCTATATGTAGTTATCAATAAAGTTCTAATATAATATTTTCTTTTTTGCTCCTTCAATTAAGAGTATATTTTACATTTTTTCACCAGACCCAAAGTACAACATGGGATTTACAAGTCATTGAATGCTCTGCGACAATAAGTTTACTATTCATTGAATGCACCGAAACTAATCAAGACGGAAATGATTTTGAGTGAATTAGGAAATAAATTCGTGTGTCCTCAAGGATACGTTTCCACAATTGACGTTGACATTGATAGGTTGAAGTTCGTGACACATACGTGGTTTCTGAAGATACCATGGAACTGGGAATGGTTATTGGTAGTGAGCTGTTTGACTAAGGGGATTGATTAACAGAGATGGTCATCTTACGGAAGGCGAAATTGGAAGCATACCCAATGTGCATCCAGGTCGCAAACAGAGAAGAGTTGGAGGTAGAAGGTACATGCAAGAGTAATGTAAAACAATAAGGTCGATCAGGAAATAGGGTGAAGCTTCCGAATGTTCTTAGTCGTTGCATGTATCTGTGTTTCCACTTTACCAACAGCCTTGTGCCCGAAACGCACAATGCGGAGACTAAGAATTGGCCGTCATAATGAGTATCCTGGGGGGAAATTTTACAGTGAGAAACGGACTTCTATTAAAATGTCAAGATGGAAAAGAGCTGCTGGTTGTTTCTTGCGCCATGCAACAGGATATGATCAAAACTGCACATGAAAAGGGCCATTTCGGAAGCAAGAGGACTGAAGAGGAAGTGAAGCAGGAATTTTTACTTCTGTGGACTATCTGAGAAGACACTGTCAAATAATAATAAGCTGCCTAAAATGTTTGATAATGAATCGAAAATTCAGGAAGGAGGAGGACTGTTACACTGCTGTTCCAGCCAGATGGGTACTCATCATCTAAGCCGAATGATGTTGACGACAGCGAAATGGAGGGGGGAGCGATTCAGATCAGCACCCTCTCCAGGGAGGGGGCTGTTCAGATCAGGACGATTTCTTGGGGTTCTCCGTTGAGGACCGAGATGGCGCTGCAGCGTCAGGAAGAAGGTAATTGATAGAAACGAAAAAAAAGGGGGATCGCGAGCCGGCACTTAAGACATTCAAATTTTTTGACATAGAATTTGTAAAGTTATGAAGTTATTAGTTTAAAGAATATAGATTTTATTAATGTCTATTGAAGGCAATTGTTATTTGTTTCAACTTCTTCCCACATTTATTATTATTATAAATCATTAATAATAACTCATAAGAAAGTGTTTATCAGATATCGATTTTACAGATCTATTCCATTTGCATATTTGCAGATTTGTAGATGATGTCGAATATTATGCAAGTCCAATTTTGTTAAACCAATTTGCGTCTGGTTCTTTTATGTTATGCTTGGCAGCATTTACTGTAGCCATGGTAAGTTGAACATCATAAATCTCAATTATCACGTTAGTCATTTCACGTAATTTTCTTCATTTTATTTTGTCAATGTAAATGTTTCAGAATCCTTCATTAGATGGAAGAGTTATAGCAAGTGCATGCGTTTTTGCTGCAGGAGTTATTGAACTAGGTGTATACTGTGCAGTAGGCGATCATCTCATGGATCAAGTGAGTTAACGTAGAGGCTTTCCCTAGCAGATTATGGTAAATCTCAGAACATCTCCTAAAACACTTGAAATAGTTGGTAGAAACTTTTTGCACATATATTTTTTGCACATTATTTTGTAAAAGTTATACTTCTTTTTTTAACAATTTAGCTTGCATTTAAAATTAAATCACGGCATTTATACCCATACAATTATTAATACAATAAAAACAAAAATTCTGATGCAAATGTTTTTCTAAAGATTTACTTAAAGAAACATGAAATTAGACACGCAATATCAAATTTTGACATGATATTGATTGATTTTGACATAAATTGATTTTCCATATTTATAAAAAGATTATTCAGTCTTGGAATAAAATTATAAAATATTGAAATGATGCTTCCATACGGTTTACCATATCCTGAGACTTCATTCTCTTCTTCAAAGTTTCCAAAATTATTAACAGTTCAAAAGTTCTGTATTTCAGTAATACAAAAAAATGTTAAGTAAATAAAAAATTAAAAGATTTCAGAAAATACTTTCCTGCGGAATTATCCCCTTCACTTAGCTTGGGTATATCTCCAAGTTTTCTCTCTCTATTAATGCAATTATCAGGCGATTGGTAATTTTCTTTCACCAAAAACTGTTCTCCCAATTTCTCAATATTTCATATTTCATTTACCGGAACGTACTGAATATCTTCTATTACTCCATTCTTTCCATTTTGGAGTTTTGTTTTATAGTTATGATTATGACTATATTTTGTTGCAATTTTGAGAGTTATATGTAGTGTGATGGGCATTCATCTCTTTTACACTTTTCTGAATCATCTTATTCTACGTTTACAATACAATCATGCAATGGCATTCATGTCACAACTTAATGCAGTTTAAAGACATTTTTTTAACAGAGTTTGCAAGTTGATTTTGCCGCATACAGTTCTAAATGGTATCGTTCATCACTAAGTATTCAACGTGGTATAAGTATTATGAAGATGCGGGCTACAAGATGCGCACAAACAACTTTCGGGAAATTCTCTCCAGTCAACTTGGAAAGTTTTGCATCAGTGAGTATTATAATTATGCCAATTCTACAAATGTTTCCCAAATTTAAATCGGAATGGCTGGAAAGAAATGAGAGTATGAAGTTTTCATTCATTTCCTCTTATCGCTTCATCGAAGTGCCACTTGTAAATTTTAATGAAAATTAGCCGTCTTACAGGTCCTTAATATACACGCAAAGTCCTTTGCTCTATCCCAGGAAATTAAAAAAAACTTGGAGACATTTGAAAAAAAAATACAAATTGCCTTTATTTCAAGCGAAAATTGCGCAGATTTTCAAAGAAATTGGATATTGAAGAACTGGTTTTTAAGAATAGATTTCAAATTTTAAAATACTTCGAGGTTAACCAAATTGTCCAATTTTCTTCATATGTCACATTTCATATATCTGCTACCTTGACCTTCTCATCGTCCCCCCCTCACACACACACACACACACACACACACACACACACACACACACACACACACACACACACACACACACACACGAGAGCTGACCAGGCCGGCGGGATGGATCGCTTCTTCTTCTTGGGGGAACCGCCGCAGCGATCGTTCGTGTAAGACAGGCAAGTCAAGGTCGAGGGCATCGTAAAAATTTAAGACTGGATTCATGTCACAACTTAATGTCACAACTTAAAACTCATGTCTATATATATATATATATATATATATATATATATATATATATATATATATATATATATAGAGAGAGAGAGAGAGAGAGAGAGAGAGAGAATAATTAACTACAACAATAATATATTTTTTATTATTTAATATATTAATATATATTATGCATGCCCAAAGCTAACTTTCAGGAAAACAATTTCTCATCTTCAGCGGGTCTCTAACAAAAAAGGAAAAATTAACATAAAGAAAACTATGATAAAAATAAAATTGTCAAATGAAGTGAAATAAATAATACAATAATGAAATTAAAAATTACTTAAAAATAACTTACTACCCAAGCAATGGATCACATCTAAACCATTACAACATAGTGTTCAATTAAGTGATGACCTGCTAAGATGGCTGCCATCTTGTAGAATGGTGAGAAGTGGGGGAGGAGTGGGACTGGAATAGAAGATCCAAGTCAATACAAGAACAACATCGCCACCAATAAAACTGTTTTAAAATGGGTTTAGGGGTGCTACAAACCCCATAAGCACCCCATTTCGGTCCTTTTTCTTTACATTTTATAAAATAACGAATAGATATTAATTATTCAATAATATTTTTTATCAGCGGATTCTTGTCTCAGGCGGTGCCCACGTTACCCCGAAACAATATTATGATAATCAAACGTTACACTTTGGACTCAAACAGTGTGCAACATTAGCCCGAATATGGCCAATTTTACTTTAAAACCATAGAAATAGCCACTTTTCAAATGGTCTTAGCTTCATAAATTTTGATCTCAAATACTTTTAATTTATATAAGTCTTAAAATCTCTACTTAAAGAACTTTTCTTTGTACAATTTAAATATTTCAATGCAATCAGCTAAAATTGCGCTGCGCGCCATCACTATTAACGACCCCCATTGCACAACGCAGCACTACTGTATCAGATTTCTTTATTCACTATTAGAGATCAGTGAACATATTTGTAGAGAAATCAAACGGGTTTTGATGTAACTAGACTTTAAAGAACACTATATGGTATTTGGAAGCCTATAAGCTATTTTGCCCCTCTTTGGATGCGTCCAACAGTGCCCGTATAGTCGCGCACTGTTGTCAGAACCATAAGAATACACACTGGTGTGGAAAGTGCGGTGATACGAAAGACATGATAATTGGTGTTTTGGGAGTGAGAAGTAAGCAGAAATACCAATAGACGTGACAGTGAAATTGATTTAAATGTAACTGGTGTTGGAATAAGAAACATATTGAAGTGTTTGTTCTCAGTAAAAATGGTCCCTGTTAAATATTTTCTGATGATGCATTTGTCAGAAAGTAAAAATTTAGTGCATGTTGAATGAAAAAATGGAACAGACCGAGTTTACTTACATACTTAGTTTTACAAAACAACATTTGCAATTATTCAAATCTTCAGGTTGATATACGCGTTATTTTATTGCATTGCATAATGTATATTTGCATATTATTTCAGATACTGCAGGTTATATACTCCTACTACACAATGTTGACTGGAGCAAACAAAACGGGAGGAACATAAAAAACATCGTTTACAAGTTATACTATGAAGACTTCTTCTTGAAGATGCTCTTCTATCATAGTATTAATATTTATTTCAGTAAATCATCGTTAATTTTAACAAATATGAACTTATGTCAGTTTTCACAATTACATACACGAATAATCAATGAATTCATGGTAAAGTTCTAGACTACTTGGTAACTAAAACCTACATATTACAACTTTCATGTTGTTTGTAAAATATATTTCTGATCATTTCGCAAGTATTAATAACACATACACAGAAAATAAACTAGTGAGGCTAGAGAATGGCACAGACTTTCTCGTAGTCAAGTTTTCTAATTTCCTTGCTGTGGACAGGCTTTACGATTTTGCCCCTTCCACTTGCCTGCTGTATTCTATCGCTCCCAAAGTACATTTTTTGACATTTTCTCAATTTTTCGGTTTCTTAATTGAAAAACCGAAATATTACTTTAAGAAAATGAAAGAAGAGTAAAATCTCGTCCTAAATGGCAATTTTCATTGAAAAACGTAGAGTCAGTTTTAAGAAAATGTTCAAGCGTTGCAGTGAATGCAAAATTTGAAGCTTTTTCACGGTTCTATTGAGTTTCCGAAAAACTTCATTTAATGTCATTTGAAGAACATTCACTCAGAAATGAAATAATGTATGCAAATTGCTAAAAAAACACATACTAACAGCGGGAGAGATAATTAAAAAAAATCATTTGTGTAATTTTTGAAAAAACAAAAAATACACCAAAATTAACTTTACCTCATAGGAAAGATTGCAATTAACACTATCCGTTGAAAAAGTTTGAAGAAAAATTTGGAGCCGTTTTTGAGAAAATGGCCTTTTGAGCGTTTCTGAAAATGCAGAAAATTGAGCTTATTTTCACAAAAACCTGTTGAGTTTTCGAGAAACTTTATGTGACATTATTTAAAGCACATATACTCATCAGTTCAATAGCGTAAAAAATCGCCTCTAATGAAAATATTACCGACGAGGGGGACAAGTCAAAAAATTACATTTTTGTAATTTTTGAAAAAACAAAAGAATAGAGCGGGCGGGCGGGCAAGAGCGCGTGCAAACGGACGGACGTTTTGAAAAAAAACTCTTTTTCGGTATCAGGGAATCTCAAAACGTGTATTTCCGTTGAAATCTCGAAATCGATTTTCCGAAGCATTACATAACTTTCTAATAGTACGTATACTTCGTATATTGCTCCCGTAAATACGTAGGTATACGAGAAAGTAAAAATTTGGAGCCGTTTTTAGATAATTATGAAAATGTCCAGAGGGCTTCATGTAAAGGACTCAAGAAATTAAGAAATGTTTTTTAAAATTTAATAATTTTTTAAAAATTATTTCCCGCGCGGTGTTGTGCCTTCTCAGATGCCATCTTTTTCTGCACAAAGGAAATTTTTTCGCATTTTGTCAATTTTTTCGGCTGTCTAATGCTAGAACTGAAACACCAAACTCTAATGTATATTATTGAAGTGTCAATCTTCGTTGCCGAGGTGGTTAAATGGAAGTCACTGTTCGGAAGAAAGGGACGATGGTTCGAGCCTCGCTCAGGGATAATTGTTTGTCACAATTCTGTGTTGCGAAGAAAATTATTGAGAATTTCAGAAACGGTATTGAAAATCATTTCAAGCAGTTTTAGCCACAAATACAATCAATATACTAAATAAACTGGAAGTATCTGTTTATGATTTTTATATTTTGAACTTTTAAACCAGTTTTCAACTCTCTTGTTCGATACGAAAAATGTATGTCACGTCAAATTAATGTTTGTCTTTCTGTGCATCTGTATAAATGGATTTAAGTAAACTAATCAATCTATCAACATGAAATATAAATACATAACATACGCTACCCATTGGACCGACTTATATATCTTTAACGACTCTCCAAGAGAAGTGGCTTAGGGCATCATCTAATTTCATTGTAGTGCCATTGACCGGGAGATGCTACATTCGAGACATGACGATGGCAGTATTTTTGACTCTAGCCGGATAGCTAGGTCGAGTCCTGTTGCCGTATGGAAAATAATTCTACTGGGCGGTTGCTTTGATTGGTAGCTTTCCGTGGTTTCAATACCAGGCAAATGCGGGGCAGTACCCTACCAAACGAACCGCGTGCTATCTTTTCTTTTCATTACTTGTAATATTTTCCCTTAACTTACACACACATGCACCGTACTACCTCACATACCGGGAAATCGGTCGGGAGCTTACAGCTTTTCCCGGCTATAAAGTTACCTTCTAGAGGACACTTGATTGGAGAAAATCCCGCTAGCCGACGGTAGGTCTGCGCTTAATTTAGCCATCCAAAGCGGGAAGATCACAGCTACCTCACGGGCAAGAACGTGTACTGCACATTTGGTACTAATAACCTTCGGAGTTGTCGCGCCTGGAATCACTAGCAACCAATCAATCAATCAATGAACCTAACAGCAGTCATACGGTCTGTGAACAACTGTAGCTCCTAAATCGTTCAGCCGATTTTCTCCAAAATTAATATTTCCTGATCGAGCTGAACGAACTGGAGGCGTTCGGAGTTTCTAACGAATATTTTGTTTGTTGATTTTTTACACAAATAAGGTAATTATCTTTTTATATTTCTGCTCGCGGCTCTTGTGTAGAGTAAGGGTATGAGTGCCGACAAGTTAACTGCAAAGAACTGAGATCGGGTCTCTGAGCGGAATTTTTTTTTCTTGGTTGAAATCACTTTTGCTGGTTAATGTAGTAGTAGAAAATTGTGGAGCATTTAGAACCAACGCGAGAAGGTACGTGCTTTGGCAGCAGCACTACTTTTATTTTGTGGGCCTGTGTAATATAGGGAAGATAATGGTTTCTTCTCTTAAAAAAGAGCCCCGGGAATTCAAGAAGATTTTAAGAACTGAACAAAACTTTGATGCACGGAATGGAAACACTGCTTCGTTAGTCCTATTTCTAGTAACATCAGCAAAGTTCAACATGCAATATAAATATCCACCTTGTTGAACTACCATGCTTGTGGTTGTTTATTTATTTATTTTACGTAAAAAAACAGTTAAAAACTGCGTATGACGTGCTATGGGGAAAAGTGAATTGTGTGCACATTTTCAAAATTCTCTGATCCCTACACTAAGTCATATACTACTTAAATTTTGAATTTTGAAAGTGAGAAAAAAACAAACAAAAAGACCTCCCATGTAATAAAATCTATTTTCAAGGATAAATAAGCAATAAATTTTGGCTCTTATTACTTCCTGCCGCGACAACATGGAAACGATAATTTGAATAATTGTATTTCCCATTGAATTCTAGAAGACGTGCACAGAAAATGCAGTTGCATTTATGTCCAGAAGCAAAACAAAGAGCCATCTCAGCATTTTCTCAATGGATTAGGGAAACTGGACGAAAAACCTGATCGAGATGGGGGTCATTGACCCGGAGGATGTAGTACAATAGTTGTTACAGGTTGTTTATACTCATTTATACAGTCCAAATGGTAATTAATGCATTATGTATCATTGTTAAAATTAATGTTACTTTTCTTGTGATGCTCAGTATAGTCTCTAATTGTATAGAAACAGTTATGCAGCAGAAACGATTTCACTTGGGATTTAAACTTTTCTATTGAATTTAATCATTTAATGTCATCTGGCAAAGTGTTGTAAAATAATGTACATGTATTGTATGTGAATTTTTTGTAATGAGCTGTTAATACTGTCACCTGATGAATATGATTTCTACGTCGAGTGTTATAGTAATAGACATCGGCATTTTCTGAAAATATATTCCCGCCCTTAAGCAAGTCATTTTTTACAAAAACCACTGATTCGTAAATAAAAAGACACGGTAATGGTAGAATTCCTAGATTAATGAAGAGACGCTTACATGAATCACGTGGGTGGGATTTGGTTATTATTCGTACAATTCGTTTTTGTAATCTAAAAGTGTGGGAGCTATAAGATGTATTTCCCCAGAATATTATGCCATATCTCAGGCGGGAATGAACATTCGCGAAATATACACAACGAGCAGTATGACGGCTGACTGAATTTGCAAGAATTCTGAACGCGTAGCATAATGAACTTAATTTTGTGTTCAATTCATTTAAATGGACGTTCCATTTAAGGTTTGACTGAATTGAGAGACCTAAAAATTTGGTTGCCTTAACATCAGTCAATGGTACACTGTTCATTTTCAATGGAGCACAGAATTGTTTATTTGAAATGGAAAACTGCATTAAAACCGTTTTCTTTTCGTTTACTATTAATTTGTTTTTTCGGAACCAATTTGAAACATCTGATATTGTACTATTTTCGGTTTCTTTATTGCAAAGGATGTTCGTATCATCCGCAAAGAGAACCGTTCTTCATTCCAGATCGTCAAGGAGCAGCATATCATTTACAATAAGTGGAGAAATAAACCCATCGATCAGCGAGAACTCCAGCTACAACAGGCAAAAGTCGGAAATTGCGTACATATATTCCATCAATGGAATGGCCTAACTTTCTAGAGATCGTTCATTTAAAATTACAACCTTAATCTAGAGCAATACCACGGATTCCAAATGAAGGTAATTTTGAAAGTAAAATGTCATGATCAATGATATCAAAAGCTTTTGAGAGATCTAAAAATAATCCAATAGATGCCTCGTTTTGATCTAATGATGAGGCGACATCTTTAAGAAAAGAAAATATAGCTGTTTCCGTTGATTTTGATTTTCTAAATCCATGTTGGCAATATGAAATCGCGTCGTGTTTAGTGAGAAAGGTTTCCATTCGTACGTAAAAAGTCTAATATTTTTGAAAAAACTGATAGAAGAGAAATGGGCCGATAATTTGGAATTTCATTTTTGTTGCCTTTTTTGAAGAGCGGCTTAATTTTAGCTGTTTTGAAAATATCTGGAAACGTTCCAGTGCATAAAGATGCATTAAATATGTGAGTTAACGGGTGTATAATGGCATACGCACAAGTCTTTAACAAAGAATCTGGGAATTCATCCAACCCGGACGAATATTTATTTTTTAGTTAACCGATTATTTTGAGAATTTCATAGGAGGAAGTTTCGGAAACGAACATCGTGTCTAAAATTTTGGGTGAACTGTCTGTTTTTGAATTTTGTGGCTGAAGACTGAGATCGGCAGCAATTCTCGAAAAGTATTGGTTAAAGAGACTAGCCACTGTTGCCGGATCGCTCACATTTATATCGTTATTTTTAAAACAACATTGTCTACGGGGTTTTTAGTTGATTTGGTAGTATGTTTTATTATATTCCACATTGCTTTTGTTTTGTTATTTGAGTTCAAAATATCCTGATCGTTTTTCATGATTTTAGCCTGCCTTATCACTTTTCGTAACAATGTTTTGTATTTTTTAAAGTAGATAAGGTAATATTGAGCTACTTATGACGTTTAGAAATGAAAGAAAGAATTCGCTTGTTTTTACAAGGTGTCCTAATCCCTTGTGTTATCCAAGAATTGCCTTTCCGTGAAATATTTAATTTTCGTTTTTGAAGAGGAAAGCAAGTGTTAAAATGAATTGAAAGAGTTGAAAAAAAAAAAAAAAAAAAAAGAGAGAGCGGATAATGTGTCGGTATCAGTACCTGTAGCCTGTAGGTCTTCGCACGGATCCTCATATTGCAAGGGCATGCGGACAAGGATCAATAGAAATTCTGTAGAGCATGTAAACAAACAACTCACACTACACCGCAAAAATGAATGTAATGCTCTCTCGCTTGGACATTGGTGATTCTGTGAAAGTCTTTCACACAAATGTAATAACAAAAGAGATCTGAAAAAAGAAAGTGTTCTGACACAGCAAGAGGTAATAAATCTAAGGGTAAGACAGAGCAAGCGGTATAAAACGGTTCAATATCAGAGACAAGCCATAACATTGATTAGCACTAATATTGTTTAAGCATCGCCATGATAATTTATAAAATATACTTTTAAATATATATTAACATTTTAATAAGCTTCTTGACAAAAATGGCAATACTGATTGAATACATGATTGATTGAATATTGTTTTATCTACGCCCTGTACATTTATTTACGCAATAATACCATAATGAAAATAGCGTAACTGATGTATAAAACTTCAGACTTTAAAAGAATCACAAAACAATTTGAAAATTTACTAATAATGGTAAAAGAGACCTAAAAAGAGATTACAATATTCTGGAATGAAGGTGCACAAAATTTCATTTAAATAATGTACATAACTCAAAATTAATTTTGTAGTGGATTAAGACACTATTCTATTGGAGGGTGATTTATATGGTGTAACATACCGATATGTCACATGAATATAAACTAACATTTATTTGAAGACTATATGGTGGAATATGCATTAAGAAGTTTAGACGATCGAAAGGTCAGCTACACCAAAATATAACGAACGCATGGATTGGCTGGGTGAGAGAATGACGGTCAAATGTTATGAAAAAAAAAGAAGGGAGTTTAATAGGAAGCTTCGCGGATGAATCAAGCAGGAAGATTTCATTCTGACCGGCATCGCGTGTCTGAACGGATCGTAGGTTGTGAGTGGGAGCGAGTGGAGTGCAGATAGTCAGAGTCGGGTTTTCAGATCGTGAAAGTTTAAGGACAGTAAATAATATTGCAGATATTGCATGTGGAAGTAATATTGATGCATAAATTGGAACTTTGTCGGGAGTGGTGATCGAGTTATAGATTTCGGGACTATGTCATAGGACGTAATCGGGACTGATAATTTTGATAGTTTTACACCATCTTGGATAGGAGCAGAAAAGGATTTCTTGGAACTTTGGACTACGGCAAGCTCGCAAGATATTTCGACTGAGAAGTCTTCGAGGGACATCAACGAAGAATAGATAAGTTAACCGCGGTATAAAACTCTAAATTCAAAGATATCTTGATCAAAGGCCTAACATCAAAATCATTTATTAAATTCACTATATTGTTTGCAAAAAGGTAACAATAAACTTTGTTAAATTTTGTTCTTTAGAAAAGAAAGTGATCTTTCATTTAGTCAATCCAAACAGTAATGAACTAGGAATTAGAATCATTCTATTTCAGATTCCCAGCAGCGCTGTATAGTCTGCGGATCCTATAATCCATTGTAAAGGTAATAAGGATTATAATATATCGTGACCCATTGACCCAGCAAGCCGGACGCTAAGATCTTTGCGAGAAATTAATGTAGAGAGAAAATTTTGTATATCTCAAAATGGCGCGCCAACGTGATGCATAATTTGTTATAATTTATAACAATTGGTGACACGGATAAAATTAGTCTTATAAATTATAATAAAGTGATCCAAAGGGAATCTGAAATTTATGGATTGACATTTGAAATTAATTGTTAATTATAAGAAAGAGCCAAGACCATTTCATTGGTGTGATTTTTAAATAATTTAACAGAGAGATTTTAATTTGTATTAGAATTCAAAATGGATACTAGGAGCAAAAAATTGCGTATGGAGAATGTTAATGTAGATGATATGGCGTCTGCTAATACTAATCCCGAGGGAGAAATCTCGCGTGAAATTATTGAGATTGAACCACAAGAAAAGGAAATAATGGCTGCACCGTTAGGAAATATGGACCCTAATAATTTAATTCTTAAAATGTTAGCAGAAATGAACGCAAAACTTGAGCATAATAATACTAAATTAGAGGGAATTACTTCAGATATGAATACTAAATTAGAGGGAATTACTTCAGATATTAATACTAAATTAGAAAAAATAACGCTAAATTGGAAGGAATGACATCGAAAATGTCATTAGAATTGAAGAATTTTCGTCAGGAAATACACGAGGAAATAGTGCAATTACGGGTGGATACATCGGCTGAATTCAATATTATTCATTGTAAAATTGAGTCTTTTAATAATCAAGTCGACCAAATGCAGAGGGAATTAAAAGAATCTGGCGACAAAATTAATTCCAAAGTTAATAATTTACAGGAGAGCGTTGTGACATTGGGACATTTACATGACCAACAATGCGAAAAGTTGACAATCGTCGAATCGCGTGTAGATAACTTAAACGCAATGTCGCTTCAACATGGCGAAAAAATTGAAAACATAGAATCTAAATTAGTTAATTCGGATAGTAAATTAGAAAAACGAATACAGGAGGGACTTAGAAACATTAAAATGGTGCAAGAATCTGAATCTGGGAAATACATGTCGGACATTAAGGACAAGATTGAACAGTTAGAAAACGAATTCATACGTTCGCAGGGAAATATAGCAATGAATGCATCGGCGCTTGTAATACCAAGCCACCTAAAATTTCATGGTGATATGAAAGAACAACCGTGGTCGTTTATTTCAAAATTAGAGAATTATTTTATGATAAATAATATCCCCGAAAGATTAAAATTGCATATAGTAGAACAAGCCATGTCGTCCAAGGCACATCATTGGTTGACCTCTTTAGTACCGGAACCGACTAATTATAAGGAATGGAAGGATAAATTCTTAAAAAGATACTAGTGAGAACCCGTCAAAATTTGACGGTGAGATCTGAGATAATTGTAAAATACTGTACCCAGACTAATGTTCACAATATATTGCATTGTTTGGATCTTGAGGGTACAACGAAGATATTCGGTGATGAGTTCCAAAAATTTTGAACACGTATGGCCCATGACCAGGTGGCAATGCAATATCGGCACAAAAGATATAGCACTATTATACTGAAGGATATTATTTCTAAAGGTTTTTGTTGTGTCATCATCTCCTATTACCAACTGTTTGATTTCTTCTGGCATATTACTCGAAGGTAAACTTATTTTCCCATTTAAGCAACACAGAGTAAATCGTTTGCAGAATTTCTCTCACATGGAAAGTACAAAGCAGAACAAAACTGACATTTTTTTAGATTTTATTGTTAATTCTGCAATTAAGTGTAGTAACTTGGTGGCAGAATATCTTAACCTTACATGCATTAAACTTAGATTCACTAAGAAAAAGTTACAAAAAAAGTAGTTAATTAAGATAATAATAATAATAATAATAAATAGTACATAACATCACAGACAATGACCCAATAGAAAACCAAATGATCTGACTATCACGACACCTACGTTGACTTTCTCTTTCCCTGCGTCCAGTTAATGTACGTTTGCGTCTTTTGGGGCGGGTGGACAACGATTCCGAATTCGACATAACCTGTAAACAACTTCACTAAAGTACAACCGAGCAAAACCCACTGTGTTCTCTACAAAATACACCACAGAAGCAAATACATGCTAACTGTCAACACCACAATGAAAGTATTACACTGAAACAAAACCTTGATGAATTGTAAACAAATCTCAACAATCAAAACAAAACATCAAGCATCGTGGACTCATGTATATCGATTTTGAAACTGCCACCCTTTGAAATAAAACAATTGACTACTGATACGCGTAGTATTAAAGAATGATTTAATTTATTAATTTACACAGTAAATGTTGGTGAATCAACACAAACAATATCTGATAACACATCTAGGGATCATATTCTTTCATTTAAAAGAAAAAATACAACAATCGGTTCAGTAGAAGCTCTAAATGAAGCCATTGCAGAATACCTTATTTTTTTAAATATATAGATTGGAACGAAAGCCACAAGTTTGATCTAAAATACAAATTAATGAGTGAAAGGTATAAGAAGGGTGGAGCCGAGAATATGTGTGACTTCGCAACACGTAAAATAGCAGCATTCAAGGCATGCGAAGACAGAATGGATAGCAATGAATTAATTAGAATTATTATTCGTCAGTTGCCTGTAAATATCCAAAATTTATTGTGGAACTCCATGCCTATTGATTCTGAGGATCTAGTCGAACGTTTAAGTCGATTCGACCAGACATTGAATAGTGAATATGATCGTAGTAACGGGTATCAATATAATGAAAGCCGGAACGAGAATAACAATGGAACGGGAAAAACAATGAATAATTACAACCGCCAAGGAAATTATAGCTCAGAAAGAAAGGATGACAGGGGAAATAGTACTAAAATGGAAAATAAAAAGACAGGAAACGGGTATCCGCGGAGGTTCAAAGAGGACAATAAACGGGAACATGTGGAAATTAATGCGATTGAACAGGAAAACTCCCAGTGTTCGAAGTAAATGGGCGGGATACTTCGAACGATGATAATGAGGGCGTGATGGTTCTTAAGGAGTTGAATAGCATTGAAGTATCGGCGGAAGATTTATTAAGGGAAGATACGGACGAACGGGCGGAGAATAGCACGTGTTTAATTTTGAAGGGGATATTTCGGAATATACCTGTAGACATTTTAATTGACACAGGTGCTAATGTTTGTGCAGTGTCGGAAAAATTATATGAGCAGTTAAAGAAAAAGGGAAATAAAATTGAGGAGCTACCCACTAGGAGTTTGGATATTCGGACAGCTAATGGAAGGCGCATCGAAACGAGAAGTCGGCAAATTTGGGTGGAAGTGGAAGTCCAAGGGATGACAATTCAGTTTCCGGCAATAGTAGTGAAGAATTTGATTCGTCCAATTATTTTGGGGATTGATGGCCTAAAAATGTGTGACGCCAAGGTCGACATAGGTAACAGGAGTATATTGTTACGAGGTGACAAAGGGCAACAACATTGTTTAGGGATCAAAGACCAGGAGGGCGAAGATATGTGTATTTGCGATATTGCGGAACAAATTGAAGAGACCAGGGACCAGATCCACGCGGCAGCAGAGGGCGCGGTCGACGAAAACGGAATAGATGTTAGTGAAGCAATTGAAATGTTAGTCAATGAATATAAAGATATTTTTGGAAGTTCAAGGGAGCCGGTAAAGGGATATCAATTTAAAATTGAATTGATGTTTATTTATTTACGTCAAAAAACAGTTAAAAACTGCGTATGACGGGCTATGGGGAAAAGTGAATTGTGTGCACATTTTCAAAATTCTGTGATCCCTACACTAAATCATATACTACTTAAGTTTTGAATTTTGAATTTTGAATTTTGAAAGGGAGAAAAAAAAACAAAAAAACTCCCATGTAATAAAATCGATTTTCAAGGATAAATAAGCAATAAATTTTGAATTTTGAAAGGGAGAAAAAAAACAAAAAAACTCCCATGTAATAAAATCGATTTTCAAGGATAAATAAGCAATAAATTTTGAATTTTGAAAGGGAGAAAAAACAAACAAAAAAACTCCCATGTAATAAAATCTATTTTCAAGGATAAATAAGCAATAAATTTTGGCTCTTATTACTTCCTGCCGCGACAACATGGAAACGATAATTTGAATAATTGTATTTCCCACTGAATTCTAGAAGACGTGCACAGAAAATGAAGTTACATTTATGTCCAGAAGCAAAACAAGGGGCCATCTCAGCATTTGCTCAATGGATCAGGGAAACTGGACGAAAAACCTGATCGAGATGGGGGTCATTGACCCGGAAGCTGTAGTACAATAGTTGTTACAGGTTGTTTATACTTATTTATACAGTCCAAATGGTAAATAATGCATTATGTATCATTGTTAAAATTAATGTTACTTTTCTTGTGATGCTCAGTATAGTCTCTAATTGTATAGAAACAGTTATGCAGCAGAAACGATTTCACTTGTGATTTAAACTTTTCTATTGAATTTAATCGTTTAATGTCATCTGGCAAAGTGTTGTAAAATAATGTACATGTATTGTATGTGAATTTTTTGTAATGAGCTGTTGATACTGTCACCTGATGAATATGATTTCTACGTCGAGTGTTATAGTAATAGACTTCGGCATTTTCTGAAAATATATTCCCGCCCTTAAGCAAGTCATTTTTTACAAAAACCACTGATTCGTAAATAAAAAGACACGGTAATGGTAGAATTCCTAGATTAATGAAGATAGGCTTACAAGAATCACGTGGGTGGGATTTGGTTATTATTCGTACAATTCGTTTTTGTAATCTAAAAGTCTGGGAGCTATAAGATGTATTTCCCCAGAATATTATACCATATCTCAGGCGGGAATGAACATTCGCGAAGTATACACAACGAGCAGTATGAAGGCTGACTGAATTTGTAAGAATTCTGAACGCGTAGCATAATGAACTTAATTTTGTGTTCAATTCATTTAAATGGACGTTCCATTTAAGGTTTGACTGAATTGAGAGACCTAAAAATTTTGTTGCATTAACATGAGTCAATGGTACACTGTTCATTTTCAATGGAGCACAGAATTGTTTATTTGAAATGGAAAACTGCATTAAAACCGTTTTCTTTTCGTTTACTATTAATTTGTTATTTCGGAACCAATTTGAAACATCTGATATTGTACTATTTACGGTTTCTTTATTGCAAAGGACGTTCGTATCATCCGCAAAGAGAACCGTTCTTCCGTTTCGAATCGTCGAGGGCATATCGTTTACGTAAAGTAGGAACAGAATAGGACCTAAAATCGATCCTTGAGGAACTCCACATGCAACGGGCAAAGAGTCGGAAAGGTGCGTACGTAATGTTCCATCATTCCAGTAAGGTATTTCAACTTTCTGAGATCGTTGTTTAAGGTACGAACATAACCAATCTAGAGCAATACCACGGATTCCATATGAAGGTAATTTTGAAAGTAAAATGTCATGATCAATGATGTCAAAAGCTTTTGAGAGATCTAAAAATAATCCAATAGGTGCCTCGTTTTGATCTAATGATGAGGCGACATCTTTAAGAAAAGAAAATATAGCTGTTTCCGTTGATTTTGATTTTCTAAATCCATGTTGGCAATCTGAAAGCGCGTCGTGTTTAGTGAGAAAGGTTTCCATTCGTACGTAAAAAGTCTCTCTAATATTTTTGAAAAAACTGATAGAAGAGAGATGGGCCGATAATTTTGAATTTCATTTTTGTTGCCTTTTTTGAAGAGCGGCTTAATTTTAGCTGTTTTGAAAATATCTGGAAACGTTCCAGTGCATAAAGATGCATTAAATATGTGAGTTAACGGGTGTATAATGGCATACGCACAAGTCTTTAACAAAGAATCTGGGAATTCATCTAAACCGGACGAATATTTATTTGGATGAGGAACCTTTTTTTGATGGATGAGGAACCTTTTAATCTGAAACAATATCCAATCCCCCATGTATATAAAAGCGAAGTACGTAAACAAATAAACACGATGCTTGAGGATGGTATAATAAAAAAATCGATGACACCGTATGTAAGCCCAATAGTGAGGATGAGGATGAGGATGAGGATGAGGATGAGGATGAGGATGAGGATGAGGTTTGGATGAGGAACCCTTATTTTGATGGATGAGGAACCTTTTAATCTGAAACAATATCCAATCCCCCATGTATATAAAAGCGAAGTACGTAAACAAATAAACACGATGCTTGAGGATGGTATAATAAAAAAATCGATGACACCGTATGTAAGCCCAATAGTGATAGTTCGTAAGAAAGACAATAAGATCAGATTTTGTGTGGATGCTAGGAAACTCAATAGCAAGACCATCGCTCGTCATGAAAAACCGCCGAAATTAGATGAAATGATGTGGAAGGTAAAAGGAGCTCGGATATTCACGGGACTGGATTTTACTGCGTCGTACTGGCAAATTGGACTACACCCAGAATCGCAAAAATTTGTCAGTTTTTCATTTGAAGGCAATACGTATAGTTTTCAGAGGATGGCCTTTGGATTAAAGAATAGTGGCGCAGCTTTAATCAGTTATTTGGACGATGTAATACCGGATGAGCTAAAGGAAACTACTCTCATGTACGTCGACGATATTGTGTTATTATCTACCAATATGTTTGAACATTTAAAGAAGTTGAAAAAACTATTCGAAATCTTTCGGAAGTATAATTTAAAATTAAATATTGGAAAATGCCAATTCGGGAGGAGGAATATAAAATTTATGGGGCACGTCATATCGGATCAAGGAATGTCGATGCAAGATAAAAAGAAAGAATTGATTAAGAATTTTCCGCGATCTCGGAATGTAAGGGAAGTTAGAAGATTGATTGGGGTGTGCAATTATTATTCCCGGTTTTGCAAAGGTTATTCAGAAATAATACACCCAATAATAGAATTGCTAAAGAAAGGGAGGAAATGGGCGTGGGATGCAAAATGTCAAGAGTCGTTTAAAAAATTAAAAGAACTATTTGAGAAGACATTTTTGATCAGTTATCCAGATTTCGACAAAAGAATGTATCTACAAGTGGATAGTAGTGGATTTGCCATGGGAGCTGTGTTGTTCCAATACGACGAAAAGAATAAGCAGAGAATAATCGCCCTAGAAAGTCGTGTTTTGACCCTTGGCGAACGACTTTTTACTACCAGTGAACGGGAAGCTTTAGGAATTGTGTGGGCTACGCAGAAATTACGGGCTATATTAATTGGACGACCATTTACCGTCATTACGGACCACAAGGCCCTAATTTTCTTAATGAGAAGTCATTTGAATAACGATAGATTGTTGAGATGGTCACTATGGCTTCAACAATTTGATTTTAACATCCAATATTGTGAAGGCCGTGATAACGTTTTGCCCGATTATTTATCGAGAATCAGGATAAAGGAAAAGGAAGGTAGTGTGGAACCCGATATTAATGCTATCCAGTTAATGGAAATACGACCGAAATGGACGAAGGAGGAATTAGCGAAAATTCAAAGAGAGGATCCTGTGGGGAGGCAAATAATTGAGCATTTTTCGGCGGAGGATAACGACCGACGGCAGGATGATCCGAAATTTTCAATGTGGAAGATGTACGAGGGGGTATTATTACATCGGATTAGGAAACGAGGGACGCAGTATCAAATTTGGATACCAGAAGCGCATAGGCGAGAACTGATTCTATCTACGCATCAACATTTCGGCCACTTTGGATGTAACAAAATCGAAGTAATACTAAGATCAAAATGCTATTGGAAAGGCATGGGGCGACAAATCCGTAAGCAAATCAGTAAGTGTGACGTCTGTCAGAAAACTAAACAGCCCAATAAAAGGTATGAGGGGAGCAGCAAAGCGATAATACCTACGTCAACTAGGGAAATATACGCTGTGGATCTTTATGGACCAATGCCGAAATCCAAATTTGGGAATCAATATTTGTTAGTAATAATGGATGTTTTTTCTAAAATCACAAAATTATACCCCATTAGAAAGGCGAATGCACAGAGTTGCATTACGCAATGCCACAAATTTTTTGAAGAATTCGGTATACCTAAAAAAATTATTAGTGATCTGGGGACGCAATTTACTAGTGGAAAATGGGAACAAGACATGAGAAGAATTGGTATCCAAATATGTTACACGACGGTACGAAATCCTCAAGCTAACCCCAGCGAAAGAATTATGAAGGAGATTTCGCGTTTATTTAGAGTCTACATTTCGGAAAGCCATAACCGATGGATGGAGGCCGTTCCAGTATTGAACTACGTTTTGAATAATGTTCCGCATGGGAGCACGCGAAGCACGCCTATAGAGGTCCACATGGGTAGGAAAGAAAAAAATGATCCGTTTCGAAGGATTAGGATACCACCAGATATAAGTGGGATCCCAGATGATGTGAGAGATACGCGAATAATTTATGACAATTTGAGGGAGGCAGCAGCCAAAAGAAAGCTAAAACAGAAGCAATGCTTTCGAGGCGAGTATAAGGAGGGTGATGAAGTGTTAATTAGAGTACCTCAAGTGTCGTCAGCGGATAAGAAGCTATTTTATAAATTTTTCCCGTTGTATAAAGGTCCGTACCGAATTTGTAAAGTATTAAGCAAGAATGCTGCGATTTTGAATGATGAAAACGGACGACAAATGGGAACATATAACTACAGGAACATGAAGCCGTATATGAGGGACGACATGCATGATTAAATATTCTGGTCATGACAGAGATTTGTAAATAGTTGTAAATATTAGGAGTAATAGTTTTTCTTTTGTTATTGTTTTGTTGTTATGTATTTTGTCAGTTTGTGTAGGGAGTTTAATTTAATGTGTATGGGTATTCAATGAAGCTAATGGGGAGCAAATATTAGGCAGAAACGGTTATTAGAATACCTGGTGAAATGGTTATTGTTGGCACATTCCGAAAGGAAAATGTAAATAGTTTTAAGGCAGCAAGAAACAAGACCTAGTGCAGTGAAAAGTGTAAAGTGTTAATGTCGTTTAGTGTGAAGAAGCAAGAAGAAAGTGTTCAGTTTTAGTCTTGTCATTTAGTTAGGTTGTAGCAAACCAAATGACGCTTGGAGAGGGGAAGCTGTGACATACCGATATGTCACATGAATATAAACTAACATTTATTTGAAGACTATATGGTGAAATATGCATTAAGAAGTTTAGACGATCGAAAGGTCAGCTACACCAAAATATAACGAACGCATGGATTGGCTGGGTGAGAGAATGACGGTCAAATGTTATGAAAGAAAAAAGAAGGGAGTTTAATAGGAAGCTTCGACGGATGAATCAAGCAGGAAGATTTCATTCTGACCGGCATCGCGTGTCTGAACGGATCGTAGGTTGTGAGTGGGAGCGAGTGGAGTGCAGATAGTCAGAGTCGGGTTTTCAGATCGTGAAAGTTTAAGGACAGTAAATAATATTGCAGATATTGCATGTGGAAGTAATATTGATGCATAAATTGGAACTTTGTCGGGGGTGGTGATCGAGTTATAGATTTCGGGACTATGTCATAGGACGTAATCGGGACTGATAATTTTGATAGTTTTACACCATCTTGGATAGGAGCAGAAAAGGATTTCTTGGAACTTTGGACTACGGCAAGCTCGCAAGATATTTCGACTGAGAAGTCTTCGAGGGACATCAACGAAGAATAGATAAGTTAACCGCGGTATAAAACTCTAAATTCAAAGATATCTTAATAAAAGGCCTAACATCAAAATCATTTATTAAATTCACTATATTGTTCGCAAAAAGGTAACAATAAACTTTGTTAAATTTTGTTCTTTAGAAAAGAAAGTGATCTTTCATTTAGTCAATCCAAACAGTAATGAACTAGGAATTAGAATCATTCTATTTCAGATTCCCAGCAACGCTGTATAGTCTGCGGATCCTATAATCCATTGTAAAGGTAATAAGGATTATAATATATCGTGACCCATTGACCCAGCAAGCCGGACGCTAAGATCTTTGCGAGAAATTAATGTAGAGAGAAAATTTTGTATATCTCAATGGATTGATAATTTTTCACATTTCATGGCTCCGCTACATACTAGTGAATTACTTCCTTGGGTCTTCACGACTCAAATACATAATTTTGAAGAAAACCCTTAGATAAGGATTACTTTTAATGTTATTATTATATCATATAATTTGTTTGCAATCAAGCTTCTGAATTTCACCATTTTGTCTACGTATTGTATTGTCTATAGTGTAACATATCTCATTGTTTTTCTAGGCTAAATAAAACATGTGAATAATAAAGTATTATAATAATGTGTAGAGTAACTTTATTTATAGGTACATGGTTTTTTAGTGTATTATTAAATTTATAGTATGTGTTTTATTCAGAAGCGCAATCAAAATGTTTGTCGGAATGAGCTTGAAAATTACAGATACTCGAAAAGTATAATCCAAAATTTTGGGGTGATATAGAATAGTTTTCATTTGATAAATTAACCCGTTAACTGGTGAATGTTCCAACTTCGAAATCGCATAAAAACTGTTTATTAATATGGCAAGAAAACACACTCGACACATGCAATAAAATGATGAATCGTTTCTCCCCACATTAAATGCGTTGGCATCTTATGTCTCCCATCCTGTACAATAATTATACTATAAATATTTTCCACAGCCTTCCACTATACGCATTCTCTGATGTTGGATGCGCATTCTTCACTACAATTTCTTTGATTGTTACATACACCAGGTAATAAGGAGGGTGGTCATGACATTGACAGATGTTGGGTGTGTAAGAGTTATATGTCAAGTTGCAGGTCAATCAACGAGATAGAACAATAGAAATCACAAAGAAAGCTGACATGTTTTCTGTGGTAACGTAGAGACGTGTACGTAATTGTCAATTCAATCAAAGAGCATTTAGAAGAGACGTATAATTTAAAGTTAGCCATACGCGTACAGGAAATCCTTAAGAATGAAGACTTCGGCATTTCCTTTTGGATTTCCGCTACTGAACCCTTGCCAACACATGGAGGAGGTTTTCCTAAATGAAACCCTGCAGTAAAAGTATTTTTTTCCATATCAACACAGTAGTTCTGTTTTCGATCATGATAGTCTTTAAATCTAACTTGCAACAATCAAATTTCATTCTGAAGCTTGTGGGTAAATTCTATTAAAAATTCGCCAGACGTGAGTGGTGATATTAAATCCGCAAGAACGACTGAGCTCAATGACACACGTGGTCAAGAAATGAGGTAAATCCGACCTCAAGGTCAAAAATTAATTGAATTTGGTTCGAGAATTTTCGGCCTCTCGCCTACTCCGCGGCCTCCAAGAATCCGCCACACACGTCGAGAAATTCAGCAAGGTTTGGCTGTTCAAGCCATGCTTAAGAGGAAATCTCGCTCGTGTATGGGATCCTTAAAACTGTTGAATTTAGTCCAGATTAATTTAAATAATCAAGTTTAAGTTTGTTTGTTTGTAGTAAAAATTATATTTTGAAACGTTTTAATATCTATGTATAGAAAAAATTTTAACATTGAACCATTTAATTCTTATTAATTATAAATGCCCGACTTCCACATTCTTCTATAATTTAATATTACTTACTTGGGCCAACGTCCCACTCAGTACGGACTAGATATTCACTGAAAATGTATTCTGTTAAGAAAAGAAAATGGTTGATTTGAAGAGTCTCTCTATTAAAAGACATCAGCTTTCCTTTTCAGTAACACTGTTACATCATTTATTAATGCTATTTTGTTATTCTATTTTCAAAATTTTACTTTATAAAATGCCATTGGCACGCTTTCGAATTTAAATATGATTTCTGTTATTTATTAAAGACCTCTTTTAAGGTTCGTTCAATCTTCTCTTTGCGAAGAAATATTACGTTAACTTAAGAATTTTTCCTCGAAGAATCTCGACGACCACCAGGAATCTTCTGATCTTCTTTCTTGATGTTGGTATTATATGAAAGTTAATCACCCCAAATCTGCTTAAGTAATACAAACTGTTTCCATAAAAGCATTCCCGAATGCCTCTAATGGACATTCTTACTCAATACTACTTCTGATCGCGTTAACTAAATGTAATGTTTACTTGATTTGATTTATTTGGTCAAAAGAAACAGTAAAATCTGTAAATGACGTATGCCTATATAATGTATATCAAAAATGTTTAACGATAAATAGTTGGAAGTTAAAAGAATAATAATAATAATAATAATAATAATAATAATAATAATAATAATAATAATAATAATAATAATAATACAATTTAAAATCGTGGGAGATTATCAACATTTGAAAAACAAGACATTTTCGTTCCCTAGTTATAGAAAAACTATTTGCAACGATAAACGAACTGCAGATTTGATTTTTCTACATTGCTAACAATACAGTAACTCACCCTCAGCTCTACTGCTGCCACTACAAGCAAAAGGAGACCTCAACAAAACGTGCGCATAGTGAAGCTACATTTACGTCCAGAAGCAACACAAGGGACCGTCACACCATTTGCTCAATGGATCAGGAAAACTGGACAAACACCTGATCGAGATGGGGTCATTGACTCGGAAGCTGAAGTGCAATACTTATTACAGGGATATTAAGTATTTTTTTAAAAAGAAATTACACAATGAAAATGTAAACTAATTCATTATATATCATTGTTTTGTTAAAATAAACATTACTTTTCTATTTGATGATCAGTATAGCCTCTAATTGTATAGAAACAGTTATGCATCAGAAAAGATTTTACTTTTAACTTAAATTTGTGTACCGACTTTAATTGTTTAATGTCATCTGGCAATGCATTGTAAAGTAACGTACATGTACTGTATGTGGATATCTTGTAATGAGTTGTTGATATTGATACTTGATGAACGTGATTTCTACGACGTGTATTGTAATTATTAATATCAGTATTGCATGAAAATATGTTCCCACCGTTAAGTAAGTCAGTTTTGACAAATATTACAGATTCGTAGATAAATAGGCAAAACAATGATAAGATTCCAAGCTCAATGAAAAGAGGCTTGCAGGGATCAAGGTATTTTTTGGCAGGTCTGGGTACTAAAGGATTATTTTCCCCAGAATATTATGCCATATCTGAGACGGGAATGTACATTTGCAAAATACACGCAACGAGCTGCATGAAGGCTGACAGAATTTGAAAGAATTCTGAATTCCTAACATAATGAACTTAATTTAGTGTTTAATTCTGATATATGTACATTCCATTTGAGGTTTGACTGAACTGAGAGACCTAGAATTTTTGTTACTTTAACCTTAGCTAAGTGCATTGTTCATTTTCAATGAAGCATACGATTGTCTTGAATTACTTGATTTGATTACTTGAATTGCTTCCACGATCAAATACCTTCCCATGTGCTCGCTACGACGACTAAATGTCTTCTCAATTGCTTGCGACTACGACCATATAGCTTCTCATGTGCTCCCGACCGCGATCAAATACCTTCGGCCAATATTACGGATTCGATGAAAATGTCACCTCGTCTTCGTTTGTCTTCTAACTTTATGTAAGTAATTTCATCAATGGCTACAACTCATTTCCCAATAGTCTTGACACGACGTATTCGCCTGTACTAAAACTTGGCCATTGGTTATCCATCTTTCTCATATTCCGTCGTCTGACGCTACTAAAAATAAAAATTTATATTTTATAACCGTCCACATTCCAAATCATGAGTATGTGTATTTTGTATTAAAAATATCCAATGTTCACTGTTTATTCCGGCTTCGAACACTGCTCTATGGAAATGTGTTGGCAGTAATTTGAGATCAAACCATCATCACAGAAATATCGAAAATAAATAAATAGTGAAACAAACAACGGTTATTTTGACACCGTAATATCTCTCAAAACATTTAACCAGTTTCTGCATAATATCAATAGTGAAATCTGGACTCAACTAAATTTAAATTAACCAACAGTCAAATCTATAATTACTTATTTAAATATGAACATATAAGGTGTGCAAAATTAAAATAAAATATCCACATATAAACCACTTACATATGAATTACATCATCAAGAGGATTGCATTTTAATGTTACACATCTACTAACACTTCACAAAATAAAAATAAAAAATATTTATATTATTATTATTATTGTTATTAAACAATAACCATATCATTAAACAAGAAAACATAGAAACCCTTAGTTTGTTTTACCACCAAAAATCGTGGCGGCGAGTAGTGCAAATTGCTTCAACCAGCAGCGTTGTATGTTTGTACGTAATTCCTGACTACATAATTCAAGTTCTTTGATATCAATAATGAGCTTATACATTGTTAAATGCGCAAACCAGTGTTTTAGTAACTAGAATGATTCAAATTACAGACCCTCCAGATAACTTATTTCCCTAATACTGCGTTCTTTGATCGCAGGTTTAAGTTCATTTATATAATACGATCGTTCTTTTTGTATTTTTCTTCATTTAGATGACAAAAATTCATCAAAATAAATAAAAATATAAATACAAAAAAATTAAATATCTTCAATTGTAGATTTCTTTGAATATTTTCTTGGATTTTAATCGTTTGTAAACCATTCACGAATTTATAGTAATTGAAAACAAAGTCATTTATATGAGAACAAAATAATGTTATGTAGATGTGGGAATCAGATTATTCGGGATTGTTAAAGAAACACTCCAACTTAGTTTTAAAATAAAGAAACATAATAACGATAAAACTTATTACAACACGTGTATCTGGTCAACATTCAGCACCATACTCTCCGTTCAGCACCGTTCTACACCTTCTGTTGCCACACACTGACTGTCCCGCGTGCCTTGTAGCAACTCGTTCATCTGTTCTGACTCAACTCCAGCGCTCTCTACTTCCTCTTGTGGGAAACCCAAAAAGTCACGATCAGATTCCCACATAGATATATTTTGAGCTAGTGAATGCAATGCAAATATGGCTTCAAGATCTGAAGGAACCCTAAGCATTACCAAGCTACTAATAGAACTGAACCTCCATAACCAAAATGAATGTAAACATAGAACAAGAATATTAAGTTAATAAATTTAAAGAAATTAAAAAAATTCATTTGAAAATAATTTTCATCTACATTTTTAGCCACATTTTAAACAAACGTAGGCGCTTTTATAAAAGGGATTAATTGAATTTATTTGAAACGGAAATGAAATTTTATGCTATGTGTATATATTTGTAAACCAATCGTAAACTAACTTTATTGACTGGGGGGACCCTAAGCATATGCTTAGTCATCTATATTTATCGATCCACCTATGGCATTAATGATACATCAATTTTCTAATATCATTTGTTTGCAATGCAGTATGTGTCAATATATTCCATTTTATTGTGAATTATAGTTTACACATTTTACTTGACCAAATAATTTTTTTTTATAATTTACGTCGGTAAACATGCGCTTACCTCCTTAGCAACCTACTATCTAAACAACGCTTATAGAGCGTGTTCATAGCAACGGCCGTTAAAATTCTCGAAAGTCCATTAAAAATATTTTATACGGAAACTCGGAATTGGATTTTACCATTGCTCATAAATAAATGTATATGCTTAATGTGTCCCGTTTGCCCCCTTTGTCTCTTTTGTCCCTTTTTTGTCACATATTACTAAGATCATACTTACATTTACGAATAGAGAAACTGCTTAAACGGTAGTTGTTTTCACATTCATTGTATTTATTGCAGATCACAGCTAGAGCCTACATCTGTGAAATTATTAAATCATGGGATGCAGTCCTATTTTAATATCATGCAAGACTAGTCGGAAAGATCGAAAAAACTTTAATGTTTTAAAAATCAAACTAACGAAAACATGATTACATTTTATGTATCCATTGAAACTGTGTTAAGGATAAGAAACAAAATCTCTTTTGAAAAAAAATATGGAAATATCGAAACAGATTTTAAATTGGTGAGAAAATTATTGATTCTAATTACTATTACTCAACAACTTTTTAAAAGTGTTGTATTGCAAAATCGATTATGTAATCTTCAAAATTCCAAAAATTTACTTATCTACTGTTTCAAGCAAATATGAATATTTCTTTATTGCGAAATTTCAAAAATATTAAAAATGAAAATCTTAGTTTTATTAAGCGTACTTGTAAGGAATGTAATGTAATATAGTACAATTATCCTCTAAATCTGTCATAACTGATTATTAGGCCTAGTGTGGACAGCAGAATATCCATTTTGAAGAAATATTCTCACTAGCGTGTTGAAAACTGTTATTCACGGTAGGACCGACATTTTCCAAAACCGATCTAAGGAATACTGCATGGTGGAAATAATGTTATTTCCACCATGGAATACCGCAATTCAAACTCTGCGTTGGGGTCAGTTCCAGATTTTCCGATTGAGAAAATATTCTCTTAAGCATTTTAGGAATCTGAATATTAATTAGTGATATATGCTTCCTAGAAAAACAAAAACAAAATCACAATTTTCTTTAGAGCCCGTTTTTATACAAAAGTCTATACTCTAGTACTTGGTTGAGAAAAACAAGTTAGTGAGTAACATAGTTTGGTTAAGTAATAAACAGAAAAAAGTGTTCTAATGTAAATGTGAAACAGAACCTGGAAAATTTATAGTCCCAGACCCGAAAAACCAGGAAAAGGCTTTGAATTCCAATAACCAGATCGCTGGACACCCAGTTGGAATTATGTCACACTTGATACTGCGAATTGCCAGGTACCTGCAGGTAGGTGACGTTCTTTTAAGTGCATTGTATTGACTAAAATATTTTTGTTTTCTATTTTTGTTATTGTTTAATATTAGATTAACAGTTACATACAAATATTCAAGATTTTTAGGCGACACCCGAGAAGTGAATTCAGTATGTTATTCTAACTGATAAAATAATTTTGAACTATTGGAAAAAATAAATTAAAAATTTTCCTGAAGCACCAGAATTATTAATTGACCTACAAAATAGTGAGGAGGAAGAAGAAATACAAGATGCAAACGAAGAGTTTGTAATAGATAGTCCCTGTTGGCGCATAGGCGGCCAAAATTAATTCAAAGTTGGCGCCATACCTGGAATTCAATTATTTTTAACAATTCCTTGGCGCTAATTAGAGAATATTAATTATTGTTAACAGAGATAACATTAATTATTGTTAAAAGATATATTATTATTAATTTTTATTAATAAAAGATATAATATTAATTATTGTTGGCATATTGGTGGCCAAAATTAATTCAAAATTAGCGCCATACCTGGAATTCAATCATTTATAACAATTCTTTGACGCTAATTATCAGCAAAGGGAATATATTGTAAAGGTCCCGAGTTGGACTTATATTTTGCTCTGTAAAAACCGCGGGCGGGCTTCCAGAGAGAAAGGCCACACGTCTTTCGTATGAAACTCTTTGAAGGACTGAGATTGCTATGAACTGCATTCAAAGACGCTCGCAAGATTGTGCCAGCTACTGGGAATCGGCGACTACAGATAGAATTTTGCATTGTTAGCAATTTATGAGAATCAGATACATTTCCAAATAAGACAGCACGAAAGTCTATTATTGAGAATCTTCAGCCGAGTGGTTTCACAAAGATTCGCAGCGTCTGTGAAAAGGCTAAGTAATTCACATCTTAGCTACATTGAAAAATTAGATTTTGACGATTGGTAACGGTAGTGCAGACTCCGTGAACAGTGTTTTTGGCGCTGAGCCTTGCCTGACATTGTATTATATCCGATTTTTTTAATTTATTTTTTTTATTTATTTTACGTCAAAAAAACAGTTAAAAACTGCGTATGACGTGCTATGGGGAAAAGTGAATTGTGTGCACATTTTCAAAATTCTGTGATCCCTACACTAAGTCACATACTACTTAAATTTTGAATTTTTGAAAGGGAGAAAAAAAAGAAAGAAAAAAAACTCCCATGTAATAAAATCTATTTTCAAGGATAAACAAGCAATAAATTTTGAATTTTGAAAGGGAGAAAAAAAACAAAAAAACTCCCATGTAAAAAATCTATTTTCAAGGGTAAATAAGCAATAAATTTTTAATTTTGAAAGGGAGAAAAAAACAACAAAAAAACTCCCATGTAATAAAAATCTATTTTCAAAGATAAATAAGCAATAAATTTTGGCTCTTATTACTTCCTGCCGCGACAACATGGAAACGATAATTTGAATAATTGTATTTCCCACTGAATTCTAGAAGACGTGCACAGAAAATGAAGTTACATTTATGTCCAGAAGCAAAACAAAGGGCCATCTCAGCATTTGCTCAATGGATCAGGGAAACTGGACGAAAAACCTGATCGAGATGGGGGTCATTGACCCGGAAGCTGTGTTACAATAGTTGTTACAGGTTGCTTATACTCATTTATACAGTCCAAATGGTAATTAATGCATTATGTATCATTGTTAAAATTAATGTTACTTTTCTTGTGATGCTCAGTATAGTCTCTAATTGTGTAGAAACAGTTATGCAGCAGAAACGATTTCACTTGGGATTTAAACTTTTCTATTGAATTTAATCGTTTAATGTCATCTGGCAAAGTGTTGTAAAATAATGTACATGTATTGTATGTGAATTTTGTGTAATGAGCTGTTGATACTGTCACCTGATGAATATGATTTCTACGTCGAGTGTTATAGTAATAGACTTCGGCATTTTCTGAAAAAATATTCCTGCCCTTGAGCAAGTCATTTTTTACAAAAACCACTGATTCGTAAATAAAAAGACACGGTAATGGTAGAATTCCTAGATTAATGAAGAGAGGCTTACATGAATCACGTGGGTGGGATTTGGTTATTATTCGTACAATTCGTTTTTGTAATCTAAAAGTGTGGGAGCTATAAGATGTATTTCCCCAGAATATTATGCCATATCTCAGGCGGGAATGAACATTCGCGAAGTATACACAACGAGCAGTATGAAGGCTGACTGAATCTGCAAGAATTCTGAACGCGTAGCATTATTTATTAATTACGACAGAAAACGATCTTCTTTTCGCCCAGACGAGGTAACACCGACAACTTCTTTATTACTCAATAATTCGTACGCTGATGTAAACTAATATATCTTAAATAATTGTATTTCAGAATATTCTCTCGTGTCGAGATTACAAAAGGAGGAAGGAGTTTTGCCAACCCGAATCATCGTTTGATGCTCTCCCAAAAACAAGCTCTTTTGCAGCCTCAACATTCCCTAATAGGGATTTAGCTTTGTTACATTGATTTTTTACACTCATATTTGGTTATTAGATATTGTAGTTGAATTGAATCTGTCATATTATTTTGTGTGTTTCAGACACTTCTTTTTGAAATATTATTTTTTCACATGGTACAAAAGAAAAGAACAAAGACATAACTTTCTCTCAAATGTATACACACTGATTAAGTATGACACTCGTCATTATTGTCATGGATATGATATTTATCTTCATCTTTTGTCCATCAACTCTTCCTAGTTCAATTTATTTGATACAGCATATCTTATGCAAACTAAACAATGTTTCTTATTACAACTGTATCTTTAATATGTTGTATATTATTTTCTGAATAAATTGAATAAAAGTAGTGGATTGCCGTTTACAGGTTTGATACAGTTGACTGTATTTAATACTACGTTAGTTTTAATCAATATCCTCTTACAATTAACTTAATCTTAAAATGCTTAGCAAAGGTTACTTTTAAATTGAAATTTTGATTTTTGATCAATTTAAAATATCCTGGAATATATTTCTTATATTGATATTTTTCATAATAGTTTGATTGGTAATTAATATTAAATTGTTCTTGCATTTTTAGTTTTCTCTGTCCATTTAAAAAAAATTATTGTAACCATTCATAGTACCCGAAGAGGAAAATACTATTTTTTTACGAAACATTGTACTAATAAAAGTAACTCCACCACCACACTCTACTACATGAGACTCCAAATGGAAGCCATCGAGATTTACAAACCCCAAAACAATTTCAACAGAAAAGGTGACAAATTAAACAGTACATGGTAACCAGCACTCCGGAACACGAAAACTCGGCAGTCAAGCAGTACCGCTGACGTGCCCTATCATACGCGAAAGCCGCTGACACGACCCAATCAGGTGCGAGCGCCCGAACCTCGCCCTTCATTATAAATACGGGCTCCAGAGCCGCGGGAGCGTCAGTATCAGCTTGTGCGTATTACAGACCGCATAGGACGCAACTTCAACGAGAGCCGATTCACAGGTGGAGTGTTCCTCGACGTTGCCAGCGCATTTGGCAAGGTCTGGCACGTGGGTCTCCTCTACAAACTTCACACCTTGAACCTTCCAATTTACCTAATACACCTTGTTCACTCTTTCCTAGCAAACAGAACGTTTCAAGTAACGCTTCTAAATGCTAAATCTACCCGCCGCGCCATACGGGCCGGAGTGCCGCAAGGGAGCGTGCTAGTTCCTACGCTCTTCAGCCTCTATGAGCGTGATATTCCCTCGCACCCTCAGACGGAACACGCTTTGTACGCCGACGATACGACTGTAATAGCCACGTCGAAGAAGATCGAGCTTCTCCAGAAGTATTTGGATCAACATCTACTTCAGATCCAGGAGTGGCTGAAGCTGTGGCGGATCAAAGTCAATGTGAGTAAGAGCACGGCCGTGCTCTTCACATGGCGACAGCGATTGACGCAGCCGAGGCCGCTCGCGCTTTGTGGAGACGTAATCAATTGAGCCAAAAATGTCAAGTACTTAGTGTTGCGGCTGTATAGCCACATTTGAAGAGCGCGCCAAGGTGGCAGCGCTCAGCGGCGACCGAGGAAGTCGGCAGAGGCGGCGAAGCGGAAAAGGCGCCTACCAAGCCTGGAAGGAAGGCTGGCCGGAGAGCCACGAGCGGTGCAGCGAGTCTGCGGCACCGCCCGCTTTAAAAGCGGGCGCCGCCAGCCAGAGGCCCAGAGCGCTAGTGATCGTGTATCGAGTAGATTTGAACGAGGAGATTGTACCGTGTGGAAGTGAGTGTAGGTCCGGCAGTAATCTTGGTTGTTCTTGTGCATCTCTTGGTTCGACATAGGTAGTTTTTTGGTACACCTCCCGGACTTTTGATTTTTGGTTTTGGCTTGTGACCTGGTATACTCTTTTGGGTTCTGGAATTGTGACCAATGTACTTTCTGTGATTCATTGTAATAAATATGTGCTTATGAAAAGCGTGCAATTATTCTGAACATAACACTTAGGAGTGACATTAGACAGCTCTCACTTTCAACCTGCACATAGATGACGTGCGGAAGAAAGCGCGGTAGACCAGAGGCCGCTTGCAATGCTTATTTCACCGGCGGAGCAAACTGTCAACGGCAAACTGCCTCACGCTTTATAAAGCAACTAGCTGAAGTACCCGGCGTTGCTCGGGCATTTATTACAGTAAATTATTTTACATGAACAGGAATTCAATCTTTTCATGCCCTGCAGCGGGACCTACCTTTATCTCTTCCATTGAATCCCTTCTCCGCCCTACTCCCTGCCTTGCTCTGCCCGACCACGCCACGATAGCTGTCTTCTTTTGACCCCCATTTGGAAATTTCTGGATTACCTCGCTCACTTTTCCACAAATAATTACCTATTTCTTATTTGAAGTTACAGTTTCTAAATATTCACTTTATAACTAAGCAATGAACAAATCGAAACTACAAAATAAAATACTTGTAAACTCACATATATAATTTTTGTGGGGTTTTATATAATACTAGTTGGTGTACCCGGCGTTGCTCGGGTTTATAGTAAATTATTAGACAGGGAGAGAAATTCCATTTTTTCATACCCTGCGGTGGGGCCTACTATCTCTTCTCCGCCCTGCTCCTCCCTGCCATGCTCTTGCACGGCCACGCTTCGATAGCCCTGTCTTCTCTTCACCCTCATTTGGAAATTTACGGTCTACCTCGCTCTCTTTTTCACAAAAAATTATATTTTTCTTTTTTGGGCTTCCAGCTCCTAAACTTTCTTCACTTTATAACTAAAAACAATAAACAATTCTAAACTACAGAATAAAATACTTGAAGACACACGTATATTTTGTGTTTTTTGGTGGAGTTTCATATATTACTTCCAATACTGTCAATAAATTATCACATTGTAAAACTTACTCTTTTTTATATTTTGTCTTCTCTTGTATTCATAAGCAAATATTTGAAATTGATCTGTCAAATCGTGATCTTGAAGGGACTGACTGTTTTAAGCGAAGTTTAACACACCAGAATTCTCGCACGGAGACGCTAGAAGATAGATATGGAATATAAATGTATATGTCAAAACGTAATTGACGAATCATAATCATAAAAGTAAATGAAAGTATCAATATTGAACGTAATTGCCAGTATTTATAATTATTTTGAAGACGAAAAATATATATAAGTTTAAACTACCTATAGAATAAAAATTATTTTTTTACGTAAATCAATTAATCATAACATTGAAGCATGAGAACAATACTGATCCATCAACATGTACATTATGGGTACACACTAAATTGACAATGTTCTGAACAAAACCATATTAGCTTCATTATTTGATCTGAAGGGCTATATATTAAGGATCTTGAAATGTGAATAACAGAAACCAATTCATGCGTTGGGAGCAATTGCAATGCAAAATAATAGCACAAATTAGTCTCAATATGTAAGTAATCATTGCTTAATTACATACTACTGCACTAATCGTCTGCACATAATGAAGAAAAAAATCAACAGGATGAAACCAAAACATACAAACATTTTACATTTTACCAATTTGAACCGTGTAAATAGTCAAATTGTGAGTGCTATTAAAAAGCAACCCTACCACGTAGAGAATTATTTACATTTGCATCCCTCCTTGCAGTATTATTTTCAATAGTGTGAGTGAGTACTTCAGCAAGTCACACTCCTCTTAATAGCCGATTCAAAACGTTTATAGACTGCCCATCTATTCGCACTTGTATATTCTGTTTTGACAACTTGACACTCGCATTGTTTCAAGAAATTCAATGTTTACAAATTTCTGTAAAAGAAGAGATTGTTTAGAATGTATACGATATATATATATATATATATATATATATATATATATATATATATATATATATATATATATAATACATTGTAGATTACCGTATATTCTGTACTATATATTATTGTACATTGCAGTCTCAACCTACCTCAGTTTCTGTACAAATTCAAACTCCAATGTTTTATAGCCACTTTGTACATACCACGGATTAAGGATAATGCATGTACCTTGTCATCTTCACCACTTTAGTTACCGATTTCTTCCAAATATTCCTCCAATGTTCAGAACTAACAAATCACCACCGTTCATACAGGGACATTACATAACCTTATTCAAAGTCCAATGAATCTCGTAATAATTCTGGACATTGATGAAACCAGTAGTAGATCTCAGACGTCATCCTCTGGTGGCGCACAGCTAAACTATTGACATTGATGCGCTCTTGAATCTGTGATGTAAAGCTATGCCAAAAATGTCGAGAAAAGTAATGATTTTGTAAATATATTACGTTTTATGGTTGTAAATCATAGCCTATAGTACTCCAGACCTTTAAAGGAAGTTAGCACAAAAGTTTCATCGGCATTGGTTCAGTAGATTCAGAGATTACCGCGTTGGAAGACAATGCACTTCTGTCTTTATATATTAGTATAGATAGATTATTAGGGCACAAATGGACTACGCATGCCCTAGCTGGGCCATTGCTGCAGAAAATCATTTAAATAAACTGCAAGTAGTTCAGAATGAATGCCTTAGGGCCGCCCTCTGCGCCCCTAAGTACACTTTAATTCAAAATTTGCATCGCGATGTTTCAATGCCTCTGCTGAAAGAACATTTCAAAAACATTATTTCTGAATTTTTCAGAAAAGCCGCTGACTCGGAAAACACACTCATTTCCGAGGTCGCTTCCGAAACAATTCCTGGAGTAAAAGAAATCTAAAACAGCGAAATGAGACTTGAAATATAAGCTTTGAATTTCAGCACACGCAATGCGCGCGCCAGTTGGCTAAAATCTAACTGATCTGTTTTTTCTTTTTCATGTTGCAGGATTGGCCAAAGATGCCTCTAAGGGTAGAAATGGCTGCACCGCGGTGGCGTGAACGTACATTGCACCTTACGTACGTTCACAAAACTGCACAAGTATACTCACTCGGGAGCGTCAGTCAACGCGGTGCTGCCAGGTAGAACACCTCGCCCTCGCCAGCAACGCCACTGAGGATGCCTACCACAGTTGCAGGCGAAAGTCTCCGTTAGATCACGGCCTACAAACCCGGAAATGTCAAATAATGTAGAAACTGGCCGTGAAAGCCTACATTGTATGTTAATAAAAGTAAAATCCGAAAAAAATTGAACTAGATTCAACTGTAATGTGAATTACCCCAGTAGGTCTTCCAACTAATGAAATATAACAGGGATTTTCAGGAATTTTATTTTTAACTACAAAATAATAATTACACGTTTGTGTTAAAGACATAATATATTACAAATTGATCAATTACAAAAAATAATGTATTAATCCCCGAGCTTCAAACGTAACGAAATAAAGAAAGATTGATAAAAGAGTAATTATGTATCAATCCCGCAGTGTAATTCATTACAAATATCCGTTCTTTGATTATTGCGGGTACTGGCAGACAGCCGCCAACGCCACCGTATTTGAGATTTTGTGAGGCCTGTTAGGCTGACCCAACAGTATCTTGAGAAGTATACGAAGTCATACCCACCAAGCCAAAAGTATAAATTAGTAGTTCTAAAACAGCATATACTTTCACGTCCTTAGATCCAGTTACGGGAAATAATTATACTCCAAATTCTGTCCATATCACACATCTCAAGTCTTTGCAAAACTCATTACTAATCTAAGAACATAGGCACCGGAACTAGCCATCGAATGGAGGAAAGATCACGGCCACCTAGCTCTTTAAAATTATGCTTTACACTTACGGGAATAATGACCCTAGCTGTTGACGCGTCCCGAATCTCTAATCAATTAAAAGTATCTGGTGTAGTCCTTCGTTAGATCAATGTCTGGTCACGTCGAAGTCAGTCAATGCCTTCTGCCAGCGCCTCGACGCCATTAGTAACCGGGGTTCCCACACAGACACCCGTTCAGGAATCCGTGGTTTCTTGAGTTGCTTTTGAATGTTAATTTTGTGTTGTTTGCGAAAAGTTTCTCAAATTTTCGCCAAAAACGAGCACCGAGATTTCTCCGAAATATGAGGAGTACAACACTGTTTACTGTTCTTTGCTATATACGAGGAACAAATTTAAAGAAAATAATGAAAGCTGTTTTTAGATAAAAATGTTTTATAAAATTGCCTGTTTCATAAAAATCATGAAAATTATGCAAAAACTAATATTTTCGAAAAATTAAATATGACTTTAATTCAAGATGTGTTTTTAGTGCACAGATGTATTTTCAATATTGTAATTGTAGGATGACACCGACAAAATTTTTGAATTTTTGCAATGTTCTAAAATTCAGAGTTCAACAGGCATTGGACCTATGCGATTTGTTTAAATATCTTTTGCTCTATGCGAGGAAAAAAATTGAAGCGGGTTTTGAGAAACAAATTATTTTTTTACAAAATGGCGTGTTTCACGCAAAAACTAGTCATATTTTTAGAAAAGTGAACTTGAACTTATTTTAAGATCTTTTTTTTATGGATAGATTTTATTAAGAAAAGTAGTGGTGGTAAAAGAGCACGTATTTTCACGTAAGTTTACGCGAAAAGTACCCAAATATCCGAAAAATTGTACATGACCTTTGTTAGCACATTGGCGGCAAAAATTGATTCAAATTTGGCGCTGTACTTTGAAACCTATCATTATAACAATTCCTTGTCGTTAATTAACAGCAAAGAGCATGCATTTTACACGTCTCGCGTCGAACTTAAAATATTTTTTCTTCAAAAACGGTGCGTTTGCTTCCAGAGGGAAAGACAAAAACATCTTTCGCGGGAAACTCTTTAGATGGACAGTAGTTGAAGAGTAGAACGGTTTTCGTAGAAGCCCACTAGGCTGGGCCAGGTACTGGAGACACTGTAGTGTGTCAACATCCCGAAAATTAAAAGTCCTCCAAATGAAGGCGCGATAGAATAGCATTATTTAAAAAGAAAGTGGCCGAACACAGTTTCACGGTTGCTCGTCTCGCCTCGCGAGAGTGAAACACCGTTAAGATGCACGTAAAAATGCTACCGACTATTAATTTAATTATGTAGGGTTGGTATTGCGACCTCAGCTGAGACGTTTTAGCGCGCAAATGCGTTCTCATTGTCGAAATTTCGAAGAAATACAACGACTTCATGACGTCACGAAGGGTAATTGCTGTAGAATCTTGCAGCCGTGCGTATACACAAAAGATCGTCTCGTCAGTAAAAAGCCGTGGTAATTCACATCTGGGTGGCATTGAAGAAATTAAATTTGACTAGTGGTAGCAGTGGGTGTTTTGAGCGCGTAAGGGGCGACAGCAAGCTGAAATGGTATATCGCACGAATCATAACAGAAACCAATATTCTGTTCGTCTAAGGAAACATTGACAAGAAGGTAAAATTGACAGATTTCATCCATCATTAATATTTATCACGCTGAAATGAACTAATAGTTCTCGAATAATAGTCTTTCAGCATTTTCTTTCTTTTCTTTCTTTTTCTTGCATTTTCTTTCTTTTCTTTCAGTCTTTCTTGCGAGAAAGAAAAGTTTCTCAATTTAATTAATTCCTTCAATTTAGACATTACAATTAATGTACCTACACGGATCACACAAAATTCGATGAAGGCAATTGATCAAATTATAATTAACAAAACTACTACTCGATATGAAGTTGAAACAAAAGATTTAGGATACAGTGACCACGATGCACAAATTCTTACCATTATAAGAAATGCGATCACTGACACAATAAATAATACACGTATGACTAGATTGTTTACAAAAAGTAAGATAAAATTATTCATTGATTACTTGATGCAGGAGTCATGGGAAGCGGTTTATAATACTGTTGATACAAACGACAAATATAATTATTTTTTTTCAACTCTTTCATTCCATTTTAACACTTGCTTTCCTCTTCAAAAAAATAAAATTAAATATTTCACGGAAAAGCAATTCTTGGATAACACAAGGCATTAGGACATCTTGTAAAAACTAGGGACCGAATACCGAAATAATAGCGGTAAAGGTATTTATACCGGTATACAAATACCTTTACCTCTATTATACCTTTATTCAAAATACCTTTAAAAATACCGGTATAAGACGTCAAATACCGGTATTTTTAGAGGTATTTTACCTTTATCCGACGTCTATACCGGTAAAATACCTCTATTTAAAGGTATTATACCGGTATTCTCTCATCAAAATACCGGTATTTTCATAAGAAAATACCGGTATTTCAGTAGAATCATACAGGTATTTGGGGGAAATTCATTGTGATTTTTTCCGCTGAGATGGCTCTGAGGGAACAACTATATACACGGCAGAGTTTCTGACCGGGAGGTCCTAGGGTTCGAGTCCCGAGGGTGGCGGATTTTCGACACATATTCTAGCTAGGTCGAGTTCTGCCGTTGACTGGGAAGTCGAGTTCTGTCGTCAGACGGAGGGACCAGCCAACGGTCTTTCGCAGACATCAACACGAGCTCGTTCGCTGACCTTGGACCTCACGTCCGGGCGCAGAGCTTGGCGACACGTGATAGAGTGTTGAAAATTTATCCGTATAAATCTTGCCCTCTCTAGTAGCGATAAAAAATGGAGAAACGTGTCTTCTTATCCATAAATGAGTCTTCCCACGCATACCAAACTTCCTTCTTGCACGACTGTGTTTATCACTAAATACGATTATTTGCTTAAATTTGATCGTATCACTAACATTCCCGAAAATAATTTTTTCAGTTGGCCCAGTTTCCTTATTCTGCACCATAATTAATAATTATAATTATATATTAATTAATTATATATAATTATTAATTAGAACTAAAACAATATTAAAAATTGACATTGAATGCTAAAAGACATTAATTATTCTTACGCGAGGAAACAGAAGCGTTATGTTTAATTCAAAATTAATGATTGAAGCATGTTTAATTTACATCCATGTATTATTTAAGAAATTTCATTAAGAAAAAATATTAATAGTACTATATAATATTAATTAATTTTAATAAATATTTTAAAATATTAATACTAATTAAATTTTAAATGTTTGCATTAAATTTGTGTAAATTAATTTATTATTTTGTTTGTTAGTTCATAAATTTATTTAAATTAAATGTTAATTTTAATTAAAAAGTAAAAATGTTAATATTAATAGACTCTTTTTTATTAATTAATAATGTTAGTATATATTTCTTATTATTAAGGAAGAAACACTCTTCTCGAAGTGGGCTCCTCCAGATGCGTTTTACAATGAAAGCTACCCGCGTAGAAGGGAACCCTTGCCCACATGCAATGTTAATAGCTAATAATAATAGTAGGCATAATAATAATAATAATAATAATAATAATAATAATAATAATAATAATAATAATAATAATAATAATAATAATAATAATTTACTTTTATTACAAATTTTCTCAATATTTGAAGTTAGTGTCAAAATATATTAAACCCTTAATATAAACTAGGAAAATAACATTTTATTTTAGCCCTATTTATTAATGTATAATTAAGATTTAATTGTGAAATGAAGTAAAAGGAAATTATTTTTTAACAATAACAAAACTGGGCCTGAAAGCCTGAGCGTTCGTGATTATCTCAAGGTGTCAACGCTTCCTCAGTTCGCGGAAGGAGGGGTCGGGGAGGGAAGAAACGGTCCTACGCCTACGGCCGGCGTATACGTTGACAGCCTCTCCATGTGCGAAATACAAAGACAGGCTTAGGTCATCTCTGAGGTCAGATGGGAGATAGCTCGATAAAGGACACTAAGAAAAGGTTCTCTTCAATGGAATCAATAATTATTATTTCATATTTCAACTTTCCCGAAGTTTAAATTAAGGGAGGTTTTCAATACATACAACGTATGCAAAACGTAAACGCCCGAACACAAAACATTTACAATAATAAGAATAGAATTTAATACAGTTGTTTAATATATATATATATATATATATATATATATATATATATATATACAAAAATAATAATTTAAACAATAAATAACAATTATGAAATGATATTTGATTAATAAACATTTTGTGAGATATTATTAACTAAAGTAACCTATTTTTTCAACATGTATGGATGGTAAGCTATATTTCTTCATTGAAAATACCGGTATAATACCGGTATAACCTTTATGGACGTCCATACCGGTATAGACGTCCTATAGAGGTATTTTACCGGTATAAAAGAATAAAGGTATTTGAAAAAGGTATGCAAAAATACCGGTATTATACCGGTATTTTTTACCGGTATTCAATACCTTTTCGGTCCCTGGTAAAAACAAGCGAATTCTTTCTTTCATTTCTAAACGTCATAAGTAGCTCAATATTACCTTATCTACTTTAAAAAATACAAAACATTGTTACGAAAAGTGATAAGGCAGGCTAAAATCATGAAAAACGATCAGGATATTTTGAACTCAAATAACAAAACAAAAGCAATGTGGAATATAATAAAACATACTACCAAATCAACTAAAAACCCCGTAGACAATGTTGTTTTAAAATATAACGATATAAATGTGAGCGATCCGGCAACAGTGGCTAGTCTCTTTAACCAATACTTTTCGAGAATTGCTGCCGATCTCAGTCTTCAGCCACAAAATTCAAAAACAGACAGTTCACCCAAAATTTTAGACACGATGTTCGTTTCTGAAACTTCCTCCTATGAAATTCTCAAAATAATCGGTAAACTAAAAAATAAATATTCGTCCGGTTTAGATGAATCCCCGGATTCTTTGTTAAAGACCTGTGCGTATGCCATTATACACCCGTTAACTCACATATTTAATTCATCGTTATGCACCGGAACGTTTCCAGATATTTTCAAAACAGCTAAAAATTAAGCCGCTCTTCAAAAAAGGCAACAAAAATGAAATTCCAAATTATCGGCCCATTTCTCTTCTATCAGTTTTTTCAAGAATATTAGACTTTTTTACGTACGAATAGAAACCTTTCTCACTAAACACGACGCGCTTTCAGATTGCCAACATGGATTTAGAAAATTAAAATCAACGGAAACAGCTATATTTTCTTTTCTTAAAGATTTCGCCTCATCATTGGATCAAAACGAGGCACCTATTGGATTATTTTTAGATCTCTCAAAAGCTTTTGACGTCATTGATCATGACATTTTACTTTCAAAATTACCTTCATATGGAATCCGTGGTATTGCTATAGATTGGTTATGTTCGTACCTTAAACAACGATCTCAGAGAGTTGAAATACCTTACTGGAATGATGAAAAACATCACGTACGTACCTTTCCGACTCTTTGCCCATTGCACGTGGAGTTCCTCAAGGATCGATTTTAGGCCCTCTTCTGTTCCTACTTTACGTAAACGATATGCCCTCGACGATTCGAAACGGAAGAACGGTTCTCTTTGCGGATGATACGAACATCCTTTGCAATAAAGAAACCGTAAATAGTACAATATCAGATGTTTCAAATTGGTTCCGAAATAACAAATTAATAGTAAACGAAAAGAAAACGGTTTTAATGCAGTTTTCCATTTCAAATAAACAATTCTGTGCTCCATTGAAAATGAACAGTGTACCATTGACTGATGTTAAGGCAACAACATTTTTAGGTCTCTCAATTCAGTCAAACCTTAAATGGAACGTCCATTTAAATGAATTGAACACAAAATTAAGTTCATTATGCTACGCGTTCAGAATTCTTGCAAATTCAGTCAGCCTTCATACTGCTCGTTGTGTATATTTCGCGAATGTTCATTCCCGCCTGAGATATGGCATAATATTCTGGGGAAATACATCTTATAGCTCCCACACTTTTAGATTACAAAAACGAATTGTACGAATAATAACCAAATCCCACCCACGTGATTCATGTAAGCCTCTCTTCATTAATCTAGGAATTCTACCATTACCGTGTCTTTTTATTTACGAATCAGTGGTTTTTGTAAAAAATGACTTGCTTAAGGGCGGGAATATATTTTCAGAAAATGCCGAAGTCTATTACTATAACACTCGACGTAGAAATCATATTCATCAGGTGACAGTATCAACAGCTCATTACAAAAATTCACATACAATACATGTACATTATTTTACAACACTTTGCCAGATGACATTAAACGATTAAATTCAATAGAAAAGTTTAAATCCCAAGTGAAATCGTTTCTGCTGCATAACTGTTTCTATACAATTAGAGACTATACTAAGCATCACAAGAAAAGTAACATTAATTTTAACAATGATACATAATGCATTATTTACCATTTGGACTGTATAAATGTGTATAAACAACCTGTAACAACTATTGTACTACATCCTCCGGGTCAATGACCCCCATCTCGATCAGGTTTTTCGTCCAGTTTCCCTGATCTATTGAGCAAATGCTGAGATGGCCCCTTGTTTTGCTTCTGGACATAAATGCAACTGCATTTTCTGTGCACGTCTTCTAGAATTCAGTGGGAAATACAATTATTAAAATTATCGTTTCCATGTTGTCGCGGCAGGAAGTATTATTCCGAAGGACAACATGGATAAGAGCCAAAATTTACTGCTTATTTATCCTTGAAAATAGATTTTATTACATGGGAGTTTTTTTTTCCAAAATTTAAGTGGTATATGACTTAGTGTAGGGATCACAGAATTTTGAAAATGTGCACACAATTCACTTTTCTCCATAGCACCTCATACGCAGTTTTAACTGTTTTTTTACGTTAAAAAAAAGCATTTTGCCTAGTGGCAAGCTGGGAAGTGGGTAGCCACGCTTTGTGAGCAACCCAATCCATGATTTTGTTGCTCTCCCAAACAATTTACTGAAGCTAATTTGTAGCGTTAACAACTTTTTTTCAAAATGTATCTTTAAGGAACAGATTTCATTAAGAGGAAAAATCTCTATCTTTAATACTATACAGGTGACACGGAAGACGGACGGTTTTTAATGAAATAATACTCAGCCAATTTTACAATTATTGCATGTTTATTCACACAAAATCAAAGCTCATTATTTGACATTTTAGTTAACAAAGCTCATGGCTCAAAGCTTCTGAATAATTATCCACTGCTATTGCTTCATCTCCATCAAAGTCATCTAGCTCATTATCGTTGCTTGCTAACATATTGTCTTCATTTTCACTGTCTGATAATTCACCATAAAAGTATTCATCAGCATCATAGATGGCTTTTTTTTCACTTTTCGTCAAATTTCTTCATCTGTTATGGGGCGGGAGTTTTCTATGGCTGCAATTGTTCAACATATGTAAGTAACCTTCCTCTTAGGGCAAGGAAACAAAATTAATCGTAGAAACGTACTGAGACTTGAGAGACGACTCATGGAAATTCATAGAAATGAAATTTACTCACGATAAATCTGGAAAAACGTATTATACAATGTGGGGTCATATTAACCCAAACCAGCTTTGTTTTACTACATTCAAATATTACAAGGCAAAACACATCTGACAAAGGTTCCTGCTGCGTCCACATCTGCAGGAAGACTGGCTGAACAGCTACTATGTACCCCAAGCCCCTCCCACCACTGCCCTTCACGCATACGCGTCTTTCGCGCCTTCGGGTCATTTTGACCTGTACGTTGTAGAAGAAAGGTTAAATAACTCTTAAACGTAGAGCCTTAAAAACTTAAATTTTGATACCAAAGGCCCCAAATAAATTTTTCTTACGCCGCCAGGATGGGATAGTTTTGAATATTATATTAAATTTTTGCCGGTTCGGCGCTTGTCAATACTACCAATGTCACCTATATTTTAGCCCTTAGGGCTGGTGACCATCTTTGTTACGTCACACTTTGAATGCTTAGGTTCTTTGATCTAGTATTTACGCCTTATGAGTATATTACGAATATCACTTGGTCATCTGCGAAATTTAGTAAATGTAACATATCTTCATTAAATTTTATCCCCATCCTTTCACATTTTATCTTCCAGTTTTTTAGAGCTCCTAGATATATTTTGAAGAGAGTTGGTGCAATACAACACCCCTGTCTTAGCCCTTTATTTCTTTTGATATGCTATTTCCTAGTTTTACATAAGCGATATTGTCCGTATATAACTCTCTAGTGGCCTTAATATATATACTATTAATATGTTTGTTTCCCATGGCCATCCACAAGTTTGAAAGGGGGACACTGTCGTACGCCTTTTGAAAGTCAATATAGACCAGATGTGTCTCAAGATTAAGCGCCACCCGCTTATCTGTAACTTGTCGGATGGTAAATATATTATCTAAGCAGGATCTACCAGCTCGAAAACCACTCTGTTTTTCCATTTCATTTATTTCATTTTCCAATCGGTTTTTGATAATTTTTACCAAGGAAACCCAGGATGGTTATACCACGGTAATTGGAGCAGTCCTCTTTATCTCCTTTTTTAAATGTATTGGAGATGTAACCCACTTTAAACCCACAAATCTCTTTTACAATATCAGGGAGCCACAAAACGAGTTTTTCTATACGAAAAGCACATTTCCCCGCAGCATTACGTAACTTTCTTTATTCTACGTATGTATTATGTATGAAGTGTATATTACATATGTATTACTCCGTATATACGTACGTATACGAGGAAGTAAAAAGCAAGCAAAAATATTTAGTCTGGTTGGAATTTGACCCAGGCTCTCCGGATGGATACCTTGTGCAACACGAGATGCCATGTGTAAGAATTACATTGTAGGATGAAATAATTGAAGTCATCTTTGTCAATTTAGATTTATTCAGAAAGCCGGTTTTCGGCAGCTTTGCCGACATCATCTCTCTGGCTGTATGTGGCGACAGCCGGGAGAGTGAAGTCTGGAGGCTAAACAAATCTCAGGTGACAAAAAAAAAAAAAAAAAACAACTTCAATTATTTCATCCCTTAATAGTGTCAACAACACATCAGTATTCCCACAATTAGTACAGTGCTAATGTACTAATTACGTATTATTACATTAGTAACATCGTTGTGATCCCAAACATTTCAACTTGAAATTATGCGAAAACTACTTATATTGTCCAAAATGAGTAATGAAATGATTTTATATCAAATATTGAGGAATGCTTGGCTTCAAATTCAAATTATAATACTAAAAGTCCAGGACACTTTGTTAAAAAATAACTTGGAATATCCAACATTTTAGGATGTGCAATAAAAATAGGACCTAGAGATTCGAGAAGCCACGACCTCAGGACAATTAATCAGATTTTTGGGAGAAAGTCTGTACTCGCGTAAGACGCTAGTTGTTCACAGATAGACAAATAATGTCAAAAAACAATTTTTCGGTATCTAGGACTCACAAAAGTGAATTCTGATCACACTACGTTTTCTAGAAAGTAATTAACTACATTCAGGAGCAAGACAAATCCACTTTTACTTTTTCGCGTTGCTACGTACGTAGTACAGAGAAAGTAATATAACCGTTCTGCAAAAATCGGCGAGTTTTCGACAGGAAAACGCTTATTACTGAGTCCTAGTTACTAAAAGGTGGATAAATCTTGTTCCTGTGCGCAGTAAGTTACTACTTCTCACAAATTTTGTCAGAGACCGTTTTGTGGGTCCTTGAAACCGAAAACTCGACTGACGGCAAAAGTGCCCTCAGTCCTTCAAATTTTTCTAAAAAATTACACCAATTTGTTTTTATTAATCTTTGTGCACGGTTTGCGCAGAGAACGTTTAAAAAATATTGTAGATTTCATTTTCGTAATAATCTCTAAATTTTCGAAATATCCAAAAAGTTCAATTTTTTTCAGCGTCTACCTATAACCATAATATTAAAGACTAGTTGAATGGTGTCGCTAACGCTGTAAACTATTTTAAAAGTATTTTCATATGATGAAAATTTCTTTCATGCCTAGCTTTGTTCAAATATGTACTTACAGCTTCTGGCATTGGACTTACCAATGAATCGTAGTAGCTGTTAATGTTATACTCCCGTTCAAAAATTCCCAACACCCTTGTATATTGTTTCCATACGAGATATGAACTGGTAATATTGCAATTTCAAAATTATAATCGCCGTAAAAAATACTTCCAGGTATGGATGATGCAACTAGTTAGAAATTAGTACAGCTACATTTTTTACGTTTTTCTCTAATGTGAACATAAATAGATCATAAATGATTATTGCGTGCTTAAGAAATGCATTCTATAGTATAACTAATAGTTCTGGTTTTCTTCGTATTCACTTAATATTCTGTAAATTTCTGCAAACAATTAACATTGCAAAAATACAATATTGATGATAGAGATTTTTGTCAATGAAATCTGTTCTAAAAGATTATATCTTCAAGTTGTGTACAGTTTATTTAACTTCTTAATTTCTTCTGAATTTCACGTAATTTTTGCTAAGTCAATAGATTTTTTTTCAAATATCTTGAATTTTTTTCATTTTAGAAAAATTAGAAATAATGCAAAAACTATGCACCGCCGATTAGTACTAGAGCTAAGAGTGAAATTCTGCTCAAATGTTGAAATCCTAATGATATATTTACTTTAAAAGAATTAATTTTGTAAATCGTTACTACTGTGTTCCAGATGTAATAATTGAATGATAAAAGGCGGTAGATTTTAACTCTATTTTTATGCATTCATAAACCGATATATTGGGTAACTTGCATCTTTAGATGGAAGCTCCTTTCGATGTAAACAATGCAGATTTATGTGAAATGGTCGTTGCCTGTCTGTGTAATGTACTGTGAATAATGAAACTTGAGATTTATTCATGTATGTTTCTCTTGTTGAAGTAAGAAATGATTACTGTTTCTTCTAATCGAAATAATTGCAGTTGTACACCGCAGGCGCTTCTTTGGAATTGTTTTGGATGTTTTCAAGTGGTGCCTGAAGTGTTACTAAGGCAAAAACTGCAACATTAAATTATTATCGTAACCGATCCAAATAATGCGAGAAAGTATATGCCCCTTGTAGCACCATTAGTTTCTGCGCAAGGAACCTATGAAACGATTATTTTGTCGAAAAAACTACAATTCTTGCCGGAGCATTAATTTCAATACTTTTTCTGCACTCAGGTGTGGTTTACGGCAGAATTTTACTTTCTCGCCTACGGCTTATGCAGTATGGAGAAAGTATAATGCTGCGAAAAAAATTATGTGGGGCGAATTTTCGACAGAAAAACTCATTGCCTGGTCCTGGTGGCGAGAAACTGGATAAATATTGTTCCTATATATAGTAAATTGTTTCCTCTAAAGCGTTATGCGGTAAAAACGAGCATATTTGCGTCAGTATGGCGAGTTCTCCGAGACGTCGAAATACCAATAGTTTGCTGTACATTCATTTTCGGTGATAAACAGTTAAAATCTCTTTCCACAGAATTAGCTTAGGTTACGCAATTACGAAACTCAACATTACGTCATAGATCAACGCGTTCTTTTCAGAATGGTGTATTTCAAGCTCTTCACTGAATTATTTATTTATTTATTTAACGTCAAATACAGATAAAAACTGTAAGGGGCCATTTTAGATTTCGCTCAAAGGATCAGAGGGACTAGATGAACCTAAAAAGCCTGATCGAAATTGGAGTCTAATCCAGAAGCTGAAGAACAATACGCGTTGTCTCGTAAAAGGCTTAATTAGTCTGCTAGAATTATCGTCTAAATGGTAACTAATCCATTAGATGTCATAGTTAAAACGATTTTTTTCTTTTTGATGCTCAATATAATCCCTAACTGTGTAAAAAGAGTTAAGCAGCGGAAAATATTTTTCTTGGCACTTAAACTTGTGTAATTATAGATTTTAATTGTTTAATGTCATTTGCCATTGAGTTGTAAAATAATGAACATATTGTATCATATGTACATTTTTTGCAGTGGGCTGTTGATATGAACACTTGATGTAGTATGTATACGATTTCTACGTCCAGTCTAGTTTATAGACTTCTGTATTGGTTGGAATTATATTCATGTCCCTGTCTATGGCCTATGCAATAAGAAACAGTTTCAAGTGTTGAGAGTAATTAAGCATAGTCCCTCTTAAAAAATTTTTGTGTCCCACATCATTGAAAATTGGTATATTTAGTCCAAGGTGAATACAATGAAAACAAAACAACATAGCAAGATGCTCAAAATAATTTTTTTGTTTAAGATTCTAACATTTCCAAAATCGCTTAGGAAATGCATTACTGAATTAATTGAGAATCTTAAGGTTAATGTGTAGTCTAGATTGCATTGTGTACATAAATGTACAATTTGTTTCAGATAATGCAAATTATCTACTCCTACTACACAATGTTGGTTGGAGTAACTGATATTGAAAACAAATGAAAACCCTAGTCTTGAAGATACATAGTGGAGAGTTCTTCATACAGAAGATATATTAACATGAAGTAAATTATATTTGTTTCAGAAATTGAAAACATACCCTGTTCATGTCAGTGCATCATTATTGGTTTCAAAAAGTATACTTTTTCCATGTTTTGTTTCTGATTATCATGCCACGTATTATTTGTGTATTGTATGAGTACTAATGTTCTAGTTTACTTGGTGCATCTACTGCGATGTTAATAAAGTTTGTAAAATATATTTGGTGCAATTATAAGTACCATATTAGTTAATCACAAAGACATATAGAAGTCACAAAATAAAGAAATTATGAATTATTACTGTACTTACGTAGTAGTACTTCTTGCATTCAATGACAATTGACAGTGTGGTAAAAGTTGGGAACCTCACTGATATTAGAAACTCGCAATAAATTCTTTATGGGACAGATTTTAAATGCCATCATGTTAGAAGTAATTGTGCACTCTTAGTTAAGTCTGGAACCCAGGTATTCCTACAAATGGTTCAACATAAAATCAATTGTATGTTATTTACAAGTATAAATTTAATCTTTGCATACATAACATTTTTATTGAAAAAAAAGCACAGAAATGTATTTGGCTCACCCTCTTGTTTTAGGCTGTACACACCTATGACAATCTGGTAGAGTAATTATATTTTTCAGTGACTATGATTATGAAGCAAAAGTGTCACTACATAATTGCTGCCTAAAGATATGTATCCAACTAAATGAAATTAAATATTTGTGACTAAATTTGTGACATTAAAGATATTTGCTTGTGTCCTCTATGTGCTTAAGATGGGATAAACTAGTTTACAATTAACACAAAATTTCAGCTTCATGAAATGCAAAAATCATTTGTTTGTAAAAAACTGTTTACTTACCATATATCTGTTCAGAAGTCACTTATATTTGAGATCAACTCTTGTAGGCCTACATAAAAAAATACTTTCTCAAATATCTCTCAGAATTCACCTTGCATCAGAAAAAATTTCACCCACACTAATAACAGGATATTGTTTGTTCCTCAGAATATTTACATATTTTCCTTGATTCTGAGAATAACCTTTACTGATTCTTTTGTTTTGGTGTTTATGCTCATTATTTTATAAATGTTTTATTTATTCTGAATAGTAAGAGTTTAATAATGGTGTCTGCACATCACATGGAAAGAGGAAACACTTCTTTTGCATAATCATTACAAAACTAAATGTCTCTTCACTCTGAAATTCACACTTTTCTATATCAAGGAATAAATGTTCAATTGTCTAACTTCTATTTCATAAGAAACTTTTTCATAAGTGACACCTAGTGAGCAATTGCAGAATGAATCAGGTGACTACTCTTTATACAGAGAGTATTATGAATAAGGTCCATAGATTTCCTGTGTTTATATCACTCTTCAATGAATTTGAGTAAACACTGTCTTAGTTAATAGTTTGAAATAAGATATCTGAGTTGCAAATACAAAAAAACAACAGTGTTTCAAGACAGTGTGAATAAAGTAAATAGTTCAGTTCTTAGAAATAAAAGCAACAAAGGGTGGATGACAACATTTTTTAAAACAAGGACGTTTTGCTCTTCTAAAACACGATTAACATAGGATCTTATATAAGAAACATTTTGTATTAAAAACCAAGCTATAGGTTTGATTTGATAGTAATGTCTCTGAAATAACTAAACCATCTTGCATCTAGTGAAAAAAAATTAAAGAAAATATACATGGATAATATCATACATTTATTTCCTTTAGGCAGATTAAATCACAATAAAATGTGAAAACCCTTAAAAAATGTAGTGCAAAATGTAAAAAACAATTTCATTTTGACATTCTACTAAAAAAATTCATTTTAAACAATTCAGTTCCAGTATAAAATATTCTGGCATTCTGAAATAGGTACTGATAATGTCTTGAAAATATTGAACCAATATCTTCAGAAAATATTTGCAAATAATAATGCAAATGAAATAATATCACCCATTCAAATCATTAGTTTATCAATGCTCATTAGTCATTTAGAACAGGTTTTCATTTGCTGCATGCTTTTAAGAAATCTAAAATAAACATTGAGATAATTTTTCAAAAATCTTTGTAAGTTTACTAAATAATTTTTTTAAACTAGTATTTCATTTTCCCAAGTAATAAGAAGCAATGCAGAACCTATAGGATAGTGTTGCATCTAATTGTAATTAATACATAAATTTCCATCATGTTCATAATATATTTCTCTTAGATGGTTTTAAATGCCAATATTAACCCAGCAATTAAAAAATTAATTTCTTAATTTAAATGCAGTGATTGCAGGTTCACTTAATAAGACATAGTTTCAACATAAATAGTTAATGGGATATCATGGGTATCACCAACACCAATCTGTGTGTGTGTGTGTGTGTGTGTGTGTGTATGGAGGGGATGATTTAATAGAGGAGGAACAGATTTCCAGGGTTCACCTCTAATATACTTCATGTACCAAAGAATAGGGGTGGATGTGGCACAGGAATGCATACTCTCCTGACAGTAAAAAATGACCATGTGTAACATGCATTTTATGTTAAAAGCGAGTCAAGCATTAGCTGATACAGTATTTTAATTTATAAATATATAATACAAAATGTTATTTTACAGTACTTCAAAAGAGTGGGCTGTCATGGCTCAATGAAGCATTTGTTTAATTGAGATTTTTGAATATATTTCAATGTCTATTATTGAATCTAAAGGACTTCGTTGATTTAAGAATTAACTGCTAGCTCTTAAAATGACATAAATTTCTTAGAGTGTGAAAACATTAGAGAAAACATCAAGACTAACAGATTAATATTAAAAGAACAAAAATATAATATATCAAATGCATGTATTAATAAAAGGATTGTTGATCTTTTAGATTATTTTGTACATTTTACACTCCTCATGTATGATTTCTGTTACCTGTGGTATAATAAATCAAAACCAAGTTTTCCTCTTCATTTGTTTTAATTTTTTTTTCTATCAATACAATATGCAGACTTGTTGTAATCAAAAGAATATTACTGTTCAAGTTTAACTTCTAATTTCATAAACTTCCTTTTGTATTGCTTTGCCTTCTACTTTATGACGTTTGATCAAAATGAAAAGGTTGTTGAAAGGCTAAGGAATTGTAATTTTACACTATTTTCTTTTGAAATCTAACAATAGTGTTGCAATTAGATGCAGTTATGCAATATGGAACCAAATCCAATTGGTTGTGGTTTGTCTGGTTAAAATGGAGAAAGAATGATACATCAATAATCTAGATTCAATTTTATTAATAAAACCAACTTGTAGGTCTATTTATTAATGTATAAGTAAACACAACACATTTTTAATGAAAGTGATAAGCTAATATAAAAATATAATTTCACTTGTTTGATTTGATTCATTCCAAAGCAAAGTCAAGGTCTCCATCAATGCAATCAAAATCATATTCAATATTAGGATCTTTAGTCCCTTTTTCATAAACCTCTCTAACATTGCCCAATACAAGATGCATTATGAGGATGAAATTTTCACATTTCATTTTTACTGAATCACAGTTTTACCATTAAGCCATAAGGAAGGAAAACTGTTGTCATGTCTGGTAACGCTACACAGATATTCATTTCAATGACGTTATCACCAAAATTAGTAATTCATGACAAATATTGAATAAGGCCACCTCAATAAAGAACAAGGCTTTGTAGGGGACGCAAACAATTAATTTTGATGTCTCTGACATCTGTTAATAGTTTCTGAGTTGATATTTTAAAAATTTGTTGCCTTGAGAGTTTTTAATTGAATCTGATGAAACAAAATGTTTTCATCTTGAAGATATCACTGAGTGATTAACATTTTAGTTGTAACACTGACATGGAATTAATACACTATTTATAAAAAACTATAAATTACTCATACCCTTGTACCAATCAAACACATAAACTGTAATCCTGAGCTAGTTCCAAATTATATTTTGCTTTGTTGTAGATTCTGCATTTTAGTGGCTGGTTCACATCTCTCCAGGTGGTGACACATACACAAGTTGGAAGTTGAACTACATTCAAAACAGCGTGTATTGTGATAAAAGTCCAGAAATCTGGAAAATGGTGTTGGTTTCATAATACACTGGACAATCCCATTGAAGGTTGTTTGTTCCATTTTTAATTTTTAGTGAAAATTACTCTTACAAAAAAATAACAATTATTTAGTAGTGATGAAAAACATTTGATTAAAAAATCACAAGCTTTTAAAAGTTTTCATGGGCACATTAAGATAATTGTTTACGCCCTTTCTAGTTAAATAAAATATGAAAGAAGGTCTTAGAGTAACTTTAATTAACTTCACATAAACTAACATAACTTCACAGAAGGTAATTTCACTTTCTATGCACATTTTCTACAATTCAGTGAGGAATACACTTATTTAAATTATCATTCTCTATATGCTTCTGTCAGTAAGTCAATTGCAAAGGGCACAATGAAGGATAATAGCCACTAGCTGACTTGCCTTTTCAAACAATTTTTACTACATGGGAGAGAATATTTTTTTCTCACTTTTTGCCAATTAGGAATTAAGGAAATGGTTTTTAACTGTTTTTCACAATAAATAAATAAACCAATATTACTGAACTTTGAGATATTGGAAGAAAAAAATAAGCACATTAAGCACAAATTGAATCAAACTCTATTTATTCCTACTCTCTATACTTGCAGACTTCCAACTATGTGCCCCACTTCTGGATTAGCAAAGTCATGGAACAATTGGACATGCATGCATTCAATGCATGCATGGACATTCTACCATGCATGCATTTTTCACTGATTACCAGCCGTGAAGACCAGAAGCGTAAGTCTTCTAGAATTCAGTGGGAAATACAATTCTTGAAATTATCGTTTCCATGTTGTCGCATCAGGAAGTATTATTCTGAAGGACAACATGAATGAGTGCCAAAATTTATTGCTTATTTATCCTTGAAAATAGATTTTATTACATGGGATTTTTTTCTTCAAAATTTAAGTAGTATATGACTTAGTGTAGGGATCACAGAATTTTGAAAATGTGCACACAATTCACTTTTCCCCATAGCACGTCATACGCAGTTTTAACTGTTTTTTGATGTAAAATAAATAAATAAAAAAGTGACATTTTGAGCTCAAGCTTCGTAATGCCCATATTATGGTGAATGCCTTCATAAAGTGTGATACAGTTCTCATATCAATTTCAAACAAACTGGATCTTTGCAAAACCTCCACACTTGGTAAAATGTTTTAAAAGTGGATAATTATTATATATATATATATATATATATATATATATATATATATATATATATATATATATATATATATATATATATATATATTGTGACATACCAATAAGTGACTGAATATAGTACAATATTTATTATAAATTGCGTAAATTATAGGGGATAAATATATGTGAATATGCTAGCATAGCAACGGTAAGCGAGCCGTCGTCAAGATCAACATCTTCATGCAGTGACAATCGCGGAGACGGCTAGTTCATTTTGTATAGAATTCAGGGATTGATCGAAAAAGCAGTGACAGTCGTGAAGACGGCTAGTTCGTTTTGCAAGAAATTTAGGGATTGGCTAGGTACGAAAGTACATCAAGTGTTATCTGCAAATGAACAATCGAAAAAATAGACCGAGCTTTGCAGGGCTGAAAGAATACGATAGGCATTCATTCTGACTGATGCCGTGGTGTTGAACGGATCGTGCTTCAATTAGTTAGGAGTTTTGTGGGACTTGTAAGCATCTACTAGGGAGTAGATATTGATAGAACTTCGGATTTGAATGCTATGTGTGACAGTAAAACTTAAAATATTTCAAGTGAACGAGTTAGAAGGACATTGAGGGCTTAGGCGAAGCTATCAGTAAGTGAATTGGAATGCTAACAGCAGATAGTTTATTGATCTGATGAACGGTGATTGAAGAGTGCTTCTGCAAGAAAAGAAGAGAGAAGATGGTATCTGGACCTGGAAATTTCCATGTTTTGTGAAATGAATATGTGATTCTCATTGAGCCAATTCTAGTAACGAAGTAGCAAGATAGAAATATATTTGCTTTTCAGATTCCTCGACCACTCTGTATAGATGGCAGATCGGATAATCATCTATTAGCATACAATAGTGATTATTTCTATGAAACCCATCGACCCAGGTAGCCGGAAACTAATTTATTAGTTAGAGTTGAAGGTTGACTTGTATAATAGTATCTGCGTAATCTTTTCCTGGCGTCCATTTATACAAATTCGGAACGGATTGCGTTGAAATAAATCATCAATATCATTCATTTATTTCAGTATGATTATTGATATAAAATTAAATTAATCAATTTGTAGTTTTAGGTTTGCCTTCTTCTGAACCATTTTAGATCATGTAACAAGCTAATACTGCTGGGGATATCCTTCCTGATTCTAATCATGTGTTTGTTTAAATTATTGTGAAATATTTGAAATGTTGCTGCAGTGCAAGGATCATTACCAAATATGCACAGCTAACGATTGTGAGTTTAAGTTCCTCAAAAGGGATGGGTGTTTTCACATGTAATTGTAATGTAATTACTGGCACATATCAGCGCCACCTGTCTGGTTGCCCAACCAAAAAACCGTATGTTCCCCATGTTGAATCGAAGGGCCAGAGAGTAAATTAATAAATCCATTCATACAACCAAGAGCGTGGTGCAATTACTGGCAAGGCACCAGACACCGGAGAGAGTGCCAGTTGGACGCTCTTTTGGTTTCAAAATGATTTCATGTACATCGATATTGCTGCAATATCTTGAATAATGAATGTTTTAAAAGGAAAATGTATATTCTTAAGATGTTATTAGATCTTTTTTATTTTCTGGGGGTTGTGCAACCTAAGCATAAGCCGCCACTGGTGAGCAGTGTACTTGGGAGTAACAGAAGTAGATAGTGAAAACAACCCCAGAGCTGTACATAGCTTTAAAATCTTGTAAATAAACTGATTGTACATAGAGCTCGTGTCGATGTCTTTATTTCGCCACCATGATGCCACAATACTTTGTGGTAATTTAGCTTTACACAAAATTATGAACTCACACATTGGACTACCTATCTAAATATCTATGAGACTTACAAAAACATTTTAATGATTAATGAATTATTGAACTGTTTATTTTTGAAAGGGGACAAGTTTTATGACAATTCACTCTGACTTGTGCCGTTTCTGAAATAAGTAATTCAATTGTTTTCACATAAAATTCTTAAAACATAAACTTACCACACATTCACAATTAGTTCCTTTACATTGCAGAGCAATAGAAATAGTATAGTTGATCCAAAACGGAAATTCAATCCATTAGTTTATCAAGATATAAAAAGTCTTGATATGTCTTCTTTTGTATACATACGGCATTTCTTGTTTATTAAAGGAATACATAATAAGGGTAATTGTGATTTATTTCCAATTAAAGAATTACACAAAAGAACATTTAGATTGAGATAAATTTATAATTGATATCTAAAAATAAATAGCTGGAATTGCATTGGTTAGACCTACAAACACAAATTATGGAAATAGCTTTGTTAAGGCGTAACTGAGAAACTGTTAGATTTACAATATCATTGATACCTATTCTAAATATCCCTCATTTTCAATTAGTTTACTGTAAACATTTTCATTGATTTGTTTTGATGTTATGAAATTTTTAGAAATATGATTTAACATTTTTTCTAAACCAATTGAAACAGCCCAAACAAAGCTTTAATTACACTACATTTCATTTATTTCTGTTACATATTATTATGACTTTATTATAAGCAATTTAAAGAACAAGAAGAAACATTTGAATGTAGTATATCACATAGTAGTCACAAACAATTTGTATTGTAAATATGAACTAATTTTTTGTAAAGCAGAACTTAATATAGGAACTTATTATATTCAGTTAGCAAATTTAAAAGCTGAATAACTATTCATTTGTGAGACAGTCAAATTTAAATAAATTTTATTACAAAACAGTTTTTGCCTACAATATTCCTACATTACTGCCAGAAAAAAAAATTATCTCAGGCACAAGATTACATACACAAGAAAACATTTTATTAGAAAATAAGCATAGGGATATGACTTAAAATCCCTACAGTACTTTGTCACATTATATAAAACAAAAGCATAGCCTTATTAATTATTGTAGTTGGACTTATTTGCATATAAATTACTCCTTACCTCTCGAACACATCCAACCTGGAGATCGTGTGGGAACTTTGACTTAGTTGGGCCTGTGCTCATTTGCTAACCTTGGAGTGTGACAGACTTTCACTGCGACTAGAGCTTGGCTTCTTAGCTCTGCAACAAAAAAAACTGTATGAATATCTCTCTTCATACTAAAAGAACAGAATATTCAATACTTAAGAAAATAAGGTAAAAATTAAACAAGCAAACCTATTTGAAAATTTACTTGCTAATTTAATGTTAGCCTGTCAAAATTTCATTGCATTGCAACATTCAATGGCATGCTAAAAGTAAGCAACATAATAAGTAATAGTAAGTATCGTGTTGTTGTAACTACAATTTACATACCAATCAATATTTCACTACATTATTTACAAAAAAATGAAAACAGACATTGAAATACTCTGCATGCTTCTATTGGCTGCAGAAGAGGTTACATATAGAAGGAAAAATAGTGTGTTGTATGTGAGAAGAAAATAATCATGCCTTTTTATTAAAGAAGTGTTCATAATGTGTTTCATTACATGCTTTGATGAGCATGCAAAATAAAGAGAATCTAGTATTTGGAAATGGGATATGTTTGTGAGTAGGAGTGTGAATCTATGTCTTTGTCATCATTTTTGTTATATAATTGAAATTATTAATGTATTTATTTACAAGAAGGATTTTTATTCCTTTTATGGGAGTTGGGAATCTTTACTACTTTGCCATCAGACATGGTTACCTTTAATTTAAAGATCTTTACAAATAATGAAATTTCTAAAATCATAGCTTTTAGTATGTAATATTTTTTAACAGTTGGAATAAATTTCCTACCAAAAAACGTCGCTTTTCCTGAACTCTACAATCCTTCTTAAGCAGAAATGTCAGAAGATCTTCCTTCTTTTAAAGAAAGTGTCACAGAATACTTTTTACTAATGGTGAAACTTTGTGGAAAAAAATTGTTTTGTATGTGAAATTAGATGTTTCTCAGTTACAGTAGCAGATTTAATATTGAAAAAATGAGAATAACCCTCCAGCGAGTAAGAAGCTCAACTCTTCATAAAAGAAAGGAATTATTCAGAACTGTTAAAAATCATCTAGTTTTTCTGTACTTTTGCCTACAAAAGGGTATCAGAAAATTATTCACAGCCTTTTACAAACGGCTGGTGAACAGCATTCAAGCGAAGAGAATCTGTCGCACAAACAAGCCGCAGAAGTGAGCGAAGTTAAAGTGAAGCGAATGCGAGAAGACAAATACAAACTAAACCATTAAAAAAATCAAGAAAAAAAATGCCGCAATCAGTGTAACACACGTGTAGGAACTTGTGCAGTGTGGTGGAAGAGGGGTGTGGTGCGAAGCGTCAAGAACAGACGCAGGGGCAGCCGGCGCGGCCGCGGCCACGGCCGCCTACGTACACGGCGTGGGAAGCCGCCCCCGGCGCCGCCGCCCTGCCGGCCGCCGCCGCCGCCGCCGCCGGCCGCCGCTCCGAGCCAGCTCCGCGCTCCCTCCCGGCTCCGCTGCCTCCTCCGCCGCCGCCGCCGCCACCTCCGTGCCCTGCGGTGCGTCGGGGTGCGTTCAGTGGCGAGAAAGCGGAAGCGTGCGCAGTGCAGTGCTGTGGGGACCCCGCTAGGCCATGCATAACCATTCGTGCCCGGATCCTCTATTCCTGATAAAATACTGGCGTTCTGAATAGGCCAGTATTTCGTCACATTACAAAATACTCGATATCAGAGAAGTGCCACCTATCTCTATTATCTGGGCAATTACATTTTTGTCAGTGATGATTTACGTAGGGGTCGAAGATACGCGATAGTTTGCTCCGCCGACCGTGAAACAATCATAAATTGGGAAATGTTTAAACACTAAAACATTTGTATAATAACTAAAAAGGACGCACTAACTAAAGAATGACGCTGTTTAAATGAGTATACGTAGAATGCCAAATTAGTTTTTAAACCTTCAATGGATTTTAGTTTTAGAAAGCGATGAAATGAAAAATGCACAGCGATAAAATGTACATATTTATGAACAATATCACTTTAAGTAACTTTACTTTGATAACTAGACCAGTATTAGTACGAAACCTACTTTCTGCCGTAATTCGGAATACTGCATGCTTACTCGGTGAAATACAAATAGTTTCAAAACCATTCTATATTTTAAACCATTTGAAGTTCATAATTACGTATCACACTTATTTCTTAGTTTCTTTTTAGTTGTAAGTTAATTTTATATTCATCGGCCTTTGTTTATCTCGGAGTTACTATACACCAGTCACGGCATTCCCACTTTCTTCAACTAACCTCATTCCCCCAAACCGTGTGAGGGGGCGTGGGGGGTGTCTTACCTGAGGGCCGGCTGCTGCGCGTCCTCACGGCGTCCGCTTCCTCGCGCCGGCGCCTCGCATCCTCGGTACGGCGCCGGATGTCCTCAGACCGTGTCCCGTGTGACCTGCAACAGATCATGGCACTTAAAAACCGCGCTCGCAGGTCGTATTTCAGTGGCCACCTCACTGGCCACCCTCGCATGCTACTTCTCAGGCCACCTCACAGGCCACCTCACAGGTACCTCACAGGCCACGACGCATATTGACGTTCACAGATCGCCATCACAGACCACAGCGCAGACCATTCGCTTCCGAGCCACCGGTTCAGAGCGACCGATTCTAAAAAGCGGAAAATTCAGTCCGTCTCTAGCACCCAGATATCTGTGGTCCTTGGCTCATTTCGAAAATAAATAATCAATCATGCATCATGCTATGAAATAAGATTGTATAAAAATATCTAACATATATGATTATATATAAATTATAAACAATAACAACAAAATATTAAAGAAAAATATATAAAACAAAATAATAAATATGTAAAATAAATAAAATAAAATTAATGAAAATAAATAAAATCAAAAATATATTTAATACACTAATATATAAAAAAACTATTTTTCGCCGCCGCACCCACCTGTCCTTGGTCCTGGGCACGTCGGCCTCCCTGCGGCGCGGCCGTCCGGCGGCCGAGGCGGCGGGGGCGGCGGCGGTGGTCGTGGCCCCCACGGCCACCTGCGCCGCCGGCGACGGCCGCCGCCCGCCGCTCGACGCCGACGTCAGGCTGTTGGACTTGGCCGCGGCTGCAGCGGCTGCGGAGGCGGAGAGGGCGCCTGAGGCGGCGGCGGTGGCCCGTTGGCGCCGCGGGCCGCGGGCCTTGCGCGCCGCCAGCGCCGCCGCCGCCGTCGCCGCCGCGTCCGCAGCCTCTGCGCCGGACATCACGTCCTCCGAGGAGCTGGCGTGCGCCTTGAGCAGCAGCTCGCGGCTGCTGGCGCGCTGCAGGAGACGCGCCGTGCGGCTGCTGGGCTGCTTCGACGCCCCCGCCCCGGCGTTGGCCCCCTGGCCCGAGGCGGGCGCCGACGCGGCCGCTGACGTCACCTGCGCCGGAACAAGCCGTGTTATGAGAATTCAGGAAATCGCAGAGGGACAGACTACCATTAAAGAATGTTCCTGTGTTTGCCTATAATGAAGAGGCTAAGGAATGGAGAGACTACACGAAGTGTTTTTCTGTGATTGCTTGTAGTGGAGGGTAAGGTTTTATGTAAAAATATTCTAGTGATTTGTTTGGGATGAAGGGCTACGGAAAGGAAACAGTATGGATGACGCAATACTTTTTCCGTAGGACACGTTAAATGAATTAAGGAGTACACTTCATTTAAGATTGTTTGAAGGATTGTCTGTAATGCATGGGCTAATGAAGGAAGAGCTTACATGTGTTTCTGTGAGTGTTTTGGAGGGCGGGGTTGGAGGCGGCGTTGGAGGCGGGGTTGGAGGCGGTAATGGAGACGGGAATGGAGGTGGGGTTGGAGGGCGGGGTTGGAGGCGAGGTTGGAGGTTGGGTTGGAAGGCGGGGTTGGAGGGCGGGGTTGGAGGCAGGAATGGAGGTGGGGTTGGAGGGCGGGGTTGGAGGGCGGGGTTGGAGGGCGGGGTTGGAGGGCGGGGTTGGATGGCGAGGTTGAAATGCCGGGTTGGAAGGCGGGGTTGGAGGGCGGGGTTGGGGGTTTGGGAGCGGGGCTATGGGCAGCGTTGGTGAGACGGATGGTGGGATGAGGGATGGTGAGAAGGAGCGGGGGCGTGGCTCACCTTGCGGCGCGTTTCCTCCACCGCGAGCCGCTCCCGCCGCAGCAGGGCGCGCGCTTGCGCGTGCGCGTTGGCGGCGGCGGCGGAGCGCCGCACCTCGCGCGTGAAGCTCTCGATGGACGACGTGGACGAGTTGTTGCCCAGGCGCGTCTGCGATAGGCGTTGCGCGCGACGCGTCGCCGCCGTCGACGACGTCGCCGCCCCGTGTGCCGGAGCGGCGCCGGAGGTCGCGCCCGCCCGCCCGCTCGGCCGCCGTGCCGCGGGGCCCGCCTCCGCGATGGTGCACAGCCGCTCGGCCGGACGCCCGCCGCGACGCCCGCGGCGGTATCTGCACCAAAGGGCAGGGAAGGTAAGATACTACATTCTATATTTAACTGCAAATGAGTACTATTCGGTTGCTGTATTTGCGAAATAATCTACGAATTATCACTATAATAACTATTATTATAGTGATATTATCACTATAATAATAATAATAATAATAATAATAATAATAATAATAATAATAATAATAATAATAATCATAGTAAATGCTTTGAATGTTCAGAGACTTGACTGCCCCGGTTTAGAATCGAACTCGGATCTCTCGGTTTGTCTATCCACTTCAGTTATCGAGAGAATCAACTCTTCATCCTTTAGTAGTTAAGAGCATCTGTGATAATTATAATACAAATATAATTATAATAGATGTTCCGCCAATCTGTCACAACTGTAAATTCAATGACAAATGGAATTATGGAAATTTTTTTAAACATATTCAAAGCGTCAGAGACGTCACACTAAGACCATATTTACTTTTTTCTCTCGACTAAACATTTTAAAATGTTTCTCCTACAACCCCGCCCATTTTGACGTGTGGTCGTTTTCAACTGAAGGTGTGGTATTATTATTTACGATGGCTCATGATTAATGACCACCTACCTCCGTCCGCCGTCGTCATCGTCGCTGCTGGCGCGCGAGTCCTCGTCGGTGTAGCCGTTGACGGCCTGCAGGATCTGGTCGGCGGCGCGGGTCAGCTCCTCCAAGATGGCGGAGTCCGTCTCGGCGCGCCTGGCGCCCGCCGACTCCTCCAGGACGTCGTCGATGTTCTCGTAGATGGGCGAGTCGTAGCCGTCCGCGTGGGCGGGGGCCGGCTGCGGGGCCGGCGCCGCCGGCTGCTTGCGGGCGTCCCGCGCCTTGGTCGGGCTGAGAGAACGCCCGCGGCTGGTTGAACGCGACCGCGCGCCGGCCTCGTAGCTGCTCCTGCAGCAGGAGACAGACGCGATCGACATCGCCATATTAGGTGTCTGGTATGGAGGTAAGGGATTATTCATTTTTACAATGTACGTAAATGGTACTTATCAATTTCGTTGATTATAGTAAATTAATTTGTTAGTGGCTTTGCGGCCATCTTCAGCAACTAGTTAATGTAGCTAAATATTATTTTAAAATAATACTTGCGATTTATGTAAATGCCGTATTTAATTATTGGGAAAATTAATTTTATTTGATAATCATTTTTGTATATAATGAAATTCAAATGTTAAAAATAATTATAATAAACAATTATATTTGATAAAGTACTGATCCAATTCGTCTACTTTAGAAGAAAAAGTTTGCTAGAAAAGTGAAGAGACACTTTTATGACTACACGGCGTAAATACGAACTACACAATGTACTGACTATCCAAAGTAAATATTGCGAATAAATATAAATTTTTACGGTGCTGTATGTTTCATATTTATAAGCATACATTTCGTTTATTTGGAAGTACTGTAATATAACTAATATGAGAGTAATGACTGCATTTATTATGTAACACGTAAATGTGTGATCTTGGGATATATGTACAAAGTTTTATTTCATTATCCCTAATTTGGTATGATTTTGGCATGGATTTACCATTGACACTATTACACATTAAAACTTCAAGAGATCCTAAAAAAGTAAACAAATTCTGGAAAATGATGAGATGAATGTTAAAAAGAATAACAAGTTATACAAGAGTGCACAAAACAAATACGAAAAAAGAAAACACTAAAATACAGAAGAAGGGGTCTGGGTTGAGAAAATGATACTGGAGTAATGCCATTGTGAATCAAGAACGAGGAATGAAGATTGATGGAATCCAGTAGGATCGAGAATCCAGCTGGAAGTAGCACAGGAAGACAAAGGAAAAGGAGGAGCGATGTAGAGAACAATTTTTAAGCCTCTATGGAAGATGTGAAGGAAGAAAGAGAAGGAAAAGAAAAAGGAGATGTTGGAGGAAAAGAATAATTAGGTGAAGGAGGAGGAGAAGATGAATACGGTTATGAGTAAAAGGAGGTGATGGAAGAAAAGGTTAAGAAGGAGGAGGAGAAGAAAAAGAAGGAGGAGGAGAAGCAGGAGGAGATAATAAGAATAAGAAGTAGAAAATTCTACTACTTTTGATGCAATATGTGTAACTACAGCAGCGATTTTGTGCCAGTTACGTTCGTACCTGCGGCGCTCCTCGCGCGTTGAAGTCTCCACTCGTGAGCGCTGCAGGCCGTTGGTAAGGGGCTCCGCCGTCTGCCGCTGGTGGCTGCTGGGGGCGCTGTCGGTCGAGGGCCTTTGGCGACTGCGCTCCTCGCTCTTCCGCTCGTAGCTCCCGCGACTGCCCTCCACCTTGCGGGGCGATTCTTGGCGGTGGGCGTGGGCGCTGGAAAAGGCGCTGGACCGCGAGCTCACCTCACCGAAGTAGGTCGTGGCCTTGGGTTGGTGCTTGGACACTGGGGATAAGGAGCGTTCCCGGTCCGAGTCATATCTTGGGCAAGGGGAAGATGGCTTCTGCGCGGACGGGTAGCTGGTGGGGCGTCTGTTTTGAGCTGGGGAAGTAGCTCGCAAGTGAGAGTCCTTAGGTGAACTGGATCTTCTCTCAGAGCTGAAGAGCTGCTCCCGACTCGGGGACACCTTTTCTCTCGTGGTTTTCTCCTCAATGTGCAGTCTCTCTTTGTGTTTGTCTATCTTGAACGTTCTATCGCGTCGTTCTTCCAACGGCTGGGACCTACTGGCGTCCGAAGGCTTGTAGTAAGTGAACCCGACTGACGGCTGCTCCTCGTTCCGAGGTGGGTACGAGTTGGTGACGTCGAGGTTCTTCCAAGCGCTGTGCTGCTGCTGGGTGTACGTGGAGGTGGAGAAGGCGGACTGCTTGTGCGGACGGTCGTCCGTGCGGTCGCCCTCGTAGCGCAGGGCGATGGAGGTGATCTTGGGCTGCCCCGAGCGAGTGCTCACCAGCGTCTCCACGCGCCGGATGCGGTTGGGGTCGTACGACGGCAGCATGGCGCTCGCCATGGACACTTGGTGGATGGAGGCGTCGTCGGAGCCCTGCTCTGGACCTGAGGGAGGAAACAGCGCATTTTACGCACGAGGAATTAAGAGCATGAACTAACTTTGATTGTGAACGTTTCCTTTGTGAGTCAAATATATTATTTATATATTTAATACTGCAGTCACTCACCTATAAAAGTTTCGCATAATCGATTGTTTTACATGGAAAAAAAGTTTAATGGTTTCGTTTCCAATGAACACTACAATGAGGCACATTTTTGAACAATACAAAGAACCATGGGTGTCCTGAACTTTATTTTTATATAAACGTCAGATTAAGGCGCGTCTTTGCAAAGCCATGTATAGAACTCTACCCGTGACAATTGTTAAAGCAACGTGAACGTCAAGTGACTGCATAAAGTAATCTAAAAGTGAAACCATTTCACTTGAGGACACTTTAGTTTGTATGGACAAGGAATTTACACAATTTATAAATTATTGTTAAGATTGTAGATTTCAAGATCCCAGTGTTATATGTAACAATCACTTAATATTCCATTTTTAAAGAAAAGTTAAACAAATCCATTGTGAGGAAAACACAACCATTACGCCAGAATGTAACTGGATGCGAAGCACATCCACAACGTTGTTTGAATTGCAGCCGACGCGCCTAGCTCGTCGAGGGATACCTTTGCGGGCGTGGCCCCGCGCGGAGGCGGTGGCGGCGGAGGCGGCGGCAGCGGCTGCGGGGGCGGAGGTAGGGGCGGCCCGGGCGAGGAGGCTGGGTCGCGAGCGCGCGGGGCGCACCGGGGGCCCGAGCGCCCCCGGGCCCGACCGCGCCCCCGCGGCGGCGCGCTGGTGCTGCTGCACGTGTCGGAAGGCGCGCACGCGGCTCCAGCTGCCCGACACGACGCTGCCGGACTCGTCGGCGAGGCGCGCGCCGGGGCTGCCTGCGCCCGGGGAGGAGGCGCGCGCGCTGCCCTCGCCGCTCATGTACGACCGCACCTCCTCGTCCGCGCGCTCGCTGTCGTCGCTGAAGTCGCCGCTGTAGTACAGCTCCTTCAGCGCCGCCAGCTGGCTGGGCATGCTCTTCGCCACCGGCGGCCCTGTCACCGCCGCCGCCGCTGCCGCGACCACGCCCCCTTCGGGCCTCTTCGCCTCCGCGGCCGCTTCCGCCTTCTTCGCCTTGGGCGGCTCGTCGAACCGGAAGGCCCTCGGGGACGCCTCCCTGGGCTGGTGGCTCGAGAAGGTCGGATTGTGAATCGTCTTCATTATGAGCGACGGTGACTGTAAGTTCTCCGAGGCGCCCGACTTGATCTTGCCCACGTCGCCGAACACCTGTTTGGAGGGGTCATCGTGCGGAGACGGGGAGAGGTCTATCGTGATGGTGGTCGTGGTGGTCTTGGCGCGGCCCTCGGGCTCTGAGCCGCTTGAGTCGGGCGAGGCGAGCAAGCTCGAGTGCACCTCTCCGTTGACCAGCGGCTCCGCCTTTCCGATCCTCACCACCAGTCCCTTATTGGAGTTCTTAGCATCTGCAAGGCACGGTGCACATTGTTGGCGCTCAAAGACAGTCTAATGTGAGAAAGAGACACGTCACATCTTGACGATCGGAAGAGAAGTAAGGCAGGATGCAGAGTGGTTATTCTTTGCAGCCATGTACAGGAGAAGCGAGACAATGATCATACACAATTTCAGAGAGAACGATGTTATAGTAAAGCATAGCAACAAACTGAATGTCTGACTTCATGCAGTCTTTTTGTACACAATTCAAAATGCGTTCTTCATGCTCATATGCACATACTTATAGGCATAATCATATAATATTAGGTTTTAAAAATACAATGGTTTTCAATGCGTATAAGAGAACAGCCTACTCAAAAGTTGAAGCTTAGGAAAATGCACAAGGTTGTCGTTTGACAGGACAGAGGAAGAATTCATTCTCAGCGACATAATGGCCGTTCTTGGTTGTGTTTTCCAAATATCGTTTCCATGTCCATACAAATCAAAATTATAATTAATTTGTTAGAGCAAATTGTGAATTCTACACTACTGACTGTTAAGTGTGGTTTTTACTTACCTCTTTGGCCAGGAAATTTAAATGGACAGCAAGAACAAGGACGGTGAACAGATCAGCAAGATGAATCATGTTATTTATCATGAAATGATATATAGAAAGCTCTATACTACAGAATTAATGTAAATGGTAAGATGTATAGTAAATTAATCTACAGGAATGGGAACTGCATTCAGTTAAAATAGAATAAAGTTAGACAAGACAGGGTTCACATCAGCAGCAAACAATATCTCTATACAATCTACCAAATAATGTATGGTATTCCGTTCTAAATTTAATTATGCTTTAAACACTGCAAATAATTTGAGTTTTCATAATAAAAATACTAACGAAACTATTATATAAATAAATAATTGTAACTTTACCATTAAAAAGTTTAATTATGAGTAAGATTAGATGAGTCTTGTTTACTAAGATTCAAAGGATGGCAAGAGTTATCTGATTTTTTTATTACGTTGATTGTTATTGTTTTAATTGAATCTGTTTGTAATTAATTATTTTTTAAAACAATAGTTTAGTAATAAATGTTATTGAGATAATGTGTTTTTTTCAAAATATAACAAACTTCAAACGATAATGTGTGTCCTAGTAATTAAACCACTCTAACAACCCACTAAAACATCACTAACCATAGAAAAAATCATTTACCTTGTAACTCCTGTTTCTTTTCTTCTCTTCTTAGCCACATCGGTTTAGACTTATCACTCTTCTGAAAAAGGGATGATCCTATGGAGTGTTTCAGAGATGCATTCTGTTGGTCATCTGAAGAACCGGACTCTATCACCGTCGCTTCGCCGGACCCGAAATTAATTCTTGTAGAGTACCCTTTCGTCTCTGGGGAGGATTGCTTCATATCTTCCACATGCTTTATGCGATCTGCTACAGACCATCCAGTGAATACAGAATCAGTTGGTGGAGAGGAGATTGTAACTTGCACAGAATTATTAGTTGGTTCTGCGATGTTCTTTTTGACAGCTACAGGGGAGCATTGAGGACTCGCTGTCGAGTCTGTTTCGCTGTTGGATCTCCTTTGACCAGCGGGGCGAAGAGCTTTCAGCATCTTCTGCAGTTCTGATTCTCCGTTGCCGTGTATGGAGGCCGGGAGGGGCTCGTCCTTGCGTTCCGGGGGTGGTTGAACACTGTCGAACGCAGTGCTACGAAGAGTGACAGTCGATCTCCACATGGATGACCCTTGACTGTCAGTACTCGGCTGCACGGGGCGTAGCCGTACACCCCATTTCTCATCTTGCCCATCATTCGTTTCAATCGGGGAGTCACTGCTCTCCCCCAAAATGAAAGGTTTCGGCTTACGGTTGTTTTTCAATATACTCCGTGGCATCGGCTCATTTGGCTGAGTAGTCACACTTATATGCTCTGTAACGGATTCGTTATAAGTTGAAATGGTGGATTCTTGGTGTAATGACTGGGCTATGGTAGCGTTTGCTTGAGTGAAAGTCTGATCTTCTTTCTCGCCGTCGTTCTGAAACTTCGTTAGCGAAAGCACGGTGGGGCGTGTGGGTTCAGGTTTAACTATCACTGGCAAGGGAGCGGCCTCGGCACTTTCCGTCTCATTCCCTCCCAGCAGCTTCTTCTCGTACGGGGAATCCCCGAAGCGAATCTCCGGCAAGCTGCTCTTGCTCGCGTCAGGGGGCGACTGCGGCAGGGAGCCGGCAACGCTGCGTCTCCGTCGACGGATCGGGTTGCTGGGTGGAGGCTTCTCATCGGTCTCTACGATGTTCACTCGGCCTGACTCCGCGGCGAAGTGTACTTCAGTCTTGCAGAACTCTACTTTCTTATGTCTCTTGCTCTGGTCGTCGTTGCTGAAGCTCTCTCCGTTTTGGACAAACGACACGTTGATTCCGGACGGTATTGGGTTCTGGCTAAATTTATCCTTGTTTGAAAAGACAGGTTCCTCTTTCTTGCTGGCGTGCATCGCGGCGAACCTTTTAACGAGTTCGGAAGTGGACACATTTGCCAGTTCCTTGGTCTTTGTATCGTGTAAGTTACTGAATCTTTTAATGCCTTCTCTTACATATTTGGACTCGTCCACTGCAATCGAGTGGCGCTTCATTTCGTTGTCCATCGCCTTTGATACGTTGGCCCAATCATCCCCTCCATTCCAAGTTCCCCGCTTGAAGCTGTCTTTGAGAGCAGTTCCATTTGTGAAGGCAGATTTACGATCGGCACTTTCTATACTTAGACTCGTTCCTTCCGACAGCTGTCTGAAGAAAAGCCGCTTGCTCTCCACGTTGCTGGTTTCTCGCTCTCCGTCTTCCGATACAATTGGGATCGTGATTGTAACTGGTTCTGACTGGCGACGTACATCTCTGGAACTTCCTGGTCCAGCCAAAGGTTTAAATCTGTGCTCGTCTTCTGAACTGGTTCTGTAACCATTTAACGAGACAGAAGAAGTATCTTTTATGATGCTGTTGTGTACGATTATGCCATCCTCTCCACCAGACTTGTAGCTCGAGTTGTTCTTATTGTATTCATTGCCCAGTGTGACAATTGTTCTTCTGCCCCGTTGATACGGACTGTCTTCATCTTTCATTTCTCCATTTTCAGATATCTTATCTTTTTCTTCTTGTTTCTTGATCTGAATACTATGACTTATTTTCATAATATCTGGTTTTCTGCTATCGAAGGCCTTTCCTTCTTCTATTTTACTTGGTGACGTCCGGTTCCAAGGTGGTCCTGCTACAGCCTCAGATGATCTGCAAATCCCGCTATCAGTCGATGACTCGACACGGTTCTTTTCCCATAATCGAGTAGGTCTAGAATTTTCAGTTGTGTCTGGGGCATGGACTTGTTCGAAGCCATACGACTTACGGCGATTATACCATTCCTCAGAACGGTTGTTCGAACTAGAACTAGAACGATTAGATGTTCGAGATTCTAGACTTCCAGTTCCCAAAATAGGCTTCCGAGTGCCATTTCTGTTATTATTTGCTAACACCTCCATTCCAAGAATATATGATTTTACTTTAGATGGAGGAACATCGGATATCACGTCGGAATCTGGATGTTTCACGTGGTCATCAGTGACTATTCCGTCGTCCTGATCGTCTTCGTCTTTACAAGGCTTGAGAATGCTCTTCTGCTGCTTAGGTTCTTCGTCAGAGGGAGAATTCAAAGGCCTAAGCCGCCCTCGGACTTCTTTTAAGGATTCTACTGTCACGAAAGAATGTCGCTTTGAAGCATTAGAGTTATTTGCGCTATTTGTGGTGTTTCGCCGCATGAATCCATCCATGTTGAAAGTCTGAGAACTTCGGCTGATGCTCTCGTTCCTCAGATGGTTGGCCAAGCTATCAGCATTGGATGCATCCGAGTGTTCGTGGTCGTGTGTCATCGACTTGTTGACGGATTCCGCGATGTTCGCCCCTCTTCTGAATACGCTCTCCAGAGCCTCTAGACCTTTGAGTTTTCCGCCTTCGAAGAGTTTGCTGTCTTCTGGGAAAAGGCGACCCGGTAGAGGCCTCTGGGTTGGGGACGATTCTCGCTCTTGTGAAGTCCTTGCTGGAAACTGCAGGGATCGACGAACCTAAAAATACAAGCGAGAAATAATTTGAGAATCTTAATTTAATTTTAAATTAATTTGCAGAATACTTAGCCGAAATTGTGATATTTCAGATTAATGACTGTATTAGTTTCTGTATTAATGACTATTGTTGAGTGACATTGTTTAGTTACCTCAAAATCAGCAGAAACTATTTGCTTTGAAAAATAAAAACACAATCACCAACATAATTTATGACAAAAAGGAATAATCACTATATTGACGTCAATAATATTTGTTTAATTTTGTAAGTCAGTTTCTGTGTCAATAAAAATTATAAATTGTATTTATCTAAATTATTTTCCAGTTAATTTTGAAGAAAATTTGATAACAATGGAAGTATAATTTTGTATCTGCAATACTGTTTGTATGGATAATTCAGTCATTGATTACCGTAGTAGAAGACAGCGCTGTGCGAGAACATAACCTAAATTGGCAAAGAGGGAGATCGAGTGACATTGTCTAATACAAATGCGTAGTTACTCACTGCCTACTCATTTTAGAATAAGAGACGTTAGTGAATAAGATTCTGTCACAAGAAACAATACGAAAATGCACATAAGTGCCCTAAAGTTTTCAGTGCGTGCTCAGTTGTTCAGAATTTCGTTGATTAATGCCTTAGCTTCTAAGTGAGTAAGAATTTGGTGTTTCTGAGTGCGAGAACTATGTAGGTTATTAGTGCCATAAATGTATCGAATGTTTTATCCAGGAACGCGGCGTTGTTCTACTCCGTTGGAATGCACGTTTCGTCGCCGACCAACGTGTTAGCTCTCAGGTATTTATCTCTTTAGGTAAATCTCTCCTAGCGGACACTTCCCCAACTTTAAGCTCCCGACATGTGCGGTAATGAGGATTTTACTCAGGAGGGTCGAAGTCCTTAAATCGCTTAGCACGCACCCAATTCTTGAGAATTTCGAAGATACCTCTTAACCGTAGCATTACCAACTGGAGATAGAGGGAATTGAAGGCTCACCGATTGTTTGTTCTTTATAGGTTCCAATTTTTTTGCAACGTGAAATACTTTGATATTGTTTCAGATGTACTTCTTGTTCGTAATAAATGCAATTTATATGAAGTGTTTGTTATTATTTGAGTTATTTCAGTGTTATTGGCGGTGGGTGAAAAAAATATCAACCATTCACTCAGAACATTCAGAAAACATTTTGGATTCATTTGAAGTATTTTAAGTCTTAGTATAATTCAGATCGTCGTATGACCGTTCGGTCAGACCGAAGTATTTTGTTTTCTTTGTTGCATACACAGAATGCAATACAGTGTTGCATTATCAGAACACCGGAGTCCTGACTCACGTGTAACAATTGCACTAGTAATTTTCTTTCAATTTTTAGCACTTATGCTAAAAATTCAATTAGTACTAGTACTACAAATTTCGTTTTAGCACGCTAAGTGTGTCCCGAAAGAACCACTTTTACTGTTGTCTGTCCAAAAACAAAACCAAAATTTAAGCGGTGACTCCGGAGGCCGATCATTAGTAATGCACGTAATCTTTATTCCTTATCTTTGACCTCTTTCGCCCACGCTAATTTATAAAAATCAATTGCCACAGTTTCCATCAAACCCACCCCTCAACTTCTAAACAATAAATGCAAACTTTCGTTAGTCAAGTTGTACAAATATTAAATTTTAAACATAGTGAAGGGTTATACCGAGACCTGCATATGCCTGAGTATGGCCAAGTAAATTCATTGTATGTAACATTGTACCCGTCAAAATCCCCAAAAGACGGAAGTCGAACGGGAAGAAAATAATTTGAAAAAAATAATCCTTATGTTTGTTGCGGTTCCAGGGCGACGTGCGTACCTGCGAGGCGCGTGTCCAGGCCGGCTGCTCGTCGACCCGCGGGCTGCCCTCCTGTGGCTCCGGCGGCGGCTGCTGCAGGTCCTCGGTGGAGGAGCTGCGGCGGCGGGCGGCGGGCGGGTGCTGCGCGGGGGCGGAGGCGCCGGCGGGCGGGCGCTGCTCCTCCTCCTGCGGCGCCGGGTGGCCCGAGTCGGAGTCCGACACCTCCTGGATGACGACGCCGGCGTCCGAGTCGTCGTCGTGGTCGTCGACGTCGGAGGCCGCCGCGGCGGAGACGCCCAGCAGGCGCGAGGCCGACGGCCCGAAGGCGGCGCGCTGGGCCTCCGCGTGCAGTTGGCGGCAGATGCGCGACACCTGAGGCACACAAGGAAGACTTGGATGTGTGCTTGTGTGAATTCGGTAGAAGTGTTTATACGTGAGCAAAATGTTTGTTTGTGTAGGAGTAAAACTTTATTTTTGTATGTTCTTGATCAAATGCGTAATACATTGTAATAATATAGAAGAATTAAAGTAAACCCTCACTTATGCTTTCGTTAATCGGGAAATGAGAATTGATAGATGGCACTCTTAAACATACTGATGAGAGTTGATAGATGGCACTCTTAAACATACTGATGAGAATTGATAGATGGCACTCTTAAACATACTGATGAGAATTGATAAATGGCACCCTTAAACATACTGACGATAAAATGCTAATTTGGTAGTTTCAATTGTTGCATTATATTTTTATTATTTCTTTCAACTTTACAAGTTTTTAATTATATTTTCTATTTAAAAAATACGAGTAAAAATGTTAATACACTGGAAATGTTCGTACTACTTAATGCAAATTAAAATATGTTCAAGGAGTTTGCAGCATTATAATTGTTACTTTATTAGCCTTACACCAAACTCAATATTCTTATTTTCAAAAAATATTAAACGCCGAATTTGAAAGGTTCGGGACCCCATGGAGAGGAATTTCAATTTTTGTTTTTCAAAATTACATAGCTGTGAGCGCGCAGGAATTTTTCTTCATTTCTTTCTTTCCATCTGCCCCGCCCGGACGATTTCATGTAAGACACAAACAGACAGGATGTGTAGCGTCACGGCGTAGCAACATCAAATTCATGTGTTGCTATGACCAAATACACAGCAAGCGGTGCGGCTCAACGCAGCCACTCAGCGGCCCTGCAGAATCCCTTCGCACCACGCCGCGCTTCGTCGTGTCCCTTTGGAGCCTAAAGGTGACTCCGTACACTCGGTATTCGGCGAGTAGCGAGCGGTCGCTCTCTGTATTCGAAGTAGTGTGCAAGGGGCTGCTTGCTATTTGCCGAGAGACTAACATTCGGTGATCGCCCTATCCATCACGTGTCGGTCTTTGGGACACATCAAAGGAAGCGAACATTCGCCACGTACATCAAGTCATCGGGATTGTTCAAGGTCCAGTTTAGGTTGTTCAAGACTTTTTTGTTAATATTGAAATGTGCTGAGTAATAGTATTGATGTTGAATTCTCTGTGAATCTGTTTTTTTATATATACCATGGAGCGTTAACCGATGTTCGGAGGATTTTATTTTTAAATACTTGAATTCCTTTTAGGTTTGCTTGTATAGCACCGCCCCAAACCGGACAGGCATATGTTAGCGACTGTCTTAATGCGGTTGTATAAATATGGAGGTTTATGTCAGTTTGGAGCGCTGATTTACGGTTTATTAGAGGATATAGGTTGAAGAGTGCTGTATACGTTTTCAGCCGATGGATAATGTGGTCTAACGTCTGAGAGTGAGTGAGTGAGTAATCTCCGTGTGACCTACAACTCCACACTGTTTCTTTTCATCAGGGGGACAAATCCTCGGGATGGGCACCTTTGCCTCTTTGGGCTTTTATCCGCATCCCCCGCCGACGCGCAGCGCCGGCAGGCTGATGACCGGATCCAGCCGGAACCCAGTTTACCTTCACGGCAACCTCCCCATACAATGTCTGGGTGGGGGCCGCCCTGCTGGCTCAGAGCTCCTAGTTATCCAGGCTAGTACCGGAGTCTCGTCAATGCGCCACTCACATGCGCCGGGAACAATTTCCCTCCCCTTTGCCCAGAGTATCGGGCCACTGCCACGACGAAGCCGAGGGCCCAACTGGGGGTCACCTGGACTAAGGTCCAGGCGGCTTGAAGCCCCATCTCATCTCCCCAATGCTTACCGCCAGCTCACGACGTGGGTAACGCCGGTACCGGAGCAACGTGTCAGGGGGTAACTAGTTTCCCGCCGAACTTTAAAGTGGGATCCACAGTACTCCGTAAAGCATCCTTCGCCCAATCCTGCTCCAAGGTCGACGCGCCATAGACCCAACTGGTGGGTAGACGGTTGCCCAGCCACCAGGCAAATTAGCATCGCCTGCTCACTGCCTGCACCTTCAAGCTAACGACGTGAGTGGCGCCGCGAGACTCAGAGTCCGGGTGGTCGTCTACGACACTCCACAAGAGTGCGCGACAGCTTACATCATCACGACCCCACCCCGTGTGGGGAACGTCTGAGAGAACTGAATGCGCGTTACCTGCGCGGTGAGCGAGTCGACCTGCGCGTCGGGGTCGGCGGAGGAGGCGGCGGCGGTGGCGCTGGGCGCCGGGCCGTCAGTGGCGCTGGGGGTGGCGCCGGCGCTGGCGCTGGCAGCGGCGCGCGGCTGGCGCGAGGGCGGGCGGCGGCTGCCGATGGAGCCGCTGCGGCCGACGCTGGCGCGCGTGCGCTGCGGCCCCACGTCCAGCGGGTTCAGCGACAGCTGCGCAAAAACACGGACGCTCACTCTCACTACCTCGATCACACGAACTGTGACTCTTTTTCACTTTCGATTATTCTCTCGCTCACACGCTCTCGCTCTCACACTCAAAAACAGTCACTCACTCTCGCTGTCACACTCAAACTCACTTAATCACTCTCGCTCTCTCTCACACACACACACAGACACACGCACACTCACTCTCGTTCCCATACTCAAACACTCTCACTCACTCTCACACTCACTCACTCACACTCACTCTCGCTCTCACACCCAAACACACTCACTCACTCGCTTTCACACTCAAACACACTCACACTCACTCACTCTCACACTCAAACACACTCACTCGCTCTCGCTCTCACACTCAAACACACTCACTCACTCTCGCTCTCACACTCAAACACACTCACTCACTCTCGCTCTCACACTCAAACACACTCACTCGCTCTCACACTCAAACACACTCACTCGCTCTCACACTCAAACACACTCACTCCCACTTACCGTCACTCACTCCCACTCACTGTCACTCACCGTCTCTCACTCACCGTCACTCACTCTCTTACGCCATCGTATTCTCTCACTCTCTCGTATTGTTCTTCACTCCCTCTTATTTTCTCTCACTCACTCTTTTATTCCCCCCCCCCCCTCTCTCTCTCTCTCTCACGCGCGCGCTACATCAACATGACTTACGTAACAACCACTTAGATAATTGTTCTTTCCACGACAAACTCTGTGTAAATAAATCGTGTTTCGAACCTCACCTTGCAGGGCCGAGCCCAATGCATCCCGAGTCGGGAGGAAGCGCTCACCTGCAAGTTGTCGAATCCGAGCTGGAGGCGCGCGCTGGCGGCGGTGGACGAGGAGGAGCTGGAGGAGACGGAGGTGGAGGAGGTGCGCACCACCTGGAAGCTGCCGCCGGGGCCCTGCTGCCGGAACACCTCCAGCTGGCGTCGCGACGTCGCCTGCGCGCGCCCGTCGGCCGCGTTGCACACGCGCGAGTCCACCACCTGCAATTCACACAGAAGCAATCAAGCAATCAATCACACGGTGTACACGAATTATTATTATATTATTGTTATTATTATAATATTTTTATTATCATTATTATAGCCCATTACAATCCCAATTAAGGCAAGGACTGCAACTTGGTTGGTTTGTTACAATAATACAATGCATATATTGTTCTACACTTTGGTTAACTAAATAATTACTTAAATTATAAATAACAAAAAAATTTGTAAGTAACAATTAAACAATTTACTGATTTTACTGATTACTAAATTGATTAAATTAGAAATATGTGAAATAATTAAATTAATAAAATTACACAATCATTGGTTGAATTACAAGTACAAACAAAATAAAAAAAATATTTTGTGTCATTATCAAACTTTTTATGATCTAACCAATTAAAACTTCTCTAAATTCTGCTTAGTAATGAACACTTTTTTCTAAGTAGTTTTTGGGTTCAGCTAGTGAGAAGTACAGGAATTAGCAAATCTTAACGAAATATATTTAAAAGTAGGACTGCGGTGACTTAATGGCAGGATGCTAGCTGCACGACCTGAAGGACCCAGGTTCGAATCCGGACATACGTTGGGATTTTTATCTAGTGATTCCCATTCAGGGCGGAACCCACGCCGACTCAGCCTTCTTGATTATCAGCTTCCGTAAGTACTCGCACCAGTATCTTCCCTGGGGTAAAGGCGGCCGGGGCGTTATGCTCCTCTGTGTGCCGTCACACAACCTCCTTCATGTGCCGACGGCGAAGAATAGGTGGAGCCCTACCTTCACCTTGAGCCACATCGACCTGTGTGCAATTGCACTTCACCTTTATAAATTTAAAGATTCCTGATTTATAAAATTTTACCAAGGGGTGTGGTTATAAAAGAAGTGAGAAAGATGATGATTCTGGTGAAGAAGCGCGTCATGGCCAGGGAGGGCCACGCCGCTACAAGCCAAGGCGCTGATTTTAACCAAATTATTACAACAGACCGCAAAGACCGCTACCTATTCATAATGGGCAAAGAGAGGATATATGAGACAATGAGAATATGATAGAGTATTTGAGGGTGTTGAAAGACGTAGTGAAGGTGTGAGAGGTCGTGGAGTTCTAGAAGATTTTTCTCGCGTAACGTATGTAGAGATCAACCACCCAAGGACGCTCCATATCCAGTAGCCAATTGAGAGTGAAAGCGGGAGGGGGGGAGGTGCAGGACCATAAGGAGGGCTTGTTTTCGATACCGTCGTAGGAGATGGGGGAAGACGCTTGAGGGAGATGGTTTTCGATACCGTAGTCACCTGCCTCGCCAACACTATGACACACCTCAATAGCCAGAGAGAAGGCGAGGCCTAAACAAAATCTGAGCTTCGAAAATATACACGTAACTACTGAGTTATTACACAAAATAAGAGCTGCAATCTTGTAGAGCATGTAAGAGGTCAAATATGATCACTTTTTGCCTGGGAATATGTGGTTGGTAATCTCATGTATATAATCCAATAGCAATAAATTACTATCTTCAACGACCAAGAACAAAAGATCGGACAATAAATAGCTGAAGAAACTAATTCAATTGTCCGAGGCAAGAATAGATCAAAAGATGTAAGCGCCGCATATCGTCTCGCCGGCAGCGTGATATAAGAAAACAAGTCGTAAATCTTGTCAGAGGTTGGGTGTCTCTTCAATGCGGTAATGAAATGAAAGGTACTGGCAAGGCACGTATTTCACCATTGATGAACCCTATTGATTCGAAATTCACTCATCAGACATCTCTACTTAGTCAGCGTCACTTCAAGGACACGGTAGTAACAGGAAGAAATAAAAAGGTATTCATTTACTTCTTAGTCCGGCAGATGATTTGTTGACTGGCACAACAAGGCAATCAAATACTGAGATAAGAGAAATGATCTAATGCGCAGGTGAGCGATGTGTTTGTTTACTATTGACTTCCACATACGCATACAAGACAACGAAATCATCCTCGCTCCATGCAAGAGTCGTTTCTCCAATCCTTAGTTTTACTCGCAATGCTTCCCATTTCAAGGAACAGTCCTACTTGAGTTTGCAATAAACTATCGTTAATGAATAACGAACCAAACAAATTAATGAATAAACAAATACATAAACAGGTGGACCTTGATGGGTTATTTACATAATTGGTAAGTTATTTATATAAGTGCAAAGCTATACAGTAGTACATATAGCACAAATTCTGTATCATCTAATTCAATTGTGGAGTAGTGCTTCATCTTTACATCATTTCCGAGTAGAATTGATGGAAGTAAATCATCTAACAACTACCTTTTAGAATTCGAATCATAATACCAAACAAACAGAATTGTGTTGTGTCATGTCTTTTATCTCACCATATTCTCATCAAAATCAATACGAGCAGAAAGTGGATAATTTTCATTGAAAAAAATAAAACTAACAATAATAGTAAGGAACAACATCACTTTCCTTTGGGAAGTTCAATCTTATGCACTTATATGTTTGAACTTACCTCTCACATTATAAGACCAACGGCAGTATACGAATAATTACGTATCTGATTACACCCAAATTCCACCTTCTTTGTGACTTAATAAGAACGATAGTGGCACTGTTCACTTTACAGAATTCGATGATCGGACACGACGGGGAAAATCTCACAGCCTTCTCCCGCACTGCAATGGAACGTCTATACTGACGCGAAGCGCTTGCATCACAATCTCTTCCCCGTCTGGCACACGATCGTTCGCGCAGTGTTCGCGGAAATGTGCATAAACGCGTTACGACTGGGGGCCCGTGGGGGGCTATAAAAGCTGCCTGTCACACGCGAGAGACAAACGAGACGAAGGTCTCTTTACTGCCTGAACGCTGATTCCCGATTCCTCCATGACGCAGCACGCTTCTAATCCCTTCCTCTCCCGATACGCGCATTCATGACACATAGTATCTCAGCGCGAGCCTCTGCGGCAGCAGGGGTGGTGGGGTGGGGGGAGTGCTGTTGACGGTGGCGGTGTTGATAGTAGCAGCAGGAAGTATTGATGATAGGTGATGATGGTTGTGGAGATGGCGGTGGCGACACATGGTTCTGGTTTGAGGAGATGGTGGTGAAGGGGGGAAAGGTGACGATACTGGTAATGGTCATGATGGTAGAAGGGGGTGGTAGCCATGATGGTGGTAGGTGTTGCTGGTACAGATTGTTGGTGCTGAGGAAAGTGGTAGCGATGGCGGATGTTGTATTAGTGGTTGCGATTTACGGTGGTGGTAGCTGTTAGGGTATTGATAGTGGTATTGGTGGCAGTGACGGCAATTGGGGCGATGTTGACGAGTTGGCGGTAATTATTGTGATGGAAGAGGTGATAATGAGAGTGATGGCAATTGTGGCGATGTTGGCGAAGTGGCGGTAGCAGTAGTGGCGGTGAAAGTGGCAGTGGCGGGGTTAGGGGTGGGGTTAGGGGCGGGGTTAGGGGCGGGGTTAGGGGCGGGGTTAGGGGCGGGGTTAGGGGCGGGGTTAGGGGCGGGGTTAGGGGCGGGGTAGGGGCGGGGTTAGGGCGGTTGAAATTGAGGTGGCGGTGGCAGTGGCGGTGGCAGTGGCAATGGCAGCGGCGGGGAGTGATGTGGCGGTGTTGGCGATGGTAGGGATGGTGTTGGCGTCGGCGGAGGCCGCTGGCAGCGGTGGCGGTCATCTGTCCACCGTGACCTCGCCTTCTCGCCCGGGGTCTTTGGGACGGCGAGGCGAGGCGAGGCGAGGCGCGGGAAATAAGGATGACGGCGACGGGCGTTGCATCAGCGCAGGCGTGCGACGCCAAGCGCCGCGTCCTCGGCGGTGCAGAACGGCCGCTGCCACCGCGCACAGGCGACTCGCCTCAGCAGGGCAGTTGCCGCGACGCGTCAATGCCACGGACACCCATCCATTAAATGTTTGAATCTGCCCATCGCCAGTAACGCCGTCTCCGTAATCATTGTGGTTCTGCCCTTCGACGAGCCACTAATTGTTTTCGCCTCCGTCGTTGACGTCTCCATGATAACTGTCATCAAATTTTTTATTTCTGTACTTGATGCAATTGTTGTCTTCATTGTAGTTGTCGATATTGCCGTTACCGTAATTTGTAAATACTTATTAAAATAACACAACATTCTTTTAAAAGGTCATGCATTTTGTTAAATGAAATCAATTTATATAAATAACTTTTATCAGTATGAAACGCAATCAGTGGAAAATTAACTAAGAGCATATTTTAATGTTTAGTTCTTTTAACCTGCTTCTTCTGTCAGTAACAATTAAACTATATTGACTGAAAAATCGTTGAGCTTCTACATTGTTGGCGATGAATTAATTGGCCGTGAAAAATATTTTCAAATATCGATGTGTTGTTGTCGATGTTGTAACGCCCTAGTTAGAGAACACCAATTCTTACAATTGTTTTCGCGAACATGCGGAGTCGCGGGGCATGGGGCGGGTGCAGCGGCGGCACATCTGCGGGCGTGCAGAGAGAGCGCGCGGAAAAAGCCGCGTCGTGAAGAAGACGCGGAAGCCCAAGCCATCACGCTCCGGAGGCCAAGGCACGCGCGATCCTGGCTCAGCGGCGGGGGAACCACGTGCAAGCCCGGGAGCAGCGCGGGCGCGGGGGCGGCGGGGGCGGCGGGGGCGGCGGGGGCGGCGGGGGCGGCGGGGGCGGCGGGGGCGGCGGGGGCGGCGGGGGCGGCGGGGGCGGCGGGGGCAGCGGGGGCGGCAGTGGCGGCGGGGGCGGGGGCGGCGGGGGCGGCGGGGGCGGCGGGCGGCGGGGGCGGCGGGCGGCGGCGGCGGGGGCGGCGGGGGGGCGGGAGCGTCGGGGGGGGGCGGGGGGCGTCGGGGGCGTCGGGGGCGTCGGGGGCGTCGGGGGCGTCGGGAGCGGCGGGGTCAGCGGGATCGGCGGGGGCTGCGGGGGCTGCGGGGGCGGTCCTGCGCAAGGCCGGGAGCAACGCGGAGGCGGAGGGGTGGGGTCTTTGGGGTGCAGCGCGGTAGCGGGGACGGCACGGTGGCAGAGCAATGGGGATGAGGAGCAGAGATGACGGTGGGCACAGCGGAATCAGAGGGAAAGGTGATGATGAGAAATAACGTTCGGGTGCTGAAGATGACGGTGGTGCAGAGGCTAAATAATATTTCCTGATCTAGGTTCACCACAGTCGAAATTGATGTTTTTTCCTGTCGTGATATAAATAACACAAATCGTAAGTCTACACAAGTTTGCGGTATGGGAAACAAACGCACATTCTGACAAATTGAAACAGATACAAACATAGTATAGGAAAGTATTAAGGGAAGTGTTCAACGCTAAGAAATGATATCAAAGTGAATGGGATGTCGGAGAGCACTCGTAGAGGTAGTTCAGGTGAGTCTTAAAACAGTAGATACTAATAGAGGAATATTGAGGAATACATACAGTTTTAGAAAATTTGTAAATCATATTGCACAATTTCAAAAAGATATTTGTTATAGCTTTCAAGTTTTGGTAATTGTATCGTTATATTTATTGTAAAACATTGCACAATTTCAAAAAGACATCTGAAGACGACCCGAACATAGGATTGAAATGTTTGGATAAATAAGTTCTGTTTATCTGTTTTTGTTCAATATTTGTCAGTAATTTAACAGCCAAAAATACTGCATGGTAATAGAGGCACACGCAGCGTTTGGCGAGTGAGCGCCGATGGACCCTGCAGTGGCGACGGTGAAACAAAAGCGACGGCGATCGCGGCGGAGGAGGCGGGCGCGGCGCGGAGGGTCGCAGCCGCTTCGCCGTTCGACGACCTCTCCTCTCCGCTCTTCTCTCCTCCCCCTCCTCCTCCCACTCCCTCTCCCCCTGCCACTCGGCGCGGCCAGGGCGAGGCGATGGCGGTCTCTGGCGGCGGATCGGAGAGCTGTTGCTGCTGCTGCTGTTGCTGCAGCATGACCGACCGAACGAAATTGAACAAGAGCGGTGATCACCACTTTCCGTATAACGATGTGTAGTGCAAGTTACCTTTTGATGTTATATCTAAAATAGTTAATAGCTATTTAGTTAATTTTTAATTATTAAATTAACTAATTTAAATTAAAGTACTTAAATAATGAACTAACTTTAATTAGGCTGAAATAGAGGAAATAGCTGATGCGTTAGAAGTTGATAAACCGACGTGTTAGTTGACAAAGTTCTTTATTTGTGAAATCGACAGAGTGTTGTTCAATACTTTTTGTAATACTACCTTCTTATAGGATAAAATAATAAGAAATATCTTTCCTTGGAATAACGAGTGCCCATTCATAATCTTTAGCTAGAACTCAATTGTTTCGATTGATCTTAGCGAACAGTGGATTGTAAAATTTTAAACGGATGCCGACTGTTAAGGGGATCTCAGTTTAGTTTCCGTAAGTCTATATAAAAACACAGTATTTAAAAAAATTGACTGGTATATTCGCGATCATCGTCTCATGAGTTTGGTCTTCATGATGTAAACGAGATTGAAAAAAATACAAAGCACATGATTCATCAAAAAAAACCGCAAATGTGAAACTTAACTTGTCAAAAAAATGTTCATTCTTATCATTAAATGCTATCACCTGTCAATCTACCTTGACGTATAGCCTGCATTTAACAAACACATTTCTATGTATACAACAGTGAAACCACTTCTACTTCATGTAATATGATCATTAAACATCCCAGACCACCATGCATTTTGTATGTTATGTACAAAAGTAAAAAACGACAGCACAAACAAACCTTCGAAGTGCAAACATGCGATAAAATAAAGGTAACAAGACCGAGTTCGTGCCACCGTCACATTAAACAATAGACGCTGGAGCGTACGATTTCCCTCTGGGAGAATAGAATGAACCGCCAATGCAGAGAAGGGACTGTTTTCATTGTGGAAGTAATATCTTACTATAATTAACGAGATTATATGAAACCAGGAATCTGCGCGGGATGCGGAACCACGTTTAACTCGCACTTTCTTGAAGGTTTACAATAAACTGCAAGATCTTACAACAGTATTTAATATTCATCTTTCATACTTTCGACTTATCATACTTCGCGACCTATAACTATAAAACTATGTGAGATGAAGATGTGTAAAACAACTTACACTTTGTTTAGATGAGTGGTTGGCGAGTCAAGTACGGTGGAACCGCAATTTACTTCAGTTTAAAGATTTGAGGAACTAAGGTCACTCTATATGTGTTGCATACTTTTGGACTTACTATATTTCCTTTAGAAACGGAAATGGTTAATTCCCTTGTCCCTTTGAATTTCCACTAAGCACGACAGACTATGAATAAAAAATAATGTCATTCCGTTGATGTAATGCATTTCTGGTCTATTTGAAAAGTAAGGCAACCACATCGCGTAGAAAAATACCCAAGCTGAAACATTAGAAACACTAACGCAAATTAAGTAGTGTATGTTGCTATCAATGGAAATGGTATTTTCTAGAGGATACAGCAATTCGCATTGTTATTCTAGAAAGAAATTTGTACAATTACTGCAGGATGAATGTGGACACTAAAATTACTATTGACATTATTGACATGGCCCAAGCAAAAGGTTTCAGATGAAATTAGCATGTGTATCGCACGAAATGATCCAAGATGATGGACTAGGTTCCTTTTTGAAGAAGAAAGGGATCGTCAGAATGTCATTCAGGGACCTGCGATCTGACTACTGAAGAAATAGACTGAGCCAGAAGCTAGAACGAGAGAGACTGGAGAGAGTGGTCATATCTCGCAATTCTTACACAACCCCTCCAAGTAATACATCCCTCAAAAAATTTCAATAATCTTCTATGAAATAAATAATAATAATAATAATAATAATAACAATAATAACAATAATGACAATGTGTTTATTAATGACGAGGCTGATATCACAGGACATACTCTTCTTCTTGACCATTTACTCCCAAATCATGTAATGTAGATTGTTATCAATGAAGACGATATTTTTCAGACGTAACTACTAATTTACATTTTTAGACAAGTAAAAAATTACGAAATTCTCTGCAGGATGATTGTGAATACCGCTAGCCAGTTTATCACGGAATTTATATTCTACTTTCACTCGTAACATTTTCTTTACGATTTCTTCAATTTCTTTCTTTTTTCACGTCTTGCTCTCGCCCCCTCGCCGTCCTCTCCGTGTCCCCCGGCGCGGCGGAGCGTCAGCGCCGAGCCGCATGGGGCGTCGCGTCGCCGGGTTCGTTCCTCCCTCGGCCGCTCGGGCGGCGAGGCGCCGCGGGCGCCGGAAGCGCGTGACCGGGCGTCACGTCCGGTGCGGTGCGTGCGGCGCGTGGCCGCCCGAGGCACTAGGCGCTCACGCCCCGCGGGTCCGGCGATCGACGCCCGCCGCTCTCACCAGGACGCACGAGGAAAGGCTCTCTCCTTAAGACGCCGCGCCGGCCGAGTTCAGCTCGGAGTCAGCATTACTGCGACTCTGCCCGGGAGATTCTAGGGTTCGAGTTCCGACGGTGGTGAATTTTTGACAGAAGCTGCAGAGATAGGCCGATTGAATGATTCCGGATGGATCCCGGAAGTATAGTGCTGATTTTTCCCCTGGAGGGGGTGGTGATCTCTAAATCGTGAGGTCCAACGCCAACCTATTAGCAGACTTTTCCTCCAACATGTATCTTCCACAAGTGGGGCAACGGACCAGCTCTAAGCTCCGGTCTCCCGGTGTATGTGCCCATTATGTGATACTGTTGTGTATGTTAGTGTAAGATTGTGGTAAGGGGTGAGGAAAAGACAAGAAGAGGAAGGAAAGATCGTGCGCGGTACGTGGCCCGTTTGTTAAGGTACTGTTCCGGCAGTCGCCTGGTATTCGAAGAAACTACGGAAAACTACCAATCAGAAAAGTCGGACCCTAGAATTCTTCTCCAGACAGCGACTGAACAGCTATCTAGCTAGTGTCGAAAATCCTGCCACCGCCAGAACTCGAACCTAAAACCTCCCGGTCATAGGCACTGCAGTGACATCAGTTGATACTCTGAGCCACTTCTCCCAGACACGGTTAGGTCGAATTCAGCGGCCAGTTGAGAGGAATATTCCAGCGGCAGACAGTTCTGATCGATAGTTTTCCGTGGTTTCTCCGATCAATACCAGGCGAGTGTTGGAGCAGTAGGCTAACAAACGGGCTATGGACCGCGCTCGATCTTTCCTTCCTTTTCCTTATCCAATGTCCACCCCTTACACACACTTACATGCGCTACACCGCCACACATGTCGAGAGATGAGTCGGAAGCTTAGGGCTCCCTTCGGCCCGGGCTAGGGTACTCCAACAAACCAGCCACTGACCGCGTGATCTTTCATTTCTTTTCCTTTTCCTTTTCAATCCCTTTACACACACGCATACTTAAACTTACACGCATGTCACCACCACATGTATCAGGGTACTCCACCACACGTGTCGGGAGCTTAGCCGTCCCGACTGGAACTAGAGGCTACTGGGGGGATATTTAAATAGTTATATCTGCAAACCGACGTTTGGGTCGACGCCGGAACTCACCGACCAGTGGGGATAAAACATGTACCACCCTCATGTGTGTAATGATCATGGCAATTGATCAATCAAATCGCTGCTCCGACGCGGCACCAATACAGATGCTTCCCAAACAATGTTCCGCGTATGGAAGATATTGCCGGTGCGCAAGAAAATTGACACATCTATCATACAAAACCTGTAATGCATTATGACACAATAAACAGTGTTTGTGTTTTGGTAGGGTGGATCTCTCCCAACCACCGTGTATATCCCCTTTCAATCCTCTACCTTCCTTTCCTTACCAGGACGTTCCACCTAAGTTTTCGATGTGTTCAGGTTATGGGTTCATATGCTGTGTTAGACACGGACCTTGTGTGTTCTGGCGTAATCTGCATTTCTAGAATATCACTATTCACCCTTGAATCTAAATCCCCCCATTAATTCATTTCCTTTCTCCGGTACGTTACGGAAGACTGGATAAATTCAGGTGAGCTATGGGCTGCAGTGTCAGCGTTCTCTCCATTAGACATCCCTCGATTCCTCTTAAACAGGACTAAGCGTGATGGGATCAGTAGCCACGCTGGTCCCATTTAGTAAGAACGGTGTTCGATAACGACTCAAGAATCATACGAGACGATGATTTGGGAGACTGGTATAAATCATGGTGACTGCACCTAAAGGAAACACTCGGACGAGGGGGAGTCCATAGGCACCACAGGGTGAAAGCCAAAATCTTACACTCTCAAGGCGCATTCCGAATTAAATGCATATTAAACAAGTCATAAAATTTATTATATTTTTTATTAGAAAAATTACCATAAAAATAGATCACAAGACATCCGGTACAAGAAGAAAAGCAATTTGTTTTGAGCGCGAAATAAACGGCTCCAATAAATGTTTTTATCCATTGACTGTTAGTTTTTCTACATTGACTTTTTTAATTTTGCGTTATTTTAATGATATGAAATTTAATAGTTTTTGACTTTTAATAATGTTTAAGAATTCCGGATCCAGATAATTTTTTATTACAATTTCAATAAAAATCGAAACGTCATTAATTTCAAAATAAATTGTTAAAAAGTATTTAAGTTTATTTTTAAAGTAATATCAGAGACAATTTAATATTAAATAAATACATTTGAAAATTAAAAACGATTACAATAAGAGGTGTTTGAAAAATATTTTCTTATCTACATTGAAGTATTACATTTTTTATTATTTATATTAATTTATAATTGTAAATATGAAACAAAAATATCTGAGCTATTAGTCATTTTTACTTTTGTACTTTTTATGCCAAGTATTTTTGGAATTTTTATGCAAACATTCCAAGTATCGAAAAGAAGAGGTAAACCATACAGAGCAGAAGTGAAAAAATCCAAATCCAGTTTATCCATACGCCTCTATTTAAACAACATTACTGCAACGCCCATCGTCGATCCTGCTCTTCGCGCGCTGCCAGACCCGCGCCCGGCCCCTCGTAAAATAAATCAGCGTCTGAGGCGTCAGCGGAGCACAAAGCCTCCTGCAGAGCACGTGCTGGGGCGGGGCGGGGGCGGGGGCGGGGCCGGGGTGCAAGGCGGAGTGCAAGGCGCAGCTAGCGCCGAGGTCAGCGGCGGAGGCGTTCAGTAACCCCGAGGTGCATGCGCCGCCTCGCCTCGCCTCGCCTCGCCTCCGGTGACGCCAGATGGTCTTCCCCCGGCGCAGCTATAAACAGCAAATGCGACTGCCTCGTACTGCGCCATATTAGGGCGCGCATTAACTTCGGAGGTTTTGTTTTCTAACAGGCGGCCGGCGCGGAGTTCAATGCCTGGCAGAAAATGCCTGGTTTAATGCCTGGTTGGAATATGTTATTATACGACCCTTAGACGTTACGGAATTAATGGTGTTCGGCAGTGAAGCAAACAATTTTCTATTTAGTAAGTGCTACGCTTACAATGGATATGAGAAGCACCTCATTTTGGGGTTTCATAAGAAGTATTTCAGGAAATACTACTCAAAACTAATAGTGTATAACTTTGAATAATTTTACGAAAAATGTATATCTAGTAGTCTTATGGATGTTAAATTTATAAATACCTATTCACATCTTAATTAAAGGAAAAACGGTTGGCAGATATTCTACAATAATAAGTAATAAGTATCAAATGCAGTAAAATAATATCTTTCTTCCTGATTTGAATCATATCACATCATCGTACAACGCTGAATTTCTTTAGGAATTTTTCTGTTTGTTCGTTTAAAGAAACTTGTTTTAAGTTGTACTTTTTAACAAAAAGGGAGATTTATTACACATCTTCCTGTTCATGCAACTACCCAGATGATACATCCATACCCATTTTCATAGTCCCCTACGCTTTCATTACCGTAACAGATTGGTCCCAAGTTTGTAAGATTGAATCCAGAACGTTTTTACTGAATATATTCTCTCTATATCATTTTATATATAATTTTTCAGATTTATTAGTAGATATCGTGTAGCTTTGAGTTTTTCAAGTGATAACTTGATGTTTTCCAAATATTAGTGCGATAGAAGATACAATATTATCAATTGTCATATTACGTAACCGAATTCAGTGATATAATTTCGCTGTCGTAGCACCACTAGTTGCGGAGAGAGTAGTCGCTCTGTGTCCAGAGGGCCCGTGCTGTCTGAGCACCTCTGCTGAGCGCGCGGTGCTCTCAAATGGCGACTGAGGAGACCGCGGGAGCCCCAACGCGTCAGCACGTCCCGCCCCGCGCTCCTCGTTCTGTCCCGCCCTGCCCCGCCCCGCCCCTCCCCTCCCCTCCCCGCCCGCACTGCTCCGCCCTGCCCCGCCCGCCCGAAGGCGGCGCCCACTCGCGTGACGGTGCGAATCCTCGGGATTAAAAGGTCGAATGTGAAGACTCGCACGCGGTGACTCCGCTCCTGTTCTCATGCGCGTGTTTTAAACTGCGAAAGCATATCGACACATTTTCGAATGGTGAAGCAGAAATTGGGAAATGGGAACTATACGGAAGTTGAATATTTTGGGCATTTTCTGATTCTAGAAACAGATTGTTCGGAAGTAGAAATATTCGACCCCTCCTGGATCTGAGCACGAGACTTTCTGGTACCCAGGCAGATTCATCTTTACCCTTCATTCATTCCCGTTATATGGTTCATTTTTCTTTAATGATAATGTGAAATATTAAAATGTGTGTCTTCTTATTTGGCTATTACATATTTGTCAGATGTGACTGACACTCATTGGCTCAAAGTTCTCTTAGTATGAATATGTCAGCTGCAGATATGCTTAAAGAAATGTGGTTTGCAATGATGCGAGCAGTAGGAGACTGTAATCGACGTGAAAATCGAGCTAGTGCATTGCCGGTAATCATAGACAGTAGATACTAAAGAAGTCATGTGCAGGTTAAACGAACACATATCTTATGAACTGTCAGTATTAAGCTGAGTTTTTTTAGTTCAGCTTTAGTTTAAAACGGGGAAATGTTTAAGGCCTGCAATACTAAAGTATGGAAAAGACTATATTTGTGATGAAAAAAAATAAATATTACTTCTTGATTGTCAATATATGTTTGCAAATAGGCTCAAAAGTAAAAGTCTAGTGAGTAAAATTATCTCAAAATCAAACATATATACTACAAATCATACAAACATACTTGTTTTGTGTGTTGTTGTTTTGTATAAAAATTATAAGTTTAAAAGGATATGTTTTGTAGTAGATATGTTTGATTTTGAGATAATTTTATTCACTAGACTTTTACTTTTGATACTATTGAAGTTGTTTATAAACCATACTAGTAATTACACTAATTCGATAAGTAGAATACCGGTTTCTGTGTCCCATTATTTTAGCACCTGATGATGTAACAAAACTAGTTACGAAACGTTGTGCAATTGCTGGAATAAATGATTGTCATAAAAAACTTTGGATACTTTTATTTGATGAAAAAAGTTACACAATTAGTGAAATGGATTTAGCGTTAAAAATATTACATTCCTTTTCCACAAGAAGTCACAAGAAATCTGAAACAAAACGTATTTCTTACTATTACAATAAATTAAATATGATTTGTTTGAATAAGTAATTTAAGAAATAACAAATAAAGTAGACAAAAATATATCATCTCAAATATGAAAGAGCTATTCTTTTAGTCAAAACGAAACATGACTCTGAAACGATACAAAGATAGTATCTCAAAATTTGAATCGTATGTTTGGACCATATGTACGTCTGGTTTAATGCTATGTATTATCAACACGCCAAAAGCAACGGAAATTGACATTATATACACTCCAAACAAGATTTTAAACAGAATTCATTATGAGACAACGTCTGCTACATGTCATAAAACCCGTTGGATCGGCCTCCACCAAAGAAATGGGTCCGGGCGCGTGTGGAGCGTCAATAAAAAAAGATCCGCACGGCCGTCGAAAGCCGCGTGTGACGGCCGCCGTGAGATTTCGCAACGGCTTTGGGCGGCTTCGGCTCTAAGGCGACGCAGCGCGAACCCCAGCGCTCGCAAGCCAGCCTCCGCCCCCTCGCCTCCGTGCCCACGCGGCAACACGTCACGAGCTTCGCCCCACCGCGGCGCAGCGCACCTGGTCCCCAGCCCCTGGGGATAGAAAACACGCACTGCAAAGAAACTATGCGGGTTGCATAAACGGAGGCGCTACACTGCCTCCGCGAATTTTGAGAGAACTAGAGGTACTACAGAATGGCACAGACTTTCTCGTAGTAAAGTTTTCTAATTTTCTTGGTGTGAACTGGTACTGTACAGTCTTGTCCCTCCTTCTTGCCTGCTTCCATCTATTGTGGCCCAAAGAACTTTTCTGTTTTTAAATAGTAGAACCTAAATTATAGTTTAAGAATATTAAAGAAGGATATAATGTCGACATAAACAGCAGTTTTCATTGGAAAATTTGAACCCATTTTTAAGAAAATGGTGATTAAACATTACTGTTAATGCGAAATTTCAAGCTCTGTTCCAGAGGAATCTATTGTGGTTTTGAAAAACTGCATTTGAAGAAATTTAAAGAACTTCCACAAATAAATGTAATAATGTATACAAATTCATGGAAATGTGCATATTAACAGTGCAATTAGGAATATCCATTACAAAAACTGGAAGAAAAAAATTGGAGCCATTTTTGAGAAAATGACGTTTGAGCGTTTCTGAAAAAGCGGAAATTTGAGTTCTTTTTTAGATAAAGCTGTTGAGTTTTCGAGAAACTTTATTTGACATTATTTAAACCACATGTACTCATAAATCTAATAATGTTAAGAAATCGCCTAGAATGTAAATATTACCGACGTGAGAGACAAGTAAACAAATTACACTTTTTAAATTAAAAACAACAAAGGATACAGCAATATGTTTTTTATGTTATCGGAGAGGGTTTCATTGGTATTACTCCTACCACCAATTTAAAGAAAACAGTTGGAGCCGTTTATGAGAAAATCTTGTTTCTGTATTTTTTTAAAATTGCAAATATTTCACGCTCTATTGCACGAAACCTACTAAAATTTTCAAAAACGTGTACACGACCTTAATAAAAGAACTATTTATTAGCAAAAAATGTCTTATGAACGAAAAATCTTTATCTTCAATTTTATATTTGTAGGAAAACGCCGAAAAAGGAAGTTTTTGCAATTTTCGAATATTCAGAGTTAACCATGAAAATGGGACCTATGCCACCTTTACAAGTGTATTTTACTCTATTCGTGCAAGAAATTTAAAGAAAAAATTGGGAGCCGTTTTCGAGAAAATGTGAAAAGTCCGGGGAGCTTTATGTAAAGTACACCCAAATTTTAAAGAATTATTTTCAAAATTTCAAAGCTTCAACTAGAGCCTGATGGACAGGGGTTTCTTCAATTTGGAAATGAAGAAAAAGTGTAGTTTAGGCGCTAGCCGTGTTCACGCAAAGACAGACAGACAGACAGACAGAAAGACGGACAGACAGACGGACAGACAGACGGACAGACAGGCGGACAGACAGGCGGACAGACGGACAGACAGGCGGACAGACGGACAGACAGGCGGACAGACGGACAGACAGGCGGACAGACGGACAGACAGGCGGACAGACGGACAGACAGGCGGACAGACGGACAGACAGGCGGACAGACGGACAGGGCGGACAGACGGACAGACGGACAGACAGCGGACAGACGGACAGACAGGTGGACAGACGGACAGGCAGGCGGACAGACGGACAGACAGGCGGAGAGACGGACAGGCAGGCGGACAGACGGACAGGCAGGCGGACAGACGGACAGGCAGGCGGACAGACGGACAGGCAGGCGGACAGACGGACAGGCAGGCAGACAGACGGACAGACAGGCGGATAGACGGACAGACAGGCGGACAGACGGACAGACAGGCGGACAGACGGACAGACAGGCGGACAGACGGACAGACAGGCGGACAGACGGACAGACAGGCGGACAGACGGACAGACAGGCGGACAGACGGACAGACAGGCGGACAGGCGGACAGACGGACAGACGAACGGTTTGAAAAAACATTTTCTGGGTATCAGGGGACCCCAAAACGTGTATTTCCGTTGAAATCTCGAAATCGATTTTCCGCAGCATTACATAACTTTTTCTATACTATGTATATTACTCCCGTATGTACGTATGTATACGAGAAAGTAAAAGAAATAGAGTAACGAAGTAAAGTAGGTGAAATAAAATAACGAAGTAAAACAGTGTAATAAGTAAAATATAAAAAAGAATAAAGTCTTATTGACGAGTACTCTTAATATATCTGTCGAATGGTAAAGTTGTAGATGTGAGTGATATCTTAAACAAGTATGCCTGTTATTTTCAATTTATGTTTCACAATCATTTTTTCATATAGAACGTTTCACTTTGACATCTTACCACTGTAGTTGACACCCTGAAATGGATACAGAAACCATTAATACCCTAGAATATTCACTTATGAACCTCATGTGTAATTGAAAAATACATATTTAAGCCTCAGCGTCAAAGGAAGTCAGCGTGAGACATGGACTACACCGTCACACACATGCGTTTTCTTCACAATAAACTGAATAAATAGTTCTAATGCTATATTTCTTATTCTCAGGAATTCTTTGTTACTATATTGGAGATCGTCGACTGATTCTTGTGTACAATACGATGAGTTCAGTCAGTGAGCATTCTGCCAAGTATTTCGGGATAGAAATTCTATTTTATTAATATGAACAAATCGCAGTTCCTTTCTGAATCGGAACGTGACAATATCTGTCAATTCTTTTGGTTCTACCAATATCTTCCGAGGCCAAATTTCAGAAACTGTGGCGCTATTTTTCTTACCCTTTTGAAATTCATTGTGAAATGCTGAAAATTATCAAAATAGTTAACGCAATGTACGAATAAGAAGCCCGACAATAATAACTCAAATTGGTTCTATTTATCATGTAGATTAGTTAGAAAATTTTTAACATACTACTTGGAAAAATAAGCAAAGAACCGCATTATGTCAACATTTTGTCTCGTTTCTATTACGTAACATCAGTTTACACTGCCATTGCGCTACTTTTGATTGAACACCATGAAACATCACCTTTATTAACGTGAATCTAGATGCAGGAAATTTTAGTATTTTATCCTGACGTATATTTCTATCCCTTAAAAAAGAATGGCGAAGGTTACATTTTCGTCGAACTCCCTAAGATTTTAAAAATTGCAAATTTAAAAATAATGTCATATAATTAGTGTTGCTGTTGCACCACTAGTTGTGCTCCTTTTGCACTAATTTGGGAATTTCATTTTTTTTCAATAGACCTAGACATCCTAAATGAAACATATAAGCAAGTTTTGCAATTCCTAAAGGCTAAATATTAATTTAGCCGAGATTGCTAAAGCATTGTGTGCTCGTGGCCAGGTGTACACATGACGTGCGTCGGTTCGAGTCTTCATCTAGCTTAGCTGCTATGTGCCTGTGGTTATGTCGGAGAGAGAGGTCTGTGTACAGCTAGCGGTCGTTAGTCCGCACTAAAGTTGTCGGGGCACATTTATCTATGTTCATGTGAAAGAAACTAGTTAAATAGTATCGAGGAAGCGAAGTGGATAGAACTGATGTTTGATAATTTAATGAAGGCTCGGGTTCAAACCAGACGGCCGTATTTACCCGGTCCGGTAAAACGTATCCCAGTCCGGTTCGGTCGGGTCCAGTAAGTCCCGTATCCCAAACGCATTTGTATCCAGTAACGCGCACGGCAACTCGCACAAAGAGCGCAATTTGCAAGTGCACACAGTCTGTTAAATGGGACGTCGTTGCCGCGTATGTGCTGCGCGTCGGCAAGGCCAGGGGGCGGCTGGGATAATAGGGGCCTGGGATTAGCGCAAGGCAGGGGGCCGAGCGGCGTCCGGCGCGCCACAAAGCAGGGGGCCTTGAGAGAGGTCACGGGGCGCTGGCGCGGCGCGATGGGACGCGGGAAGACGGTCGCGATAGCATCGCCCCTTCCCTCCCCCCTGCGCGCTGAGAAGTTGCCGCTCTGCCCTTGCATCTCGTGCGAACGCGCGCACTCCGAGCTCCGCGTACTACGAGCTCCGCGTACTACGAGCTCCGCGCACTCCGAGCTCTGCGCTCTACGAGCTCCGCGCTCTACGAGCTCCGCGCACTACGAGCTCCGCGCACTACGAGCTCCGCGCACTCCGAGCTCCGCGCACTCCGAGCTCCGCGCACTTCGAGCTCCGCGCACTACGAGCTCCGCGCACTACGAGCTACGCGAACTCCGAGCTCCGCGCACTACGAGCTCCGCGCACTCCGAGCTCCGCGCACTCCGAGCTCCGCGCACTTCGAGCTCCGCGCACTCCGAGCTCCGCGCACTCCGAGCTCCGCGCACTCCGAGCTCCGCGCACTACGAGCTCCGCGCACTCCGAGCTCCGCGCACTACGAGCTCCGCGCACTCCGAGCTCCGCGCACTACGAGCTCCGCGCACTACGAGCTCCGCGCACTCCGAGCTCCGCGCACTACGAGCTCCGCGTACACGAGCTCCGCGCACTCCGAGCTCCGCGCACTTCGAGCTCCGCGCACTCCGAGCTCCGCGCACTACGAGCTCCGCGCACTACGAGCTCCGCGCACTACGAGCTCCGCGCACTACGAGCTCCGCGCACTACGAGCTCCGCGCACTCCGCATTCAAAAAAGAGGTATTTCTGCTTGGCCTGAAGACTCAGCAGCCGAATACGATACTCTGAGAGTGCATTGAATAATATTAACATTGTTTAGGAAACATGAGTGATAGATAAATACACTGAGTATATGAACACGTCAAGTAGATTCAATAATGTTTGTGGATTAAATATGTTAAGCCGAATACATGGTGATCAGGAAGGGTCGAAGAACAGTCGCGATAGTTTCCGCTTTTTTTCGATCGATCTGTTCGAGGAACACGACGCAGTTGGATACACTGGCTTCTGAGTATTTTGGTATTTATGAGACTGAAAATGTTTCAAAACGTGTATCATTACTATTTATAATGCATTTTAGTACTTTTTCAAAACATGCGTAAACATATTACGCTCGTAATTTCTTGGAAATGTTAACAAAAAATTATATAATGCTATGGAAAAGTATTGATAAGTATTTATGTCTTCGTGGATCTGTATCCCCAATAAAACAGGAATTTGGTATTGATAATGTGATTTTGAAAGTGAGATGTACACTTTCTTCGTGATCATAACATACTTATTTACAATGATTCACGGCATCCTCTGAGTCGTTAAAATTATTCTAATGATTGCCACATACAATTATGTTTGAAGAGTTGGGCAAAAATATGTGATTGAACAATAACAGTTAGACACTCTGAACTGAAACGGAAGTGATGTTAACATATGTCTTAGATTACTTCAATGACTATCGATTAAATGACATGTAAAAATATCCTTCAAATAAAACGAAAATAAAATAGTAAATTGTGTAGTAGTTTGTTGCATATCTGAGGAGAGATTCATTTCCTTACAACTATTATTTTCCTGAACTACCTAAATTGACATTTTAACCCCAAAATGTGTGTCTTTGTCCTCCAAAGTTTCACATCGCTCTTCATATTAAATTAATTAGCAAAGATTTAATTTTTTGACAAACTTATTCACCCGATTAGTTACAAAGAGAATAACACCATATCGTTGCATCTGACGTAAGAATGCATGAGATTATTAATAAAGAGTTGTAATGATGGTGACGCAAATCTACGTAAACTCATCACCCAAATCTAGTACCTCTCCTCCTCACCTACTCTTCGCTTCCTTACAATGTGAAAGGCATTTTTCACTTGCACTTTAGCATTGCAATAATCGAACCAGTAATGAGTCCATGTTCAATAGATGCACATTATAGGTGATATGAAGGCCAGAATATCTCCCAAACATGCCTTGTCTTTCTTTCTGAGCCTTAGTTCCCTTGCTGGTGCTATCAAACTTAACAAGAGAGAATCAGTCGTCCTTTCCGTAAGGCGTCCAACAGAAAATGGTGACTTGACGAATGATGGAGGCCGACGGATTATAAATGGATTATTTATGGAAAGCGGATGATGCTGCGGTTTTGCACGAAGCGGAAACGTCAGACTGTAACACGTGAGGCATGGCATCATTTTCATAATTTACGGAGGTGAATAATTTGCAAATAGGTGTAGCACCCACTGTAGGTAGTTCAAAGATAAATGTACTTGTCATGTGGAAGATGCAATATCTGACACTATTACGATAACAGGCTTATGCGTTTTAACTAACTAATGAATAGGTATTATAGGTAAGTTATTAACTTATTCATTTTCAAGTTAATATTCATAATAAAATATTTAACAAAAAATTGCCAATTGACACGTATCTCTTCAGTTTTACTTTAGTTTTGCCATTATAACAGTTATTTATGTTTTTATTTATTTTAATTACAACACAGCGTTAAATTCAATTATATATTTTTAGCACCTGTTGTACAGTTCTGTTTTTCGTGCCATATTAGATCCTAACAAATCAGACAGATAATTCCTTCACTTTTCATTGTTACTCCTTTTCTTCTTCTCTTATTAGGGTGCCACACGAACATTTTATTTCGCCAACAATCCTCATCTCGTATGTTTTCATTCGAACTCAAGTCTACAAGATGAAAGGTTATTATACCTCTAACACCTTCATTTCTTGGCGTTGTTGGTCCAATTAAATCAAGCCTGCGATTGAGACATGCACGAAACCACCAATCACAACCGTTAACGGCCGATTCCACAATCAATTGAGAATTGTTTGAACGTTGCCATGTGTCAGTCACACTTACGCTAATGCAAATTGTGCAGATGATCTCACAATTTAGCTAAATGCGCCAATTAATTAACTTCTTTATTATCTTCTCGAGTGAGTTCAAGGGTCGCGTAGGCGGGCGGGCCGGCAACACGCCTCGCCTCGCCGCGCCGCGCCGCGCCGGCAGCAGAAGCGCCGGGGTCGCGGCCAGAGGAAACGGGAGGAACCCAGAGAGGTGGGGAAGGGCGCCTTATACGGCAGGGCCTCGCAGAGGCGGTTCACGAACGCTGACCCGTAGGGTCAGGGTCCGTTGGGGGATAGCCTGGCGGCGAGGTGGCGGTGGTGGCGGTGGCGCAGCGGGAGCAATGGAGACCTCTTCCTCCCGCAGGAGGCTCCGTTCACGCGAATCCTTCCCTCCACGCAAAGCTGGGCGACGAATGTAGTGTACGCCGAACCACATAATGACCATGTCATGCACGGAGGGAAGGAATCCCTCCATATGCCAAAACCACGAATGTGTATTTTGAGAAAAAGGAAATTAAAACTTTGAAGTACTTACAAATTTAAAAAGTATGTAATTTTTTAATTTATTTTTGTAAAGTATGTAATTGTTAAATTTATGTATGTAAAGTATGTAATTGTTAAATTTATGTATGTAAAGTATGTAATTTTTAATTTAAGTAGGTGAATTTGAAGTTTAAAAAGTATATAATTGGCATTGGGGACAAATAAAAATATATTGGCATCAACTGAATGACGTGGTGCAGAAAGCGACCAAACAATAAGTGACTAAAAATGAAGTATAATATGGTACATTCTGAACAGTTGAGCATTCATGTGGGCGCAACCTAAAAGAAGGGGATCTACTACAGTTCTGGCCCCATGTAAGTTTTTATTTACTTATGACATTTTACTTAAACAACAATTTTCAGTCTATTTTTTGAATGTTTGAAGATATTTTTGAGCGATTGTAGAAGGGTAAAATTCAACTTCCTTGCATTTTTCTGGTAGATTCGTTCGACTACAGCACAATAAGTAAAACGTAGAGATTTTTCAAATTTAATATCACTAGGCATTAATAATCTTAGATTGGAAGATAACATCTAGATAGATTGATGTGTCCATTTATTTTCTCTGCACGTATTGATATGTTAGAGCTTCACTTCATGAGACATTTAACAAATATCCGAAAACAAGAAGGTTATTTCGTAAGGCTATTGAACCATTCAAACTTTTTTGAGGGTTCATAATCTTCCGTCCCCCGCCCTATGCGCTCGCCTATGGTTGATCACCCTTCTTGTTATTCTCATATTGCGTACAACGATGTTTGCATTGAACTGCTTTCTATACACACAAGTACTAAACCACAAATTACTGCTCTTAAATTTTGAAATTGAAGAAAGCGGCTAATGAAGTATATTATTTGATCAAATTATGAAAAATAATGGGAATCGTGTAGATCTCATAGAGATCTCATTTTCAGTGAGAATTCCTGCAGCTCAAAATTTTAAGATATGTCACAACATTCAAAGCTATTTTCAGCAATTTAACCCTTGTGGCTTTCATGAATTCTGCATAACACCGTTCAATTATTGTTTTCAAGCCTGATAGTATATTGTTTGAGACAACACTCAAACAATTTGAGATATTGTCTCATTTTAAAATGCTTCTAAATCAGAATTTATTTGAAATTACAGCACATTACTACTTCAATTAATTGCTAATACGCAGTGCTCGGTAGGTAGGTATATCAAACTATTCAAGCAATAAATCTCTAATATTAGAAAAGTTACTCTCCAAAGGATTCAGTTTGACAGGTCAGGAAATAAAAACGAACGCCATGCAGGGCGATGGAATTGCAAGATATAGTGTTGAAGCTACTTACAAATGAGTTAAATGTAAGCCAACGCATTGACGAATTGAGCGCATGAACATCAACTGCCGCTCTGTTGCTAGCAGTAGCCAAGCAGTAGCTGTCAAAACGGTTCCTAATCTCTCTACACAAGACTACAAGAAACAACAGGATCGACTACAAGAGAAGCTCAATGATAGCATTAATAATTTTGTTGGTGGTGGCGGAGGGTGATGGTGTAATATGCCAATCGCTGTGAAGACTGCGTCAGTCAATGCCGCGTCTTTTCACGACGATTCAGACGCTCCGTTGGATTCTGACCGAAATGTTTTTCTTGGTTCTTCTCGTTTTAATGGCTGGCTCTGGAAACTTTTTTCTGTGGCATGGAAATCATCTCCACGACAGTTCTCCAAATCTTTCAAAGCCTTTCGGTTTCACGGTTCTAAGTCTAGTGCTAATCAGCCGAAACAAAAAGCGTGTAAACATAAAAAATATTTTTACTATTAAGGGTGAAAATTCCAAAAATAAATGTACTCACAGTTTCGTACTGCATGAAATTTAATTATAGGAACATAGAGCAAGTGAATAAAAATGAGTAAAATTTGCATGTGAGGAAGTAATCACATGTTTGTATGTTTTGTCTGTTGATAGGAAGCAACACTTTTGTAAAAGGAAAGTCATGAGATCTCTGCTCGATTATTTGCGATCTTTCATAATTTCAGTGACACGAAACTATAGTAGTTTTTAAAATAAAATAAAATAAATGAACTCAAGTTACTTTAATTCTAAACTTTCAAAAAACTATTTTGTTATGGAACATGTAGTTGACGGTTTTAATTTATTATTACGAATCATGGTATAATGACATATTTTATTGACGTAACATAATTTTTTTAACGTAACAAACGGTAACTTTACTCAAGGAAATATATTAATGTTGAAAGCTTACTGAAGCGTAAGAACATATTTGAACACAATAATTAGCGAAATAATCTGAAAATAATGAATAAAAATCATTGAAAATTCTGTACGTATATCCTAAGTTTGAGTGAAACACAGAAGAGAAAATTTCTCATCTGGTTTAGATCGATTTGAACCTTTGGGAAAGAATCCTATTTTGAATTTCTCTCAATATTTTTTAAACATTTTTCAGATTATAATGAGAATTCTTATGTTCAAATATTGTATCTTATGATATGAATAACCAATTCATGAAATATTGTATAAATGTACAAACACTATTATTCGAATGTAATGCTATGAACAATCCTACTTTAAGAGAAATGAATTGTCTCTAACTACAAGGATTCATTTCATTAAAAAAGTATACTCAAGAATCTTAGGGCATACACTAAGGAGAATGCTAAGCTTGAAAAGTAATTACAGTCGCTGGGAGCGTAAGTGGGTGCACATATGTGCGACGCCTGCCACTGAAGGTCAGGAAAAGAAAAGCAGAGTGCAGTCGTCGTAAAGATACACAATATACCCATGTCTGCGCAGCGTCTCCTATGAATCAGTTGCACGTCCTGTGAGTGCATATTCACTTAGCTATACAACGTTTCTTTTTATGAATGCATTTTACTAACAGTTTTTAATGGGATTGTGCTTAAATTAGGCCACTCAGGGTAAACAGTTAAGTAATAAAATAATCAGTGTTCATTTTAGAAAACTCTCACATACAGTGAAGTAAGAACTTGCAGCGAACACTCACGCCTTTGTCTGACGTATCCACAGTAGTGCCAATCTTTCCACATATTGGGTCGGTCCATTTGAGATTAAGGAATAATATTATTCCATTCATCGTTTGTCACTAGAATGGTAATTGGAACATGAAGGGAAAGTAGGGATTGTGACTAGTTAAGATAATGCTGCAGCATCTCCCTGGAACTAATTGGAGGAATCGACAAAATTGACACAGAATTCTCTAGTCCAGCCCAGAGTCTTCAGTGACGTCGAATATTTGCTTCAATCGAGATTCAATCTGAGAACCTCTCCTACTAAAAATATTCAGTCGCAGACCTTGCCTCTCCGAAATCCCTTAGATACCCTACTAATAGTAATAAAGAAACCTAATCTGACATGTGTCCGTTCGTCCACAGTTCGTCTTTATCCGTCCGTCAGCCTGTCTGTCTGTGTGACTCTCCATCCACCCATCCCATTTGGACTTTTGCTGGACAATCTTCTGGAGTAAGCAAGGTATCACTCGATAAGTGTGGGTCTTCTGGTGGGGAAATTGTAATTTTTTTATATTATTCAAGAAAAGTTATTATTACTATTATTACTATTATTACTATTATTATTATTATTATTATTATTATTATTATTATTGTTATTATTTAAAAATAGGTAGATAGAGAAGGAATCATTGTGAAGTTGAAACACGGGAAGAAATTATTATATAGATCCGGTCCACCAAATTCGGGCAAACAAAGTGTTAATACTAAAATACTTTTATAATAATTAATGAAACGAATGGATAAAGAGGGGAATAATTGCATGAGTGATATGTTCCAGAAAACGAGCGACGATAGGAGCGAGTTAGAAGTTGACAAAGTCATGAAAACATTAATTCCCACGAAAAGTAAAGACAGGCATGAGATAAAATACATGTATAATTTGAGAAATAAAAAAAAACTAGTCTCTTCTTGCTCAGTTTTTCTACAGCGTCCTTTTTATAATGGGTAAATATCGTTTACATTTTTTTAAATCTGTGATCCTAAGACAAAATGTTTTACATATAACACATTTAATTTATTCACGTTCAATAGTTTATGTTAGTCAGCTATCATAACGTTCACTTCGCCAATTTAAATTTACTCATTCGTTATTTATATGTAGTTATAGGTACGTGATCTGTTATACATTTTTGTTCGTGTTTCATGGAAATACCTTGGCTACATCGGTGTTGAAAATTCTTAATTAAACGATTTGTCTCCTTTTCTGAATCCTGGTTGGTAGGTGTGGAGTTTTTAACTGCACGTGTACTATTAACATAGAGATAATCAACGGTTTTTCATGGAATTAATGAGCATACTTTGTTAACTAAACGAAAAAAGCTCTTTAAAGCGTTGGAGCGCCACACTGAGTTAGAACTAGGAATTTAGTCGCCTACCGTAAGAAGTCGCCCACTCCGTGAAAGATACGACGCTGAGAAAAAGAGTCGCCTTTTTCTCGCTCGTGCCATTGATGTCGCCTTAGCTTTCATCCGCGGAGGGAACGTGCTTCGCAGGGAGCGACTGCGCGCCCGGCGTTTGCGGGTGCCGGGGGCGCGAGCCCAGGCGAGGCGAGGCGAGGCGCGGCGCGGGTGACCTCGCGGGCAGCCGCGACAGCGATCTCCACTCGGCGCTGCACTCACGCGGCCCTCGCGCCCTCGCGTCACGCGCGCTTGTGTCACCGCGCGGAGAAGATGACGTCGCCGGGCAAGGGTTTCCCGCGCCCGTTGCCCGCCTTCAAGGAGAATCGATCGATTGGTCGTTAATGATTTCGGGCGCGTCAACCACGGATGTAATTGGTCCCGTAAGTGTAGTGCATGTTTTTCATCCGGTGAGGGCGGTGGTGATCTTCCCCCCTGGATGGCGAGATCCGGTGCCGATCTACAGTCGGCTAGTGGATTTTTTCCCGTAATCAGGTATCTCCCACCAGCGGGGCACCGCCGCAGCCGGGTAAGCTCTAAGCTTCCGACCGGTCTCCAGACATGTTTGCTAGTGTGGTGCATGTAAGTATAAGTGTGTGTGTAATGGGATATATAGGACAAGGAAGAGGAAGGAAAGATCGCGCGCGGTCCGTGGCCCGATGGATAGGGTACTGCTCCGACATTCGCCTGGTGTTGATCGGAGACACCACTGAAAACTATCAGTCAGAGTAGCTGGCCACTAAGTTTCTCCTCCAGACAGCAGCTGAATTCGATCTAGCTACGTAAATAGTGTCGAAAATCGTTTAGTCAGAACTGGAATCCTAGAAAAGATCACTAACACTGCACATGAAACGATGTTGTCACTGTGCTACCACAACGTTCGTGGACAGTGTAATCACGGACGTGGTTGCGTTTAAATTCCAAGACTTCGGCTTCGATTTTTGTTGTGGGAGTGTTTTTCACTTTTCGGGAGAGTCACCAAGAACACGAAACCTTGCATTCAAGATGTTGTTTGTAATCACAGTGAAGAGTCAGAATATTACATACTAAGATGGAATGTTATTTCTCTTATTTTTATCACTATTTTTTTCTCCAGTAGATAATAATGAGGCTCTAATATCAATCACAAAATCAATACGATTAGCGTGTCGATTGTAAAACTATTTCCTTGAGACTTGCTATTTACAAAATATTGTTTATGAATTGACCCATAATATAAATTCGTGTGCAATAGAAATAGTCACTTATTGCATTCATGGCGAGTATTAATTAGTATATTCCTTAGATTGTCTGCGTCGACTGGTTACATTGCTTCCTGATTGAAGCTTAATATAGGGAAAATCCATCAGTAATTCGAAGTAAATAGCAAAATCGTTCGAAAGGATTCCTATTGCCAGCCAGAGTTTCCTAAGCCGCCAGAGGAACCGCACGACCGTTAAATAATCCTATTTACGTCCATTAATTGCGGCGCTGTGATCCAAGCGGGGCTGACGGAGACTCCTGTTCCCCCTAAATCACCCAACGCGGTTAATTAAAAGCGATGATTATGGAGCAAGCGAAGAGGCGGATGAGGGAGGGGAAAGGGGCGGATGGTCACGAGAGCATGACGCCAGGGTTTCTACATCCGAAAGGCCACGCGCCTGCACGGAGTCCGGTCGAAACTGCGTTTTGGATTTGAAATTCTGGAGTAGACGATGTGCCACCGATTTGATTGATTGCGCTAATTGCGCCAATTTTATTAGTGATTCCGGGTGCTAACGTCATTATTCCCGTAAGTGTAGTACATACTTCTTTCCTCGGGTGGTGGCGGTGATCTTCCTCTGCTAAATGACGAGATCTGGCGCTGACCTACCGTCGGCTAGTAGATTTTTTCCTCCAACCCGGTATTTCCCATCAGCGGGGCGCCGCCCCAATCAGGACAATCTTTAAGTTCCCAACTGGTCTCCCGTCATGTGAGGTAGTGTAGTGCATATTAGTGTAAGTGTGTGTAAGTAAGGGGTGAGGATATGACAAACAAGAGTAAGGAATGATCCCGCGCGCACAGTGGCCCCGTTTGGTAGGGTATTGCTCCGACATTCACCTGGTATTAATCGAAAAAATCACGTAAAATTACCAATCACAGAATTCTTCTCCAGACAGTGACTAGCTCGACCTGACTATCTAGCTAGTGTCGAAAATCCAGCCACTGTCGAAGCTAAGACCTCCCGGTCGGAGGCACTGCAGTGAGTTGACGCCCTGACCGGAACTGGATCTCGGTTTAGGCGTTACGCGGCATCTATCAACTTTCGTTTTATGATCGAGTTAAACGATGTATTCATCTTTCCGAAGCTGCCCAAATTCGAATATGGTCATGGGCATTGAATATCATTAAAGAGTCATCGTATATCATCTCGAGAAAGGGCAACTCCCTGCGTTGTAAAGTATCATCCTCTTCCGGGAAGTTAGCATGCTTATTGCCACAAAATCTCTTAATGAGATCTAGTAATTTTTGAGGTATTTTTCACAAGTTCAGAATAACGTAAGTGAGCATTTATAACAAGATATTCCTAAGCGTATTGTATTTATTCGGTTTCAACACGCAAGAGTAACAGTCCAGTAAATAGTCTTGAAATAATACGAAATGAATGTTTCTATTTGAAAATATTTTAAATGACACCCTTATCACTCACAGAAACAGGGTTTGTTCATTGAAGCCCGTAACTCCTACCTGTTTTCTTACATTTATTCATCACGAAGAGCAGATCAACAGGCTTTAGACTAATGAAAAAACATTTAACTTACCTACATGTCATATCTTACCTAGTCACCAGCATTCACGTTTCTTTTAGCGAAGAAATAACATTGCAATTTTTGAACGAAGCATTTGCCAAATCCCTCTTTTTTTAATCCTCATAAAACAGCTTTCGTGAGAACCACAGTGATCCATTCATCTATTCGTGGCGATTCACACATGTTTACGAGAAAAACCCAGGTACGAAAGCCGAGGTGGCACAGGGGGATTGCTTCATGCACGAACTTCAAGCGCCTACGAAGGTCGGACGATGCACGCGGAGCTGCAATCGAGGAGGTGGCCTTCGGCGCTTGAGGTTGTGCCCAAATGCCAAACATGTCAGGGATGAGATAACAAAAGAAAACATAATTTGAAATTACAACTGGAACGAATAGTAAAATTGAAGATAGTGATAAGTAAGAATAAGATTGATGTAATGAAGCAAAGGGCAAAAAGGTGGCAGAAATACGAAGGCAAAAATTGAAGTAAAATAAATATAGTACTTATTTTCTGTATTCGTTTAGAAATGTCATTTAGCAATTTCCACAAATAAATGAAATAAAATTTAAATGAAACACTTAGTCATACGTTTTTATTCTTATGTGAAAATGTTTTAAAATTTATGTATGAAATGTTTAGAAAGTCGATATAAGTACAAGTATTTTAATGATATAGAGTTTGTTCATAAAATGTAAAAGAAAATACCCTCCGTAGGAAGTGAAGAAATAAAGGAAGTCATCTCCGTCAACTTAATAATTTTATTTAGAGAGACGTCTTTTGACGGCTTTGCCATCATCATCAGTCTAGCTACTTTCGGTAAAGGTCGGGAGGCTGGGCCGTCCTTTATTTCTTCATGTAATAACGTCAACAACACCGCACCGGAATTCCCACAATCCGCAGCAATTGTAAAATGTCCCTTTTGTTCTTATGATATAGTTTATTCAAAAATTAACTTTGGCCCATCACATTGTCTAAGAAATATTTACCGTAATACAACCACAATAGCAAGATTGCTGTCGGTCGATTAATCGGCAATGTATTTTCCATGTTAGTCAGATTGTGAGGTCAAATGCAAAATCTACCTAATTTTACCACTCAGATATAAATTGTATATTACTATTAAAATGATAGATGGACAGGTGATATCAGTAAGTTTGTCTATTATTTCGTACACACAGACTTGAAGGGTAAACATACTCTCAACTTCATGCGAGAATTTCAAAACATAAATTACATAAAATGCTTTGATATCTAGCCAAGTGCAAATAAAAGACCAAGTTACGTGCAGAAATCACGTTTATTTTTAAACATCTGGCGCATATCTTACGTTACCCTCCAACCTCAGTCGCAGCAAACGCTGGCGTATTACATAAAGTCATTCCGCTGGAACATTCCTGCCAACGACGCAGTGACGAGAGCCGAGGAGACCTCCAGCACCGTGTTATTACAATGCAGTCATTACCACAGCGAATTCATTTGATGAGCGAAAACCATATATCCCGCGATTATAGCACGTTGCATTTGCAATTCTCAGGTAGTGAACACTTCTCTCAACTGCTTCATTCTACACTGTCATCACGCATCTCAGTATCAGAATATGAAATCTTCAAGGAAATAGCATCGGAATAAAATTCATTATATGATCACACTGTAATCACAATTTGCAGTATATGGTAAGTATAGGTTTAGTTAACACTGAATATTCAGCATCAACATGACATTCCATTATTCTAAATCTGCATATCAACCTAACCATTATCATCAGTGTTTCAGCATTCATGAAAACGCTAGTCTGGCCTGCGGATGTATACTACCTGATTTGCTACCTTATGCCGTATTAATGTTTTACTTCTGTTATTTACTTCAAATGAAATTCAACTACATAGAACATTTATATATGTAAAAATCTGTTTTTTAAATTCAATATTTAAAATTCGCAATCTGAATTGGATGCAATATTCAGTTCTTCTATTTTTTAGTTCCATCAGTGCAATTCACTTGGTTATCTCTTATACATACAATGCATTGTATCATGTTACTCAAATTATATCACAGAAATAACTTAAGAAATCCAATATATTGGGTTATCGAGGTAAATCGTCAGAGAGTAATGGATGGACACTACCTGACAGTAAAACTGTATCAAAACACTGAAGTCTTATAGCGCAAAGTTTTAATTGTCGCCTGCAATATTTATCGATACTTTAGCGTAAGCAGTTTGATACTTATCTTTGAAGATACCGAAATGATGCGCCAAGATTGGAATAACTTTTGTAAACCTTTAAAATTTGGAAATGAATTGAAAAGTTAGCAACCTTTCATTAAGTAATTTTGGTACAAAAACAATCACTCCTTAATATTTTTCTTTAAGTTCGAAAACATTTTTTCATTGGAATTTTACTCTCATTAATTAATAGAAATCATCTCGTTTTGTAGAAAAATATTATTGAGTTAGGATTGAAGACTTCCGGCGACGTTCCGATGACATCTTAGAAGCTGGGTAGGGTGACGCCACCGACTATAAACATTCTGCAGGTCAACAGTTCTGATCGTCATTTTCACGGTTTCCTCCCATTAATTCCACGCAGATGCCGGGACATTGCCCTAATCTCTAATCCATGGATCGCGCACGATACTTCCTGACACATCCTGTCACCACCGTCATTCTTAGAAACGAATGGACAGCTCTCATATTAACACCCATACGACAAGGCCTCTGTAATCTTCGAACTCTCCGACAGCTCTGATAGTAAGCTATCAGGTCAAAACCCACAAAAAGATGTAGTCAGGTAAACAAGAAGAATTTAACTTGTACGCCAGTTGCGTAGGTGGAGTTGATAACATCTGGGGTAATAGAAATGGCGCCAACCCCTAATGCAAAATAATGTTTCATTTCTTAAAATGTACCAATCATGTTTTTATTGAAAACAAAAAGTGTTCTTCATGTAATAATATTACTTTTTGTACTTTAACATTATTTAGTAATTACAATATACCGGGAAATGTGAATGATCGAACAAAATGAATTTCCAAATAATTAATATTCAGCGTTTATTTTAATGGAGTTGCGTTTTATCTTGAGGGTAACATCAATATCATAAAAATATTAAATTTAATGTGATATGAAGATATCATGAATATTGATAAATGCCATCTTTAAAGATGATTTTCGAATTAAGTAGTTTTAATTATAAATTTTCTTCCCAAAATTATTTAAATACAATAGATTTAACATTTGAACAAAATTAACAATTAAATTACTTAGGTATCAAGTCGGATAACATTCTATTACATGTGTGAGTGTACACATTGTCCTATTATTACGTAAAAAACCCTTTGTAGTCGACGTTTTCAAAGAAGATTTTCTAGAAGGAAAATATTTGTTCTGCATTTTTAAAATTATCATTCAAATTTATATAATTAAACAGACAATCCAAATTCGTTTCGTTAAGCGATACTCAACACAAGATTGATCTTAGCTAACCTGTATTCCATAAATATCATGAATGCACATTGAGTTATGAATATTGATTCAGTCCTGGATGGTCATTGTGAATTTTACTTCTACAAACTTGAAACGTGAATCTTCTTTTAAAACGACGACTAAACCGAACATTTTTAAGTAATTACGACAATGTGTACACTTACACATGTAATAAAATATTATCCTTATTTTCCGACTTTGGAACCTCGGTAATTTGATTATGAATTTTATTTATAAGTGATGTATTAAATCTAATAATGTAATCTTGAATATTGATCTTATTAATTACGAAACTTGTACTTTCAGTTACATGAAGAGAACGTAGAGAAATTAAGTCGAAATGTAAATTGAAATAAGTTTCATGATTTCAACAATTAAAATAAATATTAAAAGGGGTTTCAATAAGAAATGTAGTCATTAAAAAAATTTGGATAGAAATTTTATAATGGAAGTGTAATAGACTGTATACCAAACTCGAGAAGTATCGAATTTTAACTTAAAATTTGCAGATGGTGTCACTCTTACAATGTCACTCACAGCTGCCGCCCCTTTCACCTCGCTTACAGTTCGAGAAATCGAAAATCCGCAGAGGGCGGCGTCTGCACCGTGCCATTTCGTTGAGATGATCGCGCGTTCCGTTAATCGCGAAAAAAACAATCGAAGCGAGAGATCGAGCGGCCGGCAGGCGTCCGGCCGCGCGGCCGAGGATTCCTGCACGGAGACAAATAAACGCCCAGGAGCTCCGGCAGGCGGCCGTTGCAGCTAGCGGGCGCTTTCCATTGATGCGAAGGGAGCGCGAGTCGCACCGCAAATGACAGAAGCTCACTCTCCGTGCGCAGAGAGTTGTGCGGATAAGGCAGGAGAATTGATATCTACTAGAAGTAAAATATGCATTTTGGCAGAAAATATATGGAAATAAAATTAAGTCGATTTATTCAATTATAATAGTAATTTTAAATTGGATAGATTTCTGGAATAGATGAATTATTTTGCAATTTCCTTTCTTCAAACGATCTTCTTCAGTTACCCCAATCAGAATATTTTGCTGGAGTTTAAATTATTATAAATTATAAAAATGTATTGTATATGTGTTTCACTTCATCACAAGTCTAAAGAATATTCTAAAACTTGAATATAACAAATGCCATGAATTTTATTCAATACATCAAAACTTAATATTATTGTATTATCGTTTGCATCTGAAAGTCTTCAAAGATGTCATGATTGAGACAACCATCTTATTCGTGTTTGTATTCTATTTACTTGTATCTATTCTTTGCAAAGTATTTGTTTCAATTTATTCCGTTATTATTATCACTTACGCGTACTAGATCTTTGTTTATCCGTTCTACCAAGTTCTCTACCAGCAGCAGTACCACCTTCATCACTTCCTCCACCACTTGGAGGGCCATCAGCGTTGCTATTAGTTCTCTCCTTCTACCCATCATCAGTCTTTCACCGCAGACAACACTGTCGCCGGACGCCAGCATAGCTATTAGTTTCCGCCACATGCTGGTGAGAGTGAAGCTTAAGTGAACAATCAAGTGAATCAAAAGTTGACACCTCCGTGACGACCGTCACCACCGATTTTTTTCCTGCTCTTCATTTCTCGACCCTTCTGCCTTTACTCCTATCTCCATTCTAACTGTCACTATAAAAGCAACACTATCAGCATTTCCATCATTCTTCCACTGTAGTTCTGTAATGAAAGAATACTACTGCATGTTGAGGCACCTCTGCCGTCACATAGCTGCCTCAACGCAACTGCCACCGAAGCGATTACTTTAACACCATCACATCATCAACAACAACAACCCTCATCTCTCCCGACAACCACCCACCACCCCAGCCAGCCACCATCACTATCATCACCCCCACGAGAACCATCACCACCACGAGAACCATCACTACCACGAAAGCATCACCTCCACGAGAGCCATCACCACCACGAGAAGCACCACCGCCAAAACTATCACCACCATCAGACCCAACACCACTACCAGACCCATCACCAACACCTCACCATTGCCCTCTCCAAAACCACCACAACACCAGTACAACCACCACCACAACGTCCACAACCACCACATATCCATCACCTCCACCTCTACCTGCACTGAAATCACTTCGAAACCCACCATCACAAACGTTACCACTATTACCACCACCACCACCACCACTCCAACGCCGCTCGCCGCCCGGCGGCTGGGGCCGCACCGGCCGTAACAAACGGCTCTGCCATATAGGGCAGGCGGCCTGGCAGGGCCCCGCATTCCCCGCTGGTGATCGCCCCTCTCGCACGAGGGCGCCCTCTCGAAAAATATCGTAAATATTTCTGCGCACGCCCACCTGCGCGGGAGGCTGCGCGGCCTGCGCCTTCGGATGTTTTCCGCTGACGTCCACGCGCTGGAATGCTCCCCTCGAGGCTGCGGAGAACAAAGCGACATGTCGGATGGAGCATGTCGGGCGGCATCTCAAGATGTCGCTAGCTACGTATTCTTCGAAGCCGAGTCCGCGATACCAGGAAATCCGACGACAGTGCTTCTCCAAGGGAATGCGAGTTCAAATTTAAATGGCTGGAAGGTATGGTATTGATATACCGTGTCGCCAATATTCCGAAATGCTTTGGAAAATGGATTAGTACGGATTCGATAATTACATGATAACTATAGTTTTGGAAATTATCTCTTATTTTATTACATTCACTGACAATGTAAAGATAAAATAATAATTCTTGTAAATAAAGCATAATTATACTAAAGTAGAATATTGACAATGGGAATATTTTCGCTAACTGGAATAACAATTTAATAATTTACAATTAAAATGCAAGTAAAGAAATTGACATAGATTTTCTTACATTTAAACAAGCTGAATAAATTTTCGAGGTTTTGAAAATGAAGTACAAAAGACAGTTGTAGGTAATACATGTAAAGTATACTCTGCTACGGATTTAGAATGTAGACAAAAATGTTCTGAACTATATGTATTTTTAATTTTCTATTGGTCAGAACGCGTTGTCAAGATAGAATAATGGAAAAGTATGATGTGAAAGGAAGAGTAGAGCAATGGCTATGGTTTTAGAAAGTAAGAGAAGTTCCGAATCATATATACCCACTTACATTTTTGATGAACTAGAATGTATTGATTGAACTGAATTCTTGAACGTTATCATTCGTTCCAAGAAACAATTGCTTATTGAGAACGATCGCTCATCTGTAAGAAATCCGCGAGTAAAATAATCCCGCAAAGCAGTGAGATAGTCAGGTAGTTCGGAAGAAGTTCCCAGGTGCCGAAGAAAGCCTGTCCGCCTGCGCAGAGTTCCATGAGAACGACGCGACCACGGCCGCAGGCGCAGGCGTAGAATCTTCCCAGCGGAAGCAGTTATGGCATTCTTCTGCGCAAAAACTTCGCGAAAACACTGGAGACAATAAACTGCGTGAATTTCAACGAGATGCACCTGAGATCTAACGGGGAGTGCATACTATCTTAATAACAAGGAGCGGCTTGGTTTTGGGGAATAATTGATGAACTGATACTCTTTAAAACGGATATTTGCGATATTTAAAAAGAAAAATAATTAGAATTTTAGGTAAAGATTATATGCTAAAAAGGAAGTTTGTCGTCACAAAAATACATGAAGTGTGTGATACAAGTAGTGATAATAATAGAAATTGCATTTAGCATTCGATGTAATATTTATTGTTGGGAAAAGCATGCTAATTCTTTTTTTGCTCTAATGTGATTCAAGCACTCACTATGACCTTACGAGTTTATTAAGTATTATTTAACGTTAAATAATATTGACGCGATAATGTAATTGCGTTTATACACATCCATTAAAAAATGAATACCCTTCTTTAGGGTCGCTTAGTTTGGTAAATATATTGTAGTTTTATTTTTGTAAAATGTTTTACAATATTATAAACCACATATTTGTATACATCGCTTTTATCCTGCTATGTCATTCATTCAATTAAAAATGATGTGAAATATGACAGGAAAATGTATCAAATTGAAATGAAAAAGATTATGAAAGATAATTTCCTATGGTTCATTACTTCAGCTATCACGATTTTTTATATCAAACCAAAGCGAAAACTTTACTATTGTCAAGATTTTACTGTTGAAATAATTATTTGTCAAAATTTCGATTTTGTAAGTCATTAATTCATATCACGTACAGCTTCGATGAAAACGTTGTATCAAGATTGCTAAAAATCGAATTCTGTGAAGGCAATAAAAAGTTATCTTCAAACTGCACGACTACTGATTTTTAAATGAAGTAAAAGGTGAAGCATTATTTAAAATTAGAATACAATACAATCAAGTTGAGAAATAAAATGAGAAAAACTAGTATCATGTTATTCAAGAGATTCTTCTTTACATAGAAAATAACTCATTTCATATTCTAGTTAGCTTCCAAAATAGGTCATCGAAAGTCGTTCTCCGTCTCATCACGTCTGAATCGATAAGAAAACACGTTGAATAAATATAATTATCCAATCTCTGATCAATCATATTTCATGACAGGTCAGAGATGACAACAAAGTGAATTAAGTAACTAAACCTCCATCATTCCAACGCTTAGTAACTCTTCTAAAAACAATATTTCGAAGGGGATTTGTTATGGAAGCAACAGTTCAATGTTTCCAAAACGTGTGTCAATCCTGAAATCCAGATTTCCAGAGCCGAAACCTCTTCCAGACGCGCATATCTTACAGCAGCAAGAGGTGAATCGAAAAGTACGGTTCGCTCGCAGCAACCTGGTCCAACCCAGTGCGAAACTCACCTTGCCAATTAGGAATACCCTAAATGCCGTGAAATATCGCGCAGAGGAAAATCTGGGCTGACGAAAATTGCTTCTTCCCTTTTGAACGCGATCGAGAAAGCTACAAATTAACGGAAGGCGACCTATGCTGTGTGGCGCGGCGCCAAACCTTCCCAATTAGAAGCGGAGCAATTTACGGTGACTGGAGTGACATAAAAGACAATGTTCCATAAGGGCAAGCCAGCATGTCCAGTCTGACGGCTGGGGAATACCGTTGGCAAGGAATTCTGAGGCCGCCGTGGGCGGTGAGATCTAACAAGATTCCGCACGGCAGTTCTGAGCAAGTGGTACAAATAAAGGTGTTAGTGGGATGATCGCCGTTATCGTAGACATGTAACAGGACGAAAAGTAAATATGTATAAATGCCTAGTTGTTTCAGTTAAATCACTGAATCGTTATTGCGTTAAATTCACCAAAGTATAAATTTTCTCGGGTTGATAAGGCTACACGGTTAATTAATTGTAAAATTATCGCAATCCATTTCTAATTAATATTCCTAAAGGTAACAGTATACGCATATCAATTATAATATATACACAAAATAAATAATATCGAAATACGAATTTTTCTTACTACATCAATGCAATTCACATAAGTTCCACTTTCTTTAGAGTATGATATTTAAATAGAAGAAGTTAAAACTATTTTTTCCCTTTCATCACAGAGCAACTAGCTCCTGGCGAAAGGAACGGTTCTTACAATCGCAATAATGAAGATTGTCAAGTAGATAAGCAACTGTGAGTCTCAAGATCTTAATAACCGTTCCAATTCTATGCCTCCTCCGCTGTCTAATAAAGAGCAAGGACAACCACTTCACGTCACACAAAACCAACATCAGTCGACACGACACAAACAAGACGATTGGTCGGACGATGCCTCTGGAATCCTGCGTACAAAGCGACGGAGAGGTGTCTGCATTCAGTGTATCAAAAAGTCTGTGAAAGAACAGAACCACGGCAGGTAAAGTAAAATGGTCCTAAAAGAGACAAGTCGAGGACAGGGGTCCTGAGGACAGTTAGAAGTATATAAAAATACTTGGGAATATATAGAAACTAGAATGGAAAGAAGACTATGTAATGTGACTGCCATGAGCGGTGCTACTGAGACTGACATAAAACCTGAGAGTTCCCGGCAGAAAATAAGAAAAAAAAGGCTAACTGGAGGCCAGTGAGGTAAGAAAGTCGCATCAGAGAGAATAATAAGATGAGAGATCCAAGCGATGAAGAAATGGAAAAAGTGGGAATGAAAATTACAAGGGGCAGTTGCGTGGAATGTGTTAAAGGACACGACACAGGAAAAGTTGAAAAAGAAGGCTCAGGTCAGTAATATAGTGTGGTATGATTGTGAGCTTAAAAGGATAGACACTACTTGCGCTGGCTGGAATGCAAGTAGGCGGTAATCGAGAACGACGAAGGAGACTGCGGGAACTGTATGGATGCTTGAGTTTGCGAGAATGGTAGGGACACACAGGATGGTGCGATCGGGGAGGGAAACGATGGTAGGTTCGGTGGAGAGGGAAAGGTAGGGGCAGAGGGAGGTGGAGCCTTGGAGCGATCTGGATAGTTGGGAGAGGAGTTGCAGAGTAGTAGAGGCAGCGAGAACGGAGCACCAGATGCTTACCAGAGGGGAGGGAGACTCGGGCAGTGGAGACGAAGGGGGAGGAAGGGGTGGTGAGGGGGTAGAGAAACGGGTATGGAGGGGCGGTGGTGTCACGAAGTGGCATGGTGAGTACACGAATCATCTTTCAATTAGCTCAGTGCTGTTGGCCGAGGCCGAGATTTCAATCTGAGATTGCGTCGTAGCTGAGCGCGGGGGCGGGGGGGGGGCGGAGGCGGAGGGCGGACCAGGCAGGCAGGTGTTGCACAAACAGCACTCGCTGCCTGCGTGCTCGCTCCTCACGGAGCCGAACATTCATATGGAGTTTGCTCTGTTCAATAATCCAAATGATCGGGATCCACTGCTGAATTAATCATTAACTCTTTAAAATTTCAAACAAGTAGAAATAATTTACTAATTTTATTTTGAAAGTTTTGAATATGTTTCTCAATTTTTAAAAGGTTGCTAAAACTATGACTCGTTGACAATTTTTGTGATAAATTATTTTGAAATACAAAAATATAAAATATATATTCGTTAAGATGAAAAGTAAGAAGATATGAACTGTAACATGGTAAAGTAATGTTTTTCTCTTGTGGTAATGATTTTCCAAATTAGCATTCCTGACTTGTTGCCACTTTTATTCTAAAATACAATTTTATGAAACGGAAAATGCTGGAAAATCTTCCATGGTTTAGTAAGATTAAAGGTTTTACGGAAGATTGTACTTCATGATCTTAATTTAACCATTTCAAGTTAACTGAGTCATTGTCACCAATTCTAATGTAAGGATTTTTATCCTTTTAATTGTTATTAGGTTATAATGATTGGTGAAATATAAAATGATGTACAGTTATGTGCAGATGGTCGTTTTGTATGCACTTCATCTGTGCGGTCTCTTAAATTATCGCACGGCGGGTGATGGTACAGAAAGAGGAAGAGAGCTAGGAGAAATAAGACGAGGAGAAAGAGGAAATGGAGGAAAAAAGAAGAGGGAGGAGGGCGGGTAGTTGTGAAGAGGGAAGAAGAAGAAAAAAGGAGGAAGAAGATAAAGGAGAAAAGAAGGGAGATATGGGAGAGGAATAAGAGAAAGAAGCGGAGGAAAAGGAATGAGAGAAAGAAAAGGAGGAAGAGGAAGGAGAGAAAGAAAAGGAAGAGGAGGAGGAGGAGGAAGAGGAGGAGGAAGAGGAGGAGGAAGAGGAGGAGGAAGAGGAGGAGGAGGGGGAGGAGGAGGAAGAGGAGGAGGAGGGGGAGAGAAGAGGAGGAGGAGGAGGAGGAGGAGGAGGAGGAGGAGGAGGAGGAGGGCCATCTGGGGGAGTCAACGTGGCGGCGCGCGCAGGAGACGGCAGAAGGCGCATGAGGCGGCGACTGCAGAGCTCTAAGCTGCGCTTAGCCTAAAGCGGATTCAGACGGGGAGCGGTCTGCTCTTTTATTGCGCTTCGCTTCGATTCGATTCGATTCGATTCCCGATCGCGTTCCTCTCGCCTCTCGATAGCTCTCTCCGCCACACGCTTTCTCATCAAACCACAACCTACACCACCAAAAACCGGAATCTCCAAAAGCTCACACCGCTAAAAACCGAAACCTCCAAAAGCTCACACCGCTAAAAACCGAAACCTCCAAAAGCTCACACCGCTAAAAACCGGAACCTCCAAAAGCTCACACCGCCAAAAACCGGCAGCACCAAATCCCATACAACAATACAACAAATATTCTCATCGCCATAAACCCTCCCCTACAAACGCTCAATAGCCAGATCACTTATCTACAAAACTCGTCACCGGCAAAAACCGTCACCGTCACCGGCAAAAACCGTCACCGGCAAAACTTTTACCCAAAATCCTACGACGGAGAAATACGCAACGCTCACTATCAAACTGCCTGTCTGTCAGACACCGCATAATTCAACTCACCAAACTCGATTGATGAAGTTGGTAGATTTCCCCAACCGCACTCAATCGAGACTCGTCTGCCCACGAATCGCCACGTCTTATGCAGTATTGCCAACGAACTCACCGCCATGTTATGACCTTCTTCAGAGCGAGCGCTATCGCTATGTGTAAATATCCCATTATGCCGGCATAATGATCTCTTTCAGGCGGTGTATCTCTGGCATGCCTAATGGACAAAAACCGTTTCACAAATATCGGATTTGCTCACATCAGAACCGTCAAAAGAGTGCCCAAAAAACTGATATGCAAAAAAAATTACCAAAATTAACCCTAAATATCGAAAAATGTCTTCCACGCCAGAACGATTTCTACCGCAGGCTGTCTAATATCTAATGTGGACTATAACTGCCGGTATACATAACACGACAGTATGTTTTCTTGTTCTCATCTCTTCTTTCCTGTCTTCACCAGGCTTCTGAAATACACACGTGTTTTTTTCAACTCGTACCAATTCTCTCCACTTTTTGTCCGAACGGTAATACGTAAATAACTTGCAAGGTATGCCACCTAGTCGAGCTACATTGAAATCGTAAGATGAAAGAAATAAAGATTTACCACCATAACAGTCATTTTGTAGTCGAATTGTCTCTTCAAATGCGACTTATTTGACCAAGGAGAGGTGGGTATTATTCCATAAAATTGCTTTAACATTCTATTAAATCTTCCGTACTAGTTTACTCAAATTTAAAGTGTAACATAAATGCATCTCCACTTAATTATCACTGCCAAATAGCCAATCACTCGCTAACCAGGTTCTACATCATTGGAGTACGCTTCGGCCACAGAAGGGCAGGTGAGCTCACAAATGGGGCGGGGTTAACTGAGGTAACTTACTCTAGACCCTGATTTAATTAGGACTCGATTTTTTAAATTTCGAAGAAAATAAAAAATGTATTTTCTGTTACTTCGAAGTAACTTCTACAAGTAATTTCTGTTGCATGGAGAAATTAATCCATTTTATTGCGGGAGGGGTGAAACTTTTGTCTCAAATAAGGGGATCCCGTGAATCTACTGCCTCCGGCATCTTGTTTTCTCTGGGCGACTCTGTCTAAAGGAACGAGCTATACTCTGATTTAAATGTAATACGTATTGACAGCAATTAGCAGGTCTGCAATTATCCAATCGAGTGGTTCGTTACAACCACAATTTTTGATATTGAAGCCCGCGCATCCCAGCAGATCAAAAATCAATCCACACTACTGAAATCGAAGTTCAGAAGATGTGGTCATTGCGCAAAATCGAGAGACTGGGAACCCACAACCACGGCTATAAACTTTAGAATCACAAGGGCCGTGAAGGGGTTGCCCTTGAGCGAATCGCAACCGGCGAGCGCGGCCTCACGTCTTGCTGGCGGGAGGGCGGGCGGCTCGGCGGCGCTAAGCCGACAGCGGGTGGGTGCGCGCGAGGCGGCGCGCGACTGGTCTATTACAAGGGCGTGCACAACGGGCGCGAATAACTCTGCCAATCCCCTCCCCCTCCCCCAAGGCCAGCACGCGGCCCGCTCTGCCGCCACAGGCACGCAGTTCACGCTCACTGGCGGGGTATTTATTTGTCTTGCAAGAGGGTTGGTACAACCTGCTTGCTGGATACCTCCATTTTATTTTTTTACGGAGTATAATCCGACTTTATCCCTTACCGTTTTATACTTGAAGGAGTTGACGCACTTGAAAGATGACAAGCGATATCGTGTACTCCACCAACGAGGTGGCAAAAATTTAATACTTTTAGGAGCCACATACTGCTTTGCTACGCGTGTACTAGTGGATTATCAGGTTTCTGCCTTCGGCTTGACGATCAACTTAAAACGACCTTAAGTCCGCGCCGAACATATAATTTCCAAATCACTGTATGCCAGTATAGTGTTTTAAAATAAAATCTGCAGCTGCAACTGACATGGATGTCTTGTGTTCAGAATGTTGCATCGCCAGTTATGCTGGATAGAACAAAAGCTCTATGCATAATATCTAGTTTCAGGTCTTTTTTGAGTTTGGTAAACATGCATTTGCAGGAAAACGAGTGAAAGTTTTTTGGTCTGATTTATAATACATGGCTACTGAATTGGAATGTTGTATCGATAAATTATCCGAACAGTTCAAAGGAAATTAGACGGAAATATGAAGAGTGGAACAATTTATTTTCGTCCAAAAATATTATCTTCACTTATTGTGAAATAGTTTCTTTGAATTAAAAAAGAACTAGCTTACCAATGTTCACAGGCAATACGTACTTCTTGAAGGTGTACAATCTTTACTCACCTGAAATCAAAAGAAAATATACATTAACATGAATAATTTGATACAAGTTTGATTCAGGATACCTTATTTGTAATTCTCTGCAAAGTACAAGTACAGATAAAAAACTTCAATTCCAAGTTGTACACAAATGTTGCACACATTTTCAAGTCATTATTCTACATTTCCCTGGTAGATAAATTTCTACCATTTTGTTTTCCCTAATTTTGATGAGTTTCAACTAAAACTTTAGCGATTTTACGCATCCCGGAAACTAGAAAACATCCAGTCTATCTCCTTTTCAGCAGAAAAAAACAACACGAAAGTACCATGACACACTAACACAGCGGATACTCGCGGAACCAAGTGGCATTTTTCACAATAGATGTACGAGGCCTTATTAACACGTTGTCCTCCGACCGGCCCCGTTTAACCTATGGCGTCCAATGAATCAATGAGCCCAGCACCCATATTCCCATTACGGGCGGGCGCTGGGTCGCGTCGGCCGATGAATACAATAAGCGACGTTCGACGTTACGGGCGCCCCGCGGCAGGCGATTGTTTCCTATTGTCGCCGCGTCGTTCATCGCGGCGCGGAGGGCCCTGAGCGGACGCATTGTATTTAAATGCGCAGGCGCCAGGACGCGCCGGGCCAGTGGCCCTCGTCTGAGTACTGAAGGGCGAAATTCGCATTATCTACTTTGACGATCTAAAGACAAACTTTACGAAGCTGAGATGACTTTCCTATTAATAATCATAGAACACTATGTTCTCTTATTCCGGGACCTACTATTATCTTCGATGAGTTTCGTAATAAATATTATTAGAATGCAAGTGTTCTAATTATCCATGGATTCATAATACGAACTACCAACACCAGTGTGCAACATTTACTTTTTCAGTATGAACAGTCAAACATAAACGAAAATTATTGTTCACTGATTTTTTTCAGGTGAATAAATATTTTTTTCCAGGTGAATATTTGAATCGTTACATCTTATCACAATACTTGACTGGTTATTGAACTGGACCTAAGGACTCTTTTGATAATCTTCCAATATCGTCGTATTGTAGAAAGATGTTTTTCGATTCTAATTATACAAATAACGACTGTTCTTGTAGCGCGTGGAGCTTCCACTCTTTGTAGTCTTACAAAATAAAGAATAAACAAGTATAAAATGAGTAAACAAAGTATTTTCCCTCCAACGCACGTCACACATTTCATAGCAGAATTATTATTTATGAATTTATATAATACTTTTTTTAAATCAGGCAATGTTAACTAATTATTGATCATGTAGAAGAAGTTAATTAAATACAAACTGTCTGGAATTGAGCATAATTATTTTACAAATGAAATTTCACTTTCCTGAGTCAGGAGTCCTTTAAAAACGTATTTCTCATTCCCCCTGAGATTTATCGACATGATTCTCTTTTACTAATGTGCACGCACGCAACAAAAACAAATGAAGTACGTTTTTGTCATTAAAGAATGCCATTTGAACGATCATTTTCCATTGGATTATCTTTCCATGACCAGTTGTTTAGGAACATTGTGTCGGGTAAATTCCTATGCAATGCAATTTGTTTGCAACAACCTATTAAATTAACTATTCATTGTATAGCTTTAATGTGTATGTAAACAATACATATACATTACAATAACACTTGGTATCTTTATTAGGCTATGTGGCAATAAACGGAGACAAAACGAAGCTTCCAACATCCTTAAAATCAACGTTTTTAACGTAAAATATTGTTTCTGGATCACTCTAATGGGTCCCAATAAATAATAATAGTATATCAATAAAAACACTCTAGAAATTTCTTTCGAAATAGTCTGAAAATAATCCTTTATGTTTCTTTCAAAGAGAGCAACTCTGCAATTCCTACACAACCAAACTAATGCCCTCAGCATAGTTGTTATCTTATTTAGTCGTACACAGAATTGTGATGTTGAAGAAATATTAGTCGTGTTTCGTCAGTGAAAACTTAGCACAAGCACACGAAATCCACAGACGTCATTTTCACGAAGGTAAACACGCACGACGCAAGTTCAACAACGCACATTTAAACACGAAATGCCATCATTCTCGCAGTTTCCAGTCTTCGTTTTCATCCTCCAATCTCCAGCGACGAAAGTCGATTCATGAACTACACAAAGATAATTTTTATTTTGACCCTCATTCCCTTGCATTCTCAGTCCTTCGGCCTTCCTGTGATAGTTTAGCGGATGGATTATGGTGATGATTGAGAGTGATGATATAGCAATGGTGGAAAGTGTGAAAGGAAAACGGGAGAATCCCTAGAAAATCTGCTGGTAACCCGCTTTGCCCATCACAAATCCCGTATGGATCGACCACAAGTTGAATCCAGGAAATCAGATGTCGATACGAGGTTGAAGGTGTAGAACTACAAATAGTTTCTTATAAGATATTAAATTACACAAGCTACTTTTAATAAATACATCAATATAATTTTACTGAAATATGTACGGAATTTGTAACTGCCATACACCTTTTGTACATCTCTTTTGGTTTCTTCATATGTGGCTACAAAAATGTTATTGCCCGTTTCGTAGCGCCAACTTATCATTGCACTTTTTCTAAATTCCGCCTTCTACAAAGAATACTGCAACTTAAGTACCTTCGAGGAACTCGGTCCTGCTCGTAAGCACAAAGAGAGAGCATGAGTTCCTTTGAAGATCTTACGGAGATGAATTTCGTCTGAATATAGCCATATCTCTAACGCGGTATTGAAACGTACGTTGCCCCAGTCTTTTTACGCACCATTCCCATCTCCTTGTTGCTACCAAGCGAATCCTTCGGACCGGGAGCGGTGGCTCAGTGCATCAACTGATGTTACTGCAGTGCCTCTGACCGAGAGGTCTTAGGTGCGAGTCCCGACGGCGGCAGGATTTTCGACACTAGCTGTCTGGAGGAGAATTCTTGCGGCCGGCTGCTCTGTTCGGTTGTTTGCCGTGGTTTCTCCGATCAACACCAGGCGAGTACCGAAGCAGTACCCTAACAAACGGGCCACGGACCGCGCGCGATCTATCCTTCCTCTTTCTTGTCCTATCTTCACCCCTTACACACACACACTTACACTAACATGCACTACACTATCAACCACGCTGGGAGACCGGCCGGGGACTTAGAACTTGTCCCGGCTGGGGCAGTGCCCCGCTAGTGGGAGCTGCGTGATTGGGGGAAAACCCCGTTAGTCGACGGTCGGTAGGCGCCACCCAGTGTGGGAAGATTTCCGCCGCCTCCTGATGAAAAACATGTACTATACTCACGGGACTAATGACCTCGGTAGTTGACGCGCCCGCTATCACTGACAACCAATCAATCCGAATCCTCTGGCGGGTGCTGAGCGTCCCACTGTGCTCGGGCGGGCGGGGCGCGGCAGGGCGCGGTACCGACCGCGCGGCTCGGAGGGTCTCCGGCGACGGCCGACGCCGACCGGAAGTGCAGCAGACGCCGCGGCGCGGCGCGGCACGGCGCTGCGCGACCATCGCGCAGCCTTCGTGCGTGACGCGGGCGCGCCCCGCCGCACGCACCGCCACGCGCGCCGAGCGGAGAGCACACGGGCGTGCGTCTGCGTGCCCGAGAGAATAATCGGAGCCGCCAAGGCCTCGAGGTGCTAACTGCCGGCAAGGCGAAGCAGACAGGAGTTGAATAATGGCTTCTTTTAGCCGCCATAAAGAAAAGAAGGATGCCGCTTTAGGGGACCCTCCTGACCCGCGCCACGTGACATATTGCCGGCTTTTAAATCTTTTTGCGTAAAATGTAGAAAACGTTGGAGACTTAATACTGGAGACTTCGTTGCGCCTCTAAGCGGCTTTGGAATTCAAGGGGGCTAATTAATTTCTACTCATGTTGTTGAAGTCGTATAATCCAAGCCGAGAGTTCTGATTACTGACTTATAATGACAGATGAAACGCTTTACAAATCGGCCTTTGCAGTTCTTTTGAAACCATTATGGTCGACATTTAGAGCAATACAAAGGAAGTCCATTGCGAGAAACGACACGAAGAGTTACACGAGGCATTGGGACTTGCAGCAATTTACAGGGAATGAGCATGTGCTCCTTTGAAGAACATTTAAGGGGAAAAAATTCGCCTGCAAGGCAGCTATTCGTAAAGCCTTTTCTCTTACGCCGACTTATAAAGTGCGTTTCCCCCAACTGGTGACATCCATCCCGTATTAGTACTAGCGATTTCAACTGAAGGACAGTCGATGGTCTCAGTTCTCTCACCTCTACTTCTGAAAACGGCGAGGCAAAATTATTTGCCCCGATCTCAAGACGAATTGCTTTCGCGAAAGAGGCAATTCCACAGCGCTGTAACTTTAAACGAGCAATAATTCTCCAGCTTGAAAACAACGAATACTTGGAGAGTCAAGGAAATGCGGTACCACAAGCAATAGTTACGCGTTCAAGCAGATGTCACGAGAAAATGATGACTAACTTCTTCAGTATTCTAATATTCTATGAGTTGCAGTAACGCGTAATTAATGTTTAGTTTTAAAATAATGGACTACAAAAAATCTAAAAGACAATACCAAAGAAAAAGTTCGTAGTATTTATCACAGTGAGTCCATAAAAAAAGATAGTTTTATAGCATATCAGTATTCATTTGAAATCAGTACATTACGTTGCAGTACTTAGCAATAAATTCCATAACAAATAAAAGCCGTGATAAAATATATTTTGTAGTTTGTCGTCAAATGAAGATGAAATGACTTTTTCATGAAGAGAGGCCGCGATACGAGTTGAATTAAAATAAAATTGTTTGGTTATCTGAGACTACATTTTTTATGCTTATCTACAGTTAGTGGTGATGATGATTGATAAATAAATTTTAATGACGTATCAACATCTAAGATAATTGACGCAAAGTGCATGCCATTTACTTCGTCATATTTGCCTTACTTTTACTTGACAAAGCAAATACCATGTCTTCAGCGGTCTTCCCAACATCAAATAATGTTTTATGCGAGAATACAGCTAAATAAGTTTCAATAGTTTCTTATTATTCATAAACACATAAATCTCTCATAACCTACATATGAAACATTTTGATAGCAATATCTTCCACTTCGTAATTCTAACACACGCAAATCATGTGTTTCAAGGTATTTGTACATTTCCGCACCTTTCATTTTTTCTTATAGCCGCATTCTTTCTGCAATCTATTTTGACACTACGACGTACAAAAACCGATCAGACAGATATTTGAAAATTAATATCTGAATGAAATAGCCGTTAACTAAAGTGAATTAATATATGTACAGTTGCCTAGAAGGAATGAAATTTATAGAAACATAATCACCAGTAAACCTGTTATTCATAACCGACTACTGAGGATCATAAACGATAATATATTAAAACAAATATTCAGGTCTTATTTGACATTAAGTGAGAACTTTTTTTTGGCAGGCAGTTCGTGACCCGCACGCTCCTCCTCGCACAAAAGCCCTCGCGGCAGGCGTGCCCAGACATAACACGCGCGAGTTGACTTCGAGGGTGTGGAGAACGCCCGTCACGCTTCTCTATCCTTCCCATTGGGCAGGCATCTCTTCGCGAATTCTTTTCATCCCAGGAGGACCTCCCATTCGCCCTCAAAAGGATCTCCTCAGGATCAGGAAGGCACGCCTTCCTGATTTCCTTTCAACCTTCGCTAAACGAAATGTCCGTACACCAGTGAATTAGGCACACAATAGTCATTGAATCATTAATTTTATAATTGTAACTAATACCGTACAATAATAATAATAATAATAATAATAATAGGTATTACTGGTAATATTAATGTCATCAATGTACTACTGATTACCTAGGTTTATAAATTCTGTACTCAAAATCCTCCTCGCTGAGTCAATTATTACGAATAGCATTACGAGAAATTATTGTTGGGACAAATTACCATTGATATAAACAAAATATGTTTTAATTACAATATAATTTTTCAATTAATTACATCAGCTGCATAAATGCATTCCATAAATTATAATGGACTTGATTATTCTTCTACGAAAGACAAAATACCGTCCAATACACTTTATTTAAAGGATCATAGTTTGACAAAAGTCTTGGTTTCATATTTACTCGTTTGTCGTGTTATTTCGCCCCAAAGAAGGTAAATTAAGTATCTGAGCAAAAAGTATAATAAATATCTTCATAAAAAAAGAATGAAAGGAAAACATCTTTGTAACTAGAATTATCTACACAAATTATAAATTAAATTGAACCCAATTGCAAAATTTTGTAGAGATTATCAATCAAATATACTCGTACTTCGAAATAAAGGCAGTCATGTTTCAGTCTGCTCAATCAGCCCCTCAAAATTCTTGCACAATTATAACTCACGATAATGAAAGAAATTCCAACATCCAAGACCACAAAATTACCTTGGCAGCGAACCTGCTCTTGCACTTGAACCTCGCCTTCTTTTGTTCTTGACCCTCAGTGTCTCTTTCTACCTCGAGAGGCAGCGGGTAAAGAACCGACTTCACCCCGGAAGAATTTCGACAGCAGCGCATTCCCATAATGAAGCAGCCGAATACGGAAATACACCATCGCCGGCGAAGTCGGCTTCCATGCGAAGCAGCGGGTCCCCGCGGAGGCACGTGGCCGACCTCGCGCGACCTCACGAACTCTCCCAGACGCGCGATGGGCTCCGCGGAGAGAGCGACGCCGCAGCGTGGACAGCGGGGTGCAGCGCCGGGGCCAGGCGCCGCCCTGGCAGAACCGTTGCAACGGGGCACGGGGGGCACGAGGCGCGTGAGGGCGGATGGGGGCGGACGAGGACTCGCGGACGGGCGGACGCCGGTGAACGCGGGCAGACGTATCATTGTGTCACGTCGTGGGAACACAACAGCAATCACAGACACGAGCTTCAGATATTTACATATTTATTAATAAGTATTTACAAATGAATAGTTTCATCCGTTATGTACAGCTTTGACAGGCCCTATACCCCGATCGCAGGAGCGATCCTTAAAATATGCAAATCTGCCAGACTCGTGGCCCTCGCCACTCCTCGATGAGCCTACGCGCTCAGCGTAGAGCCCCGGCGACCGCAGTCACCCGTGGAAAAAATGTTCCACAGCGGCGTCCCAACACATGGGTTGTCCTACGAGCGTAGCTCGTCTCCGCACCGTCCTGGGCGCAAGTTTTGTGCGTTCGCACGAGGTTTTCACTCAGCTCAAAACCCATCCCCGCGCTTTGCGATCTAGCTTATATACCTTCCAGATCACGTGACACGCAACGTCATCTCGCTTTCGCGCGGCACTTCATGCCATGTGACTGTTGCGCCGCCACGCATTTTGGGCATCCCTTCCCATGGATTTGTGGAAGTTCTCAAAATACCTCGGGGTGCCTCCGCCACAAGCTACCGCCTATTCACTTGTACTTTCCTTTCTCCAACCTGCATTCTCTGGCTGCCCTAATCCTGCGACGCAGTGCCTGCAAGGCGCCGGTCTTTCTGCTTGTTAATACAATACGTTACAATTGATTGATTGGTGATTCCGGGCGCGTCAACTGCGAAGGTCGTTAGTCACATATGTATAGTCAAATATAATTATAGTCCCGTAAGTATAATCCCAAATCAGATGATTACGGGAGTGATCAAGCTCCACGATACACTTTTTGATAAAGAAAGTAGGGAATCTTGCTATTGTGTGCCTTTGCGTCATCACACATCATGTTCCTTGTTGCCGGCATTCGTATCGAATAGAAGCTGAGAGACCCTGGTAGACGTACAAGGATCATTTTGACGGAATTTCAGGTTATTTCTGAACATTTTCATTGACACGAATGAGGATTCAACTTCAATAATCTCTCTGCCATCACGAATCATTGCAAACCACCTGAAACCATTCTTTCAACTCATTGATTATCGTTGATGGTTTGTATAATTTCACAAGATTTTAAAGTATTTTAACTCCATATAAAACAAAATGCTCCCACCTTGCTCCGACGTTCCTTTCTCGAACGAAATTAAGTTATTACAGTAGATGGCTACAGCCAATGTATTACAGCCGAAATAACACGTTAGTTAACCAATGTATCCATTCCAGGATGGTGCGAGGGGTTACCAAAAGTCAGTCACCTTTCCTATGGGTCAGACTGTGAAATATTGTTTTTCCGTTGATAATCATGTAATAATATGATGGAACATTAAACATACATTTTGATATCCATTACATAAGCCCTCATTTTTCAAAGGCATACGGAAACCAAGTAATCTAAAATTAACGGTTTTAGGAACAGATGTATGTACAAAATTTGTTTGCTTTTAAGCATTACTATATTCTCACTTTCTTCTGTAATGAATGGGTCAGTATGCCCCAAAAACTTTTTTATGAAGTCCAGCAAGTCAATCCTTCTGAACTTCGATAATTTTCCAAATATTTCTGATTGAAATTCGAATTTTCCGATCTGCCAAACTGTTCATTTTTTCACTTTTTAGAAGAAATGCAAACAATTTGGTATCTATTTTCGTAACACATCCTTAGGATTTTTTTTTGCATGAATTTCTTTTGCAAATTCAATTGCTAAAAATTATAAAGGCATTGGTAATATGTTCACGTAGAGTGGAGCTCGCTTTCTCTCGGTATGGAAGTTTAATTGATCACACGACAGTGAATTCATTATCAAATGTAAGTTCCCGACTTACCTGTCTCAGTCTATGATCTACTCCGCCTACATCTTAAACGATCCATTCATCGTGACCAACTGATACTCAAATTTATTTCACGAATAAAAACAAAAAGATGAGAAAGCCTGTGTACTAATTTGTATCGAATAAAATGTATGTATGTATTTGGCATTTTAGTATTTAATTTATCCAACCTTTTCCAGCAAGATTCTGGAGTCTGTTTTTATACTTTCCACGTCTGGGGGTAAGGGATACATGTGGCGAACATGACGTATTCCCATCATCGTATCATACTTGGCCTACCTGAGATTTTTCTTTCGTCACTGAGCTATAGAAACTGAGACGACGTGCAATGAAAAGCTACAATTTCATTTTTGCCCAGGCCGGGAATCGAGCCCGCGACCGCATCGCTGAACGCTAGCACTCTGCCTATTAGCTAGAGACTATGTATTAAATAAATAAATGTTATTTTTGTCTCGTTTGCGATCTCTTGTTCACGATCCTTGTTTCTATACCCTGTGACGCCGGACAAATCGAGTCTCGCAGCTAAAAGATGAGCCAAACGAACGAGAAGACGTTCCCACGCCGACGGGGCACCTCGCCCAAAATTCCACACTCGCGACTTCGCACGCGCACCGTTGCGCAAGCCGCGTCCACCATGTCCCCCCAAAGGACCAGCGCTGCAGCGCCGCGCGCGGCCGCACAGCGAACGACATGCAAACATAGGACGGCACCAGCGCAGCCGGCGGCTCATTACGCAATTACGCCGCCCGCAATCAATAGGTCGAATGGCGACGCGGGGCCTGATATTGTTATTGGTGGTGTCGTGCAGGAAGGTAACGAACGATGGGGCGAGAGTAACATACAGACCACTGCCCCGAACGAAAATTTGAATTCGGTTAATAGAAGTAGAAAAGAAAAAGATAGAACTTAAGTGATATTCACTTTGCAATATTCTAATATAAAATAGTGAATTATATGCTCCAAATATTTAATGCACTCATCATTGTTTGAACTAAGCGATTGTGAATGAAAAAACAGTATTATTAATTTATCTCCCCGGAATTTATTTGTCAAGAATTCGACGTAATTCATGAATACACTCTAACCGGGAGTGAACTCACTTAAGCGCTATCGGCTAAATCGTCATCAGCCTTTCCGAAATTTCAGAACATGCTTATAGAGTCTGTTTAGAATATAGTACGTGTGTTGGAGATATAATAGTCACAACATATGTTCTTTAAACAAAGAAAATATAGAATCAAGTTGGCAATACGATTCTAGGGCAGAAGGAATATGCGGGAATATGGGGAATATAAAAAGTTACCAGCAACTTTTGCCATATTTTCATCCACAGGCCACATCTTTCGTCGGTGTAATTAATCATTATGATAATGTTAATAAAGTACAAATCTTCGCCGGCAATGTTCTACTCCGACTGTCGTAATAAAAACATGCAACCGTCTCTGGGAAACAATTTACATGTAACAACTTATTACGCAATATCACATTGACAGGTGCTAACTTCACTACAGCCAGACTCGGTTCGCGACCATACAATAGCTTCGCTCGCACGCCACTGATCAACAGTGTCAACTGCCGTTTACAGATGACGTGGCCCAACTGCTTACTTCAGGAGACAAGTGTCCACACGCTCAGAGCGAGCTGAAGTGACGAATTGCCGATGGAATCCGATTTATACCAACACTAATAAAAATTTCACAAAGATAGTCCTCAAGAGAGTTGGTATTAAAAAAGGGACGCACCCAAGGGGAGGGGGTTAATGGAGTTTCAGTCCCTTCAGAAGCCAATGATACATATTAAAAATACAGTTTTACTAATTTTCTATACTAACGAACGTCATTAAATAAATACATTATTTACATCATAAATATTAACTATAAGTCAACAAATGAAAATACATTTTATATGCAGCATAAAATTCTTTTAAAAACAACAACATCAAGATACCTGAACACTGTACCCTACACACACACGCGCGCACGACGCACGCACGCACGTACGCACGCAGAGAGAGGGAGAGGGAGAGAGAGAGAGAGAGAGAGAGAGAGAGAGAGAGAGAGAGAGAGAGAGAAAGAGAAAGAAATAGTGGGTGGGTTTCTGTATAATTGTCTTTGGTCGCAAAATGAATGACTCCACTAAAAAACGTCCTCCGGAAAATAGCAATTTTGTGGAGATGTGTCACTTTCTTTCTGCACAAACGATTTAAGATTTATTGAGGTGTAAAGGAACGCCATACTTTTAATCATTGTTCAATTTTCCCTAACATAAAACCTCTTTTAGTTCATTTTTAAACGCATAAATCAAAACGAGTGTAAGATCATTTATCTAAATTTCACAGTATTTGCAGAGTATATTACAATTAAGTAATAAACATGACCTGGTTCATTACTTTTACCAGCCATTGGATTGTCACACGGTCATTGGCATCGCCTACAACCACCCTACCACACCCTCCGCCACCGTCGCTACTGCCGCCGTCGCCGCCCCGTCGCTCGCCGTGTGGTCCGCCCACTGACGCCAGCGCCTCCCACGGAGGTGGGCGGAACACCAGGATATTCCTCGAGGGTCACTGTTTCTTAACACACGCAGGGCTTGTGCAACGGAGCCGATTCCACTCGCTCGGTTTCCGGGTTCTTCCGGGCAACCACGACAGAAATATTATCCTACGAGTGGGAAACTATTCTTACTTGTCGCAATGTATTTATATCAACAATACGACGCAGTATACTTGTGAAATTATATACATTCTTCTTGGTTGAAAACACGACTCGTTTGCATTTTTTAGAAACCACCTTATGACATACCTTCAACTGTTAAATATACGACTATTAACAAAAAGAAGAATATGAACAAAAAATCATTATAGTTCAACTACAAACAATTGCGATAAGAAATTTATTTCCCGGCATCATATGATGTACATGATTGGAAACAAATCAAGTGAACTTTACACCACATACACAAGACAAAGTAACCCTTTATGATACACATAATGTACATCACTTCGATGACTGTTAATATTTCCATTTCAACAATCAACGATATCCAGTAAGCTACACTAGAGGTAACTATCAGAACACTGAATAGTACCAAGCACTTTTCAAGAATGGCAGAAACCTTATGTATATATGTTTAATTCGCCCATAACTGCGTAAAAGCAACGTCCCTATTTCTACGCACTATGAAGTTTATTTTCTTTTTGAGCACCCCCATCCCTTGTAGTGCAGATGATATTTCCTGAAATCCCATTAATGGGGTGAAGACGTTCTAGGTACTATGCGTATGGGGGCAAAGACGATGACTACGTCGGCATGGGGAATGGCTATGAGGAAACCAACGACATGGAATAACTACGACGAAATCGATGAATGTGCTGACGACGCAGCTATGGAGTAGCAGAGAACAATGATTGCGTTAGAGATGGTGACAGTGGTGGTGGTAGTAAGATTGGAGGAATAGGTTGCGATGTCTGTGTCGGCAGGTGATGGTGATGGTGGTGACAGGTGGTGGTGGTGGTGATGGTGGTGGTGGTGATGATGGTGGTGGTGATGGTGGTGGTGGTGATGGTGGTGATGGTGGTGGTGATGATGGTGGTGGTGGTGGTGGTGGTGGTGGTGATGGAGGTGGTGGTGGTGGTGGTGGTGGTGGTGATGGTGGTGATGGTGGTGATGATGATGATGGTGGTGGTGGTGGTGGTGGTGGTGGTGAATGTGGTGGCGATAGCGGTGACGAGGGTGGGGACCGGGGCGGGGACCATATCGATGGCGATGGCGTTGGGTGTGGTGTTAGAAGTATTGGAGCTAATGGTGGAGGCGGCGGAGGTGGTGACGGAGTGACGGTGGTAGTAGTGACGACGATGGCGAGGGTGACGAGATCGGAGGTGGCGGCGGCAGCGATGGTGGTTGCGGCATCAACGTCGGCGGTGGCGGTGGCGGCGGCAGCGACGGCGGCAGAGACAGGGCCGCCCCACGAAGCGGCGCGTCATCGCCGAGATTAGCGCTGGACGTGGGCAGAGCGAGCGCCCGCCTCTGCGCTCCCCGTCCCCTTTTCCCTACTCTCCTCGCCCCGCCCCGCTCCGCTCCGCCCCGCCCCGCCTTGCGTCGCGCGCGTCGGAAGCGAGGGCCTCCGTGGGCAGAGGCCCCGCACCTCCCCGCCCCCCCACCGGCCCTCCTCGTTCCCCCCGCCCCCCATCGACCGGCCCGCCTCTCCACGCGCTCGCAGCGCAGTGGGCCTGCAACACTCTCCACCGGATCCTTCCTGTGGTAGCGACCTCACTCCCTTGGAGTCATCAGCCACATCCCCTCACACATTGTGACATGCACTCTGAAAGAACATGAAGCTTCGTTGTGGGTAGAATGAACAATAGGTACTATTCCTTTATTCAAACACATTTTATGACTCCACGTAACCTTCATTTCTTTAGATACGAAAATAGATGAATATTACTGTTACCAAGTAATTTAAAGGAGAGTTCGATGTGAGACATCTTATCTAACTCTATTACAGTAGTGATACAAACTTATTAAATATAAAATGTAGTCGTTACAATATGTCACGTACGCATGTTCTTTCTAGTAGTATGATAATGATTGTGAATCTAGAAACGGTATAAATTCACAATGGATCACCATGACCTGTTATATAAGAGGGATCCCCCTACTTATGATAGGTGCAAAGAACAACTAACAATAGATCGTATCATTCCTGGATTCTCCAGCAACAAATAAAATACAGTGCTTATATGATAATTTAGACCCATTATTATTTCAAATGTCTTACAAGAAAGAATAATCAATTTCTGTAAAAATATCAACAGACACAGATAATATAACATTATTTGATTGAATACGCTCATTTCAATGCAATGAATATTATGAAATCCTACAAATTGCTTGAAAATGTTTCAAAATTATATAATACACGAATTAAGGTGATCGCTAATTACCAATGCAGTTGATGTGAACAAAAGAGAATATATTTAAAAAATGTTATAATGTAATGCACGGTGATATGCCTTCGTACATGTTGTCACTTCACATTTCTGAATATAATTTTAAGATTTTTTGTGATCATGTATTCCAAAAATATGCAAAACATTGGGCACCAGTTTAAACATTTTCTCAATTTAAGATCAGTATCATGTAGTTTTACGAGAATAATTTCGAAATTGAAAGAGAAATGGAGACACTTGTGTGTCATTTCTCATACAGTTAAATGCTGCCAGGGTGACTCCCGAAAACAGCTTACAAAGTGGTAGAACAGCAGATGAATCCATTTGTACAGTTAATGACCTTAAATATCAGTTACATAATTTTCTTCAATTATTTGTTTCCTAATGTGACTGAAATTTAATTTCATTCCTTACTTTATTACATTTCTTAAAAACTAGAAGACGAAGAAGAAGCAGTAAAACATGTAGAAGGTTAAAGTGAAGGAGGAGGAGAAGGAGAAGAAGGAGGAGGAGAGGAAGGATACGAAGGAAAAGAAGGAGGAGGGGAGGTGGAAGTGAAGGACGAAGGTAGGAGAAGGAGGAGAATAAGGAGGAGGAGGGGAGGGAGGAGGAGGAGGAGGGGAGGGAGGACGAGGAGGGGAGGGAGAAGGAATAAAAGGACAAAAAAGAGAAACATAAATGGCAGAGCACTTTAATACATCTCTAAAACTGAAAATGTTAGACAACATAGTAATTACACGCCTCCTTTGAGAACCCCTACCTCAAGAAATTTTGCCTTTCTACATTCGGGGAACCTGCCCAGAATCATTAACCACCAGCGCAATCGCGGGCGCCTGCCTCTGCTGCTGGCTCCCACGTGTGCTCCGCAGCCGGAGCGAATCAGCCAACAGGCGCGATTTATTAATTAGCACGCCCGCGCCGCCTGCGCCGGATTCAGGTGACGCACGAGCAGCGGCGCGCCTCCAACCGAGATGCGGCACAGCACCGCCAGGATCCTCCACTTGCTTAAGGAGCATAGACGAGGATTCTCAATTAGATTTTTTCTAGGCCTTCTCATTAAGGGCGCACTTGTTATTTTTGGCAGTAGGCTACGTGAACATTTGCTTTGGTATTATGGCACAACGCAAACTCCCAAGAAGCAGAACCGGAACTACGTTCCGCCACCCTGCTTCCTATTTATTGATTATGTCGCTATTCAGAGTTAAACAAATAGCTACAAATAGTTGAGAGGAAAGAAAGGCACGTTAAATCGAACGAAAACATAAAACGTAATTATATCAACCAAAATACCAAATACATATGAAGAATATAAACCTTCTTCATGATTCGTATTAAATTCTCGTCGTATTAAATTCTGTCTTGAGGATCCAGTAAAATAAGCAAATGAATCACACGTCATACACGTCATATTACACGTCAATTTAAAGATAAGAGATGGAAACGTGTTCTGTATCATTCTCAATAATCTTTTAGCAAAGATTCATGCTGTCGAGACTATTATCTTCAAGATTCAACATTCAAAGAGGGCTCAAATAAAAAAAATTCTTAAATCTACTATTCAAAATGGAAGCAAAGTTTTACCATTATGTATTAAGAGTTTTCCATTTATTATTACGTATTTCTTCAGTCTCATAACTAGGTGTATAAAGAACGACGTAAATTTCCAAGTTTGCTCTTCTCAACAACTCACCTTCCCGAAAGTATAGTTTTTTCACGTTAGTATGAAAACACTCAATCGTGTTCCTCGGCCACATAAACCGTGATTATACCACAAAAGACGCAATTTCATACGAGCACATTTTCACTTACCCGATCGATGGGGAATTTATTTCGCAAAACAGGCCCTGGGAGCCGCCGCGGCGCGCGCTGCCCAACCGGATGCGAGCGACTAATTGCGACACCTTCGCGCGACGAGAAGTGGACGCGTGGGCAGAAATTATTCGCCCATCCACTCTCCGCGAAGCTTCGGACGCCATTAAAAAGGCCCAGCTGGGAGCCAAGAGAATCTGCATGTACTGGCGTTTAATTGGAAATTTAATAGTTTTTAGGTGACAGACGATAGTTTTTGTAAGTAAAATGACCTTCCAAATTTATTAAAGAGCTTCAGTGTAGTTTCGGGACCATTTTACTTAAATGAGCTCGGATGTCAGTTGTGGATGCGTCTTGACAACGTGCAGAGTAACTCCAATCGAGGAATGTCTAATCCGAGCTCTGCTTGTAGACTGGAAGTTTATAACTTTGGGTGTTTGAGACTTGCGTTAGCTTTTGGTTCACAGTCCTTAAATTCTGGTAGATGCTTCTACAATAAACAATGTTTAGATACTAGTGCTCTACATGTTATGTTAAATGCTATTTTGAAATACTTCATAACTTCATTTAACAATTATTGTGGGTTGAAGATAGTTCTGTTGAATTATGAGAAAAACTCGCATAGTGGGTTTATTTAAGAGGAGCTTAATACCTCATAATATACACTAAACAACTCCGCAGCTCTCCACAATTTATGCTCTAGCCTTTCCATGAAGCAAATGTGAATAATTTTGAAAAAAAATCTGTGAAATTAAATATTACACTATTGTAAGATTGTAGACTGGAGCGTTTCTTTTCATACTATTTAATGATAAACTCATAAAATGTCTCAGTTTGGCAGCATTTCTGTCATCAAACAAGATGATCAGAACATTTCGAAATTAAACTCGTATTTCCTTGGGATTTTCAAGTCATTCTCTAAAGTATTACTGCGACATTACTCCTCTAATTGGGTAATAAACACTATTTTTCTATTGTGGTTCACTGATCTTCAATTTTAAATTCGATGATATTAATGATTAGTTTTGATATATTGTACATCATATATTGGTGTTCAATGGAGGTGGTGTGTTGCATCAAAACTTAGACGTAGACAGAAGTTTCACTCTCTCTGAAAAACTTTCTCGATTAGGTCGTATGTATCAGATAATCTAGAAAAAGCAACATAAAAGCCAACACACGCTGAGAAATAATATTCTTCCAGAACAATGACTCTAGATCAGCGAAATTCCCTAAGGGTAAAAAATTAATATGATTCTAATACCACATCTCTAACTTTACTTGGGATCGCGAATGAATTCATAGGATGACCTAATAATGATAATAATAATAATAATAATAATAATAATAATAATAATAATAATAATAATAATAATAATAATAATAATAATAATGTGATACGACAGATGGAGCAATAGCAGAATGAGACTTTGAGGAAGCGTAAACCTCTAGGAATCCTGCTATGAACTCACTTGTCCACCCCAAGCAGTGACCGACATTTCAACTGCGGTACTCAAAGGTGAACAGTTAGAGCACTGGCCCCGACATTACAGATCTAGAAGGGGCAAAGCAGCTTAAGGACCGTCGACATGAAAGAAGTCGGTGAGTTGTGCATTAGCCTCGGACACAACTTCCATCACCGCCACCGCCACCGCCATTGCCATCGTCGTTTACCTCCATACTCCAACATCACCGTCACCAACACTACCTGCGCTACCTCCTTCGTCCCGCTTTCGGAACCGCCTCCGCTATCACCAGCGCCGCTGCAGGGCCCACAACCATTACACCCTTCACCATGAACCCCCGTCCGCACTAAAACTGCCAACTCCATCATCACCTCTGTCGACCACCAGCACTACCATCGCCGCCAACAGCACTTCTATCTCCAGCGCCAAAACCATCCCCACCACCACCATTACACTTCAACCAGCTCTCTACTACTATTTCCAATACATTCACCACAAGCACCATCCACTGTTACCAATTACCAATTCCAACATCAACTCCTCCGCTAGGACTTCCACTAACACCACTCCCAACCCCCAACACCGCTACCATCTGTATCCCTATCGCCTGGGATTCTATCACACTCACCACCACCATCACCACCACCATCACCACCACCACCACCACCGCAGCCGCCACCGCCGCCTATCGCATCCCCTCCGCCACCATGGTCACCACAACAAACACCGCCGCCAGAGCTACAACTACTTCCACCATCCTCATCACCACTACTATCGACACCACTAGCACCTCCATCGCCTTAGCCGCCAGAACTACTACTGACCCCATCACCTTCTCCGCCAGAACTACCACTGTCACCACCACCACCACCACCACCACTAGCGGGTGCGCCACCCCCACCGCCGCCCGCGGCAGCCTCCCACCGCGCAATTAAGACGCGTCGTTAGGCGGGCGACGACCCGCGAGCGCCGCCCGCGCCCGGCTCCACCCGCGCGCCACCTGGACAAATCCGCCGCCCGCGGCGCTGTCACTCAGCTCGAGAGCCCGTTAAGCCAGGAGAGCGCTCGCGGCGGCCGCGGCCGGACGCTAATGATGCTCGGCCCCAAAAACCCTCATTCGACGGAATTCGGACGCGTGGCTCCGTTGTTGACAATGCGCGGCGTTTCGGCAACTCGGACTCAAGAGTCACGTACTCACAATTCACTGGGTGGGCGCGGTTGCGAGTTTCGCGCCTGTTGTGGGGAGTGTGATCTGTCGTGAGCAGGAGTTTCACGTAGATGTAAGTGTCCTGGATGATTCAACAAAACAGTCATTTTATGTAATATCTAAAGAATATTATCATGAATGAGTTCTGGACATTAGACGAATCGTACGCACCATCACTTGCCTTTTTTTTCTGTTATTGGGATATATTAAATGCGTACTGCATATTGATAGAGAATAATTATTAGAAAATTAAAATATGTAGGTGAAAGTATTAAATTAAATTAATTGCACTCCTCATGTTCGTTTTCGCGTGCTTCAAAAATAACAGCTCGAACTTATAATTTGGTACATTCGAAGAACTCGTATGATCAGTTTGGCAAGAAGCGGGACATAAAATAGGATGGGACATATTTCTTCATTCCAACAGTTGTCGTAGTTCACATAATGGCAATGTTAATGCAGAGTGATATCAGGACTATTTATTTGGAATTTAATACCGCGATTTCTTGTCTTAATTTTTTTGTTGAGCACGCACACAAAACATGCGTTCCAAGTGAACGTGCAGTTCCTTTTCTATGGATACAAAGAAGGTAGGTCAAAAATGGTGTTACAATCGTAGCTCCGTGTTAAAATGGTATGATCTCACTGGCGAGCGCGTGGAAAACAAGGGTCTTCTGGATATGGGCAAAGGCGTGTTTCTGCGACCGCAACATTCAGACACGATTTGGATCTTGGAGATAGTCGTCGTGTGACCACGTGAATGTTCATGAAATTGCTTGTATGGCCAACTCCTGTATCATTTTCGTACATACTGAACAATTGTGAGCTACATCTTTGTTTTTGTTCTCGTTTTCTTCCCCTTCTAACAGGCAGAAATGCTGGGACCGGTGAGGAAAGGCGGTACCTTTGGTTGGGTCTCGGCACTAAGCGGATGAGCTTGCTATGACATCATCGCAGATAACTGAGATGTGAGAAAGCGTGTTCCACAACGTGGTAATATCTTCTTGATGCTTTTCAATAGCAGTCTCTTGTGGCTATACTATTTATACCAGATGAGGTCATTGGTATCCCTTCAATGCGATTTGCTTCATGCTCTCAGTGTATGTGTCAAGATCAAGCGTAGGCTGTAGTTGTCATTCTCAGATAATGATTCGAGTATCCATGTCTATTCGATAAGCACTAATGCAATATTAAGAATGGCAGATGATTCATCTTCCTAATACAGTTAAAACTGTACTTCTTTCACAACTTCGGGTCCTCAAAATATTTTAGGATGCCGTTTCTTTTCTATTATTCCCTGGGATGGAGGAATCCAAACAATTATAATTGCATAGTTTTATCAAATAAACCCTCCTGATTATTTTCTGTTTTGTGAAAAGAAACTCGAATGCTACTTGAGAGACTATTCCCATTCGAGATTAAAATATGCATAATCTTCTGTGATTTTGTAGCATGTTCTTAAAAATAATGCAGAAAACTTCGCCTCCTATTCCTGCAGTGAACGTTACCTATGCAATTTATAAAAGTAATTGTGGTGCAATATGTTTTGTTTAATGCTATAAATAAAACTTAGAATGTGAACAGGAGCAGGAACTGCCTAAGGGATAGTTACAATTTTGAAAGCGGTAGTCAAACACATGTCTGTAATAAACGAAAATATATGTTTCAATGCCAAATGATTAGATGCAATTTGCACATCTGGTGGAGCTGCAATGCATAGTGTGACGTCCCTGTGAAGATTAGATGGTCCAAAACCGGTTCTCGCTGGACTATGCTTGAAATCAACGCGTAGGCGCGACATGTGGCAGAACATGAGATGGAAGGGAAAGGAAAACCAACGAAATTTGCACGAGTGAACCCACGCCCTGAATTTCAAAGAGGACCAGCTTTCCTTACTTCGCGAGAAGAGAATCGGGAAGCGGGAAAACGTACACTTCGAGAAACGGCGGCTACAACGAAATATGTCAATCATTCTGTCATGTTGATGAGACAAGTGGATGACCTCTCACAGGAGGGTGTCAATGTTATTCGTAGCGTAATGAGAGTTGAGCCAACTCGTTTATTACTAAAATTAGAAGAGAGGAATAACGGAATACACACTTTACATGTACACACTTTACATTGTAACGTTATGTCTATTCATGTGTTCCAAGAAATTGATCGCATGATACAAAATTCATTCTCAATTATGCATTCTAACATATCAAAAAAATGCATACTTCTCCTTTTCAAATATAATATGACATCGCTATAATTTCCAAATCGTTTCCATTCCTATGCCAATGAATTTACCTCCATTTCAAGTATTTTATACGCTTAAATGAGTTCACATCAATTTAGTTTCCGTCCCTTTTCCCAGTATTGTCTCAAAACAATCTCCAAATGCATCATTGAGTGCAAGGTAGGCATTTACTGTGAATTTTGTCTGAAAGTGAGTCGCAGTTTTGCGTAAGAAATATCCAGACGTATGAATCAGTAACCTTCTTACCATCATCGTCTTGTGCTCAGAACGGTTCAAGTTAGCCACACACACGGAAATGCAAATAATGCTACTCGGGTACCGTTTTCTTGGAGTTTGAGAGGCTGACGTAGAATCAATGAAGCATGTCGACGCCTATTTACACACTTCCATGGATGACTGATCAGGAATACTGAGCTACGACGGTGGTCTACGTGTCACAATGGTCTCAACTGATATTCCGATTGTTATGTTACCAATTGGAGAAAGATAAAAACTTATAAATACACCAATTGGGACGCTCAATTTATTTTATTTCCAGATTTAAAAGACTAATTTGCCGACCTGGATGGCCGAGGTGGCTAAGAGCGAGTACCGACTCAGCGCTTCGGTCCGAAGGGTCGCGGGTTCGAGTCCCGCCTTGGGCATGGCTGTTTGTCCCTTGACTTTGTATGTATGTGTTGTCGCGGAGGGCCTCGCGTGCTGCTGACCCCAGATCAGAGGAGCCCGCAAGTGTGTTGGTGTCTAGTGTATGGTCGAATATGCGTCCCATCGGGGCGTAAAGGGTAACCGGCTGTCGGCTGGATAAAAGCCCTAGATAAAAAAAAGACTAATTAAGTAATCCTAACATTATCATTGCATTCCAAGTCTTAGATGTGAATACTCGCCACTTACATATTTCTTTAAATTTGACGAACTAATTCAACTCTCTGTATAATTTGAACCGTACAATATATTTTTATATTCGCCTCTATATTGGACACCCACTCCAAAACAACTCCTTTTGAAGAAATCACTAATGCTCAATTTGTGTAATACTCGCCTCCAGCTTGGTTGGGATATTTATTTTCGCCTGATTCTATAAAGCAGATACTGTCTGATCTGCTCTGATACATGTTATGGCGGTCTCAATAAATAAGCAACAATTTCGTAAGACTGAAAATGGCGGGTGACGTAAACTTCACTTCATTTACAGCATTTTTAAGGGGGATTATCTACTCTCAATTCTAAGATATTCTGTCACAAACTACATTAACTCCATTATTTTGACAAAAAATTAAAAGCTCTAAGAAGCAATGAATTACACTAAAGTATCCTAAATGCGGGTGCACTATCTCACGACACTTCGATTGGCATCTGCTGTGGGAAATGCTGTGGAACGGGTTACCTTTCCTACCTACCTCTAACTTACTTCTTAACAAAGTAACAATGGAGCTCAGTTCTTCGTTGCAATACCGAATCGTCGTAAACAGCTATTATAGACCCCATGAAATCCTTTCCAATCAACGGCAGACAATGCAATACACGCAAAAAGGCCACAATATGTTTTAAAAAGAGTCCTCGAAAAAGCAGCGTGAGAAAAATCCGGCACTCAAGTCCAGTTGTCTACGGCTAACGACGGCAACTTCTCTGATCATCTGGAGAGAAAAGGAAGTTATAAATGGTTGTTTCCGTGGCAACAACGGACGTGAGGTCCCCAAGATTCGTTAAGCAAGAATATCTCAGTAAATTGTCTACCATACATAACATCAACCCGATCTCTTGTTCCAACTTTGCGCTTAGATCCATTTTAGTGAGAACCTGTTTAAATTATCTCATATTTAATAATAAAAAATGTAAATACAGTGTTTAATTTACTTCAAAGCCTAAAGAAAAGTTACAGATAGATACGTAGTATAAAATTATCCATTATGTTTTGTGTTCCTCTTGTTTAAGTAAGCCGATCAATTAAAATCTAGACAAATAAGTGTATTTCATTGCGCTTATGTGGCTCGTGAGCCTATGTCGGTTACAGAGCATAGTTGGTGGCATAGTCATTAGGAAAAGTGGCTGCCGGGGAGCATCTGGGCAGGTGAGAGACACTTGAAAGAGCGAAGTAATGTACGTGTATATTCTGTTTGTAGTCTTCGCTTCTTTCCGGTGTATGCACATGTCCCCTGCCTCAAATGAAACTTATTACTTCAGGTGCATCCTTGGTTCCTATTTGTCTCTCCATTCATCCACCTGATGAGGCTAGTGAGCCTATATCGGTTATTAAACTTAGACGGCGACATCGTCATTAGCTCGTGGTCGCTGCCGGGGGATCGCCTGGACATATGGGGAGCATTTCAATAGAGATAAGTGTACGTATGTATTCTTGTTGCAGGTTTTTGCTCCTTCCCCAGTGCCTGCGTTTTCGCCCGGCTGAGACTTCTTCCACCAAGTGGAACCATCAATGTATCCCCCACTCTCCCCATCCATCGCGTTGACGTGGCTCGTGAACCCTTACCGATCATAGTACGTACAGTTGGACTTGTGTAGCTCGTGGTCCCATTGCACTGAGTCCTGATCAACGTGTTATGTGATTCGCTATTTATGGTAATGAAAAAAGACACTCCTCTTTTTAAATTATAGTTTTTAATTATTAAAATATAGCTTTAATTAAATATCAGTTATTCACCTATTCAATGAAGAATATTAACTTTGCAGCATTTCTCAAATATTAAACTTATTTTTCATAATTTGCGAACTACTTGTATTTTCTTCAAGAAAGCTACAACCACGATATAGGCGGTCTTATTTAGCTAGTAATAAAAAAATTCACATATTCACACATATTTGAACGAAAATGAGTTAATCGGAGATACTTGTTTTCAAGCAATTTACAGAAGCGTTTTAAATGGAAGACAATTATTCTTGAAAAAGGTGTTAAGATAGTCTAAGCGTTGTAGAAACTTACAGTATTGACACTTCAAAATGTACAGACCATAAACGTAACACGATTGCATTGGTTATTATTTTGTTCCTTCTTTACTACAAAAAGCACTTCCAAGATGAAAATATTTCATAAATTTCTTGATGGTATGCAACTTCGTTTTTCAGTTCCCCACGTCAATTACCCTCACACGCAGAGAAGAGTCGGTTTCGATGTAGGATGTGAGGTTCAATTCGATGATGGACCCTTGCAGCTCCATATGACCCACAGGGCATCTCAAACAACACGCGAGTGGGGCCGCCGTGTCATTTCATCGGCTGCAGGGGCCTTGGAGGACGCGCGCCGCGCAGGCATTCTAATTTCGAAGCGAGGGAGCGATGCTATCTGCCTAGGCGGCAGCCAAAGGTCGCGCATGTGGGAATTACGGTCTCGCTATGATTTATGGCTGCCTTACAATGGAATAATCCGACGTGGTCGAGTCACGGCGACAATTTCTTCTCTCGCGAACAGGAGGTTCCCGACTGGTGAAGCCTACGAGATGATCATGATTCTTATCCGTTTACGAACACGCGGGCTGATAGAACGTGTTGGTGGTCTTTTTTTCAGACTTGCCATGATTGTGCGTTTTAACCTGAAGGATGGTATTACTGAGAGGCGTATCTTTCAATTGCTTAGCTAGAAAATATAGGTTAAAGTACGTTCAATTTTTATGATCAAATTGTTTTGCTAGTAAACAAAGTCCACACTCATTATCAAAGATTATATGTTTCACTTATTGTAAACCATTTATTATTCTATAAAAATACTTTGGCAATGAGTTTTCTTAGTTTTTATTCTTTTTACAATGAGTTTTCTCAGTTTGATTCCTAGTATTTGGGTGTACTATATTATATTTCCAAATACACGTTTGTATTATTTATTATTTTAACATACTAAAAGAATTCTATTACTTGGGGATACGAAAAAACGTCCAGCTGTAGATGAGTTTTAGGGTCACTAGACAATGGCGGCATTCTCGCCGCGTGGACGAACGATTACGGAGTTCAAATCATCAGAAGAGGCCTTGCATGTTTTGGATATGTGTGTTTGTAAGCCCTTGGCTGGATAAGGAAATCAAATCGCCTTTTGTATATGGTATCGGGTGCCGGAGGCGCGAAGGCGCAAATTAGCTGTTTGAAAAATGCTCAATTACCCAGTGGTCACCCCGCACACATGGAGTTTCATACAGTGGTCAAAAGGTTCTCACAAAAGGAGTGTTGACGTTTTCCATTCAGAATGATTAATTGCCCTGGAGTGGAAAACAAAATTATCCTGCTGTGATTCTTAAACATAGGGCTGAAATCGGATCCGGGGTAGTGAAATTCTTAGTACTGTCAACATGATATTGACGAAGGTTTTTAAACCGTTCTCTGTCTTGCATCCAAACTCAGAACAAATGTGTATAGTTACGTAAAGGTTATAATATGTTTGTGTAAATCATTTCGTATCCGTCTTCAAGCTGCATCAGTATTCGAACTAAGGATCTCCACCCACCCTTAGTATGAACATTTCAACATTAACAACAAGAACTGATCTTCAGGCTTGCTTGCTTGTTAGTGATCCCAGGCGCGTCAACTACTGTGGGTTTTAGTCCCGTAAGTGTAGAGCGTGTTATTTGTTCGGGAGGTGGTGGTGATCTTCCCCTGCTTAATTGTGAAAAATATTTTACAACATATCACCTACCAACTCAATAATTTCTTTTCTAATATTCACCATTTTTAAAATGTGTACATATTCAAATAACGTAAAATCTCATCATCCTACTCGCATCCTAAATCAATATCCATACCACAGTCTCCTAAAAAATATTTGCAGAATTACAAGTCAAAATATTAGATGGCTTTAGGCTTCCTCAACCTTTGTTTTGGCAGAAAAATTTAAAAAAAGCATTAACAATTAAGTCAACACTAGCTATGAATAATATATTAAATTGAGACATGTAGTATAAAATCAAAGAATACATGTTAAAAAACAAAGTTACATTATGTGAACTCTCATCTACTAAATACATTAAGGCTAAGGTGTGTAAATGTGTGTAACTGCCAGGATTACCCGGACTCTGCCACTGTTGACGCCACTCTGGCGATCTCAGGGCGCGAGTGCCCGGTGCAAGTGCATCGCTGCGCGGCGCTGCAAAGACCGGGAGCCGGCTCGCCCGGGAGTTTCTTCACCCCATGCACGGCTTCCCGGAAGGCGGCGGGGCAGTCGCGGACCGGCTACCGCCACCGCTGTCCCGCCACCGCCACCGCCACCGCCGCCACGGCCGCCACCGCCACCACGGCCGCCGCCGCCGTCGCCGCCGCCACCGCCGACGCCGCCGCCAACGCCGCCGCCAACGCCGCCGCCACCGCCGCCGCCAACTCCGCCGCCACCGCCGCCGCCAACTCCGCCGCCACCGCCGCCGCCAACGCCGCCGCCAACGCCGCCGCCAACGCCGCCGCCAACGCCGCCGCCAACGCCGCCGCCAACGCCGCCGCCAACGCCGCCGCCGCCAACGCCGCCGCCGCCGCCACCACCACCACTGCCGCCGCCGCCGCCACCACCATCGCCACCGTCGTCGTCATCACCGTACACCGTCACCACCACCACCACCACCACCACCACCACCACCACCGCCGCCGCCGCCGCCGCCGCCGCCGCCGCCGCCGCCGCCGCCGAAGCCACCACCGAAGCCACCGCCATCACCGCCAGCAGAGAAGAAAGGGGCTGCCTTCTTCGAAAAAGAAGACGCCTACCTCCCGCCGCGCCCCACCCACTCCGCTCTCCTTCGAGAGGGACCAGTTTATTTCTGCCCGCGAATAACGCATTCGCCCTCTCGCTTGTGTCTTCCTTCTTGGCTCCGGGAGATTTTTCCTCGGGTTTTGTGAGCTGGCCCCCGGCGATTCATGTCGCCTGCGTCGGAGATAGATGACGCTGTCTGGCCCGCCGGTGGACATTAGGAGTGTGAGTTACGGCCGGATCTCGAGAGTTATCGGGATGTTCGGATTGTGGAAACAATTGACGACGCCGATAATCATGAGAACAAATGACGATTTACGCTCGTCGAATATTAAACAGGCGGCGAATCAGGAAATGATGTTCCACAAAAAGCATCCGGAAATAAATTCTTAAAATGTCTAGGTCTGTGCCAATAGTAGAATGGAAAATGCATGAAGAAACCGACCAGTTTTTTTGTTTTTTTTTGTATTTGTTACCTTCCTCACCATTGAAAAAAGTTAAAGTAAAGCTACAAAAGTTCATATGAATAATTTAACTTATTACATTTGCGCATGTGAATGTTGTGGAAAGAACAGTTAGGGGCGGAAAAGAGAATAAAGATCATAAATTCTGTTGATTTTTAGTACATTAAATTTTAATACAATAAGTTGAATATTTTTTAAATAATCAGTAAATTACATTTTATAAAAATAACTTGTTTTGTATTTCAAGCACAATTATAAAATTATGTAATTCAATTATAAAATATAATTTACTGATTATTTAAAAAAATAACTGAGTGTCTTAAAATGTAATAAACTAAAAATCAACAGAATTTACTAACAGTCAATCAACATACTAGTAAACAATACAATAAAGATCATATATATTGCACTGTAGTAATTACATTTAAGTAAAAACAGAAGTGACATGTTGATGGGAAGACAATATGAGCTCAAAAAATAATTAGAGCAATAAAAATTATTAGAGATCCGAAAAGTGGAGTTTTGGGAAAAGGACGGATTTCATTTCTGAGATAGTGTTGAATTTCTATTCGATGGCTCACCAACATATTATATTTTATTTATACATACTTTTTATTTAATATTCCTCACTTTCAAATTATATGAATAACTAGAAAAATTAATTATATAAGCAAAATATCATCTATTTTAAAAAAGATTCAAAACTATTAGGTTGTACTTAATTCATTCGAATTGAATCTCTATTCAAAATATTATCTTTCTTTGCAAGTTTCCGTAGTTGACAGTCGAAATTACGACCATTTTTATATTGCTCTGCCAATTTATTGTCGGCTGCTTTTATCAATCGTTTCCGCGGAATCTTCATATCAATTCCAGACAGAGCAGTACAACCTGTAACCAATTGCGCGTGATTCTTCTCCTCCTATAGGGATACCTCTTCAATCCTTGGATCTAGAAAATTACCAAGTGGCAGATTTTCCAGTTTTCTCATAGTTTCTGATTAGTTTAAGATGTATTTAAATTCAGTTCAATACGAGCAATACTTGTCTCCCCAAACTGTGAGACCCGGCGTTGGGGTCATTTGTGAGGTTTGTATTGCGGTTCCTATCACGTGGCATAAATTCTATTCAATTCAATGATGCCTTATTTTACGAGGTGAGGCTCAGACCGTGAAGCCACCTAATCAAGGAAATTATGCTCATCTTACCATCTAGCTGCGAAATAATTTATCACTCGGCGACAAAACGGGCTATTAGAATTGTTTAGAATCTCCTTTTATACATGAGGAACATTCCATGTAGTAGATCTACAACATGAGACAACTGGCTTTACTTCCCCTTCGAATGAAGACGTGCGACGAATTTTTTCTCCCTTAAAAAGCCACAAATTCGACCGATTTCAAGCCCGCGAACTTCGGTTAAACAGTTCCAACACCCTAACCTATACATCACGTAGCCGAGAAGGCTTTACGGACTCATCCGGGGGTGACCTCGAACCCGTGTCACCCGCGTGTTCCGAACGGCGAGCGACCAGTCGGGGACAAAAGCGCCACGTATGCAGCGCCATGCCCCGCCGCGCTTTCCTCAGCGCTCGGGATTAATGTTCCATAACAAAGAGGTGTGTGACGCGGATGGCGCAGTGGGCTGGAACGCTCGCCTCGTTTCGTGAACGACGGACGGGTTCAGCTGCGCCGCGCCGCTCCGCCCCGCGCCGCTCCGCGCCCCGCCGGCGCGCGCGACTTGCGGTGAGGGATTGCGTTCGCGTTGCTTCACTGGATGTGAAAGGTTACTGCAAATCATCATATGTCGTCAGAATCTGCATTACTCCTTTTCAGCTATTGTTACTCATTCACCCAGCACTAGGAAAGATTTTTCTTTCTTCGATTGATTGATGTTTCCGGGGCCATCAACTGCTAAGGTCGTAGTTCTCGACAGAGTAGTGAATGATTTTTTCTACCGGGAGGTGGTGCCATACCTTCTACACTAGGTGGTGATACCCTGTGACGACCTACACGTCGATTGATTGATTGTTAGTGATCCCGGGTGCGTTATGTACTATGGTCATTAGTCCCATACGTGTAGTGCGTATATTTGCTCGGGAGGTGGCGGTGGTCTTTCCCCGCTGGGTGGCGAGATCTGGTGCCGACCTACCGTCCACTAACGGGGTTTTTCCCAACCAGATATCTCTTACCAGCGGGGCACCGCCCCAGCCGGGACAAGTTCTAAGTCCCCGACCAATCTCCCGGCATGTGTGGTAGTGTAGTGCATGTTAGTGTAAGTGTGTGTGTAAGGGGAGAGGACAAGGAAGAGGAAGGAAAGATCGCGCTCGGGCCGTTACCCGTTTGTTAGGGTACTGCTCCGGCATTCGCCTGGTGTTGATCGGAGAAACCACGGAAAACTATCGATCAGAGCACCCGGCGGCTAGAATTCTCCTACAGATAGCGACTGAATTCGACCTAACTGAAAAGCTTGTGTCAAAAATCCTGCCGCCATCACGACTCGAACCTAGGATCTCCCGGTCAGAGGCGCTGCAGTAACATCAGTTAAGACAAAAAGACAAAAAAGATATTGTCATTGCCAATGAGCCCATCGTTCTCGGAGAGATTGTACACCCGACAAACCCAGTACAGGATGCTGTCCTGCGTGTCTAACAATCAGAAACACTATGTCAAAAGTAGGTAACGAGTAATTTCGTTATAGATTTCTCACATGTTCATTGGCAAAACGTTATTATCTTCCTCCTCCTACATGCCCAAGAAATTTGTAATGCTAAGTCTAAACCATCCTGTATAACCTACAATCTTTGTAACCACACAACCCACCGCGACCAACGTCGCCGCTCACTGCCCGCCGTGCCCACAGCTACCACCAACCTCCTACCTCGCCGCGCCGCCACCCAGCGGTCGACCGCCGCCACCGTGGTCCTCGAGCGCGCGGGCGGACGGGCGCCGAATCCACTAAGGGTGCGAAGCGGAGACCTAAACGGCGCATTGAGCGCTAAACAGTATGTGCTTTTAAAGCACGTTCAGACGCACTTAGAGTTCAATAATGAAGAAAAAACTCGATATGGTAATTGTGAGCAACCCCATCGTCCCCTGAGAGTTCGGTTACCCGCTAAACACCAATGCAGAAGATTACCTACCTACTTACCAATCAGAAACGCGAAGTCAAAAATATGTGACGACTAGTCAATAATTATGCAATAATGTCGTTATGGTTTTCTCGTAACATGTTCATTGGCAAAAAGTGATCATCTTCTACATGCCCAAGAAATTTGTAACATTAATTTTACTCCAACCTATGTAACCTACAACCTTTATAACCCACAACCAACGTTGCCGTCCAATGCCCGCCGTGCCCACAGCTACCACCCACCTCCTCCACGCCCCGCCGCGCCGCCGCGCAGCGGTCGACCGCCGCCTCCGTGGCCCTCGAGCGCGCGGGCGGGCGGGCGCCGAATCCACTAAGGGTGCGAAGCGGCGACCTAAACGGCGCATTGAGCGCGTAGCGGCGTTTGCTCACGGGAGCAAACACGGCGGCGGGCGGCGGTGCTTGACCCGCGGCGCCGATAAACTTTGCACAGAGGGTTTGTGTGCGGAGAAAGTGGGCGCCGCGGCCGACGAAAGCGATTCTTGTGTGCGGCCCCAGTGCGCCTGCGCGTGCACGGGAGCACGACACACAGCGCGCCGCTGACGCCGTTTCCCAACAAAAGCGGCGAGAAATGCGGACGTAACTGCTGGGCTATTGAGCCGGCGACTGTGCGGTGGAAATCATTAGCTCCCCCAGTACTTGGGGCTCCGGCTAACGGGAATTCCTCTCGTGTGTGGCCGCTATTGAAATCAGAAGAGGGTTTGTCACGTTTGGTTAGCAGTCTGTGTTACCAGACTAAAGGAAATCACTCCGTACGGAACATACGAGCATATCTGTAGGAGCATTTGCTGTAAGTGGTTTGTTTTCTGTTATGTACTGTTGATTGTTGACTTATCTTTCTATTTCAAGAGACTGCGTAAACCGTAGTTTCAAGAGAATTCTAAGAAAATTTGACAGTTTTCATGAATCGTTTCTCACATTTTAGAATTTTTAAAGAGAATGTCATAATAGTATGTTCTCGTCCACCTGGGTAGCTAAGATCTGTAAGTTAGTAGCGTTTCATCTTTCTCTGCTCAAATAGACGGAGGTTCGAATCTCACAACTGGCATGAATGTTGGCTTGTGTGTTGTGACTCTACGAGTCCCCTGTTATCGCCAGGCGTATCATTGCCTGAATCGACAGTGAAACACGAAACTGATAGCAAAACACAGTGTTCTTTATTGTTAATTTTATTCTTTACATTCGATAATAAATTTTACATACTACTAACACGCTGGTAGCCAAACAATAAAATATATTCCTTTTACGTACTGTAATTAAAAATGGATAGGAAAATAGCATGATAATTAGTCTATAATTGAAATATCGATGTTTTCATCGACATCGAAAACCCTTTAGCGATGTATCGAAACATCGATGTATCGATGTTTTGGTAAAATTTGCCATCACTACGTGGGACCTAAGATCTCCCAGTCAGAGGCATTGCAGTGCCATCAGTTGATGCTCTGAGCCAAGGGGGATGGAGCGGTTGGCGCGCGGGTGATGGAGGCGGATCGGCGAGTCGCGGGCGCGAGTGCGACCAGGCGAGGAGAAGCGGCCGCGCGGACAATAGACGATCGCCGCCGCGCGGAGAGCAAATGGCGGCCGACGACGTGACGGACGCTCGTGCGTCCCCAACGCTCCATTTCACAGCGAGGCCCGCGGTTCTAGCCCCGCGGCGCCGCGCGGCGGCCTGTTAAACTGTGCCTGACGTGCAGGCCCTTAAACTGGCTTTGACCGCGCGCACTCGACCGAGAGAAGCACAGGAGGGGAGAACCAGAAAGACGCGGAGAAACGGACAGAAATCGATAAGAGAGTACTTAACAACAAGAGACGAGAAATGGAGATATGTAGAGAGAAATACAGATAGGAAAATAGATAAGTATTTATTATTTTGGAAGTAGGTTTTTGAATCCTGGAGGCAAATCATTACATTTTACATACAATTAAAAAGACTTATACATTAATATAATGTAACTTAAAATTGTTTGAGATAATAATAATAATAATAATAATAATAATAATAATAATAATAATAATAATAATAATAATAATAATAACAACTTCACAATAAGAATAATAATAGTAATTTTATATGTTTATTTCTAGCGAATATAAATTAATGGCAATGAAGGATGAAGTGCTAAAACATCGTGGGGACGCACGCGAATCGAGGCAGAAAATACAAATTGGGGATAATTTCGCTAAAATAGGGGTGGAACAGGACAATACGTAACGAGATTGGAATCAGAAAAAAACATTAAAAGAGGATAGGGGGACGTTTCTGATTGCATGTTATGACGTTCCCAGTCGAAAAATGTGAGATGTAGAACATTAGAATATCTGGAAACAACCAGAAGCTTCACATTAGAAGAAAATTGGAAGAATAAAAGATACGCATTATTAGTCCAGAAATAAGATTAAGAAGAATGTTGAATGAAATTAAAGAAAATACTTTTTTATGGTGAATAGTCAGTGAATTTTGTAATACACATGAACTCTATTTCATTTAATATCGGGTATGTTTCATTAAAATCTTTAAACCAGATTCGGAACCACCGAAGTTGGAGCCGTTGCATAGTTGTTAGTTGATAGTTGGCGTTGGTGGCTGGAGGCGGGGATGGCTGAGGATGGTGGTGGCGGCGGTGGCGGTGTCGAGGGGAGAGGCAATATAGCGATGGCGGTGATGATGGTGGCGGTGGCGGCAGTGTTGGAGGCGGTGGTGGAAAAGGAGTTGGAGGTGGAAGTGGCGGAGAAGGCGGAGACGTCGATGGAAAAGGAGGTGGAGGGGGGGTAGGTCCCGGTGGTGGTGGTGGTGGCGGTGGTGGCGGAGGAGAAGGAGCTGGTGGCGGCGGCGGCGGTGGCGGCGGTGGCGGCGGCGGCGGCGGCGGCGGCGGCTTCGCGATGCGCAGACCGAAGAAAATTTACGGCGCGTTTCTAACATCCGACGAGCTGTTTTTGTAGCGGCAACACGCTCGCAGTTGCCGCCGACGCTGCCGCCGGGGACCAAAGTGAGAACCCAAGGAAAGAATAAGGAGTGGAAAGTGCTGGCCGTAAAAAGGTTCTTAAAGACCATGATATAACTCCTCGGGCAGACTCGTGAGTCTAAATCGCTTCACTTTAAAATCCAGTCGTTTGGTGAACAAGGGATGATCGAGCTAGAAATACCGACGAAATGAACGAGAATTGTTCAGGCCAATTACGTTCACAGCCACTTTTTTAGATCGCGTACATTGGAATTCGGGATTCAGGTGGAAAGGACATTAGACTCACGATTTTGGAGCATTTTTAGTTTCAATACAGAACGTTATGTCTGCTTCTCTTTTTATGGAATCTTCAAAGTATTAACTGCAGTCGTAATAGTAGTTTAAGAATCTAATCATGCAGAGTTTTTACAGACCTATGAGGTTTCATTACTATTCCTCCATATTTATATTTTTAAACATATTTAGTTTGTGTGTCTTCACAATTAATGAAAATACGGAAACGAAATTAGTGAACGCTGTTGAATGATCAAGTTTTCAGAGTAATTCAGTAACTCCTTTCTCTCCATGTATTGCAAAACAAAAGACACACACATCTAGTTTATGCAAATCTAAGATACAAAGCGAAGAAAACGAGGATTCATTTAAATTTACGAACATATGATTAAACAAACACTTCATTAAATTATTTGCTGGTTTATAAGTTATTTTCTTTTTGGCTTAACTCTCTTTTGAATATACATTATCATTCTTTGAAGTAGTTTAAGAGTAATTTAGAGAAAATCTTTTCGTTAATCGCCTGTCCAAATAAAATTAACTGTGATTCAAAAGCCATAAGTATACTCAATATCTTTGTTATACCTCCCTCCAAAGTAAACGTTGCAACCGAACACATTTGTTCCGTAGGAAGTATGTCAGGGGTCATAAATCTTGCACCAAATGTTCGAGGTGGAGCACCAAGGAGTCTGCATAGGAAAACACAACCCAGTTGAAACGACCATCGCCCCGGTACGGTGAGGTCATGATTCTTTAATGAGTAAACACACGACGCCCCCTGCAGGACGCGCAGGCTACACCTCATCGATCTCGTCTCGCGGCCGCCGCGCCGCGCCGCGCCGGGCCGCTGGCGCTCCCTATAATTCACCGCTGGTAGGCTGCACTTGGTCCACCTCCTGCGCACGCGAGCCGGCCTCCGCCCCGGCCAGGCTCCTTGCGTTGGCGAATTCAAGCGCTCGGTTCCGGATTTTCCATTTGGTACAACTGGCAAACGCAGACCTTTAATCGAATGACAATCAAATGGTAATCAAATGACTATCAAATGGGAATCCAATGACTATCAAATGTTAATCGAATGACGAACAATTATTTTCTTTTTTAAAAGACATGAAAAGTTATTTGTTTTAAAAATACGATTATATGTATAGATACACTTACACGTTTGACATTGAACAGATTTATAAAATTAACGTAAAATTAACGTAATTTAGTCTTAACGTAATATTACATTAAATTGAAAGTACATTATGTCTCATGAATTTCTGCATAATGCTTGTCGCACAATACTGTCATGTTGTTTTCTGCTTAAGTTTGTACACATCCTGTTCTATACCAGGATTCAGGCGCTTGAAATAATAACTGGAATAATGTCAATATTTTCAATTTATCATTGCTTGTTAAAGGATTCAATGGTCAATTTTTTGGTGAATTTCAACTTTGTTTCCCAGATGGCTCATGAACAGCATGCTAGCTGTCCGTGGTGCGATCCCGGGTTCGATTCCCGGTTGTGGCAAAAACAGCTTTCTAATATAATCGTCGCAGTTACTATAGATATGTGATGAAAGAAAATCTCAGGCAGACAAAGTATGGTAGATACGGGGATGGGAATATGTCATACACTCCACACATTTCCCTTACCCCCAGGGGTAGATAATAAATTAAAATAGCATAGGAGTGGGAACACCGCTAGCTGGCAAATATCGGATTAATCTGACCCTACAATGTCAAATATAGACATACAATCCGGTCATCAACTTTGTAATCATCTTTGTAAATGACTTTATTTAGGAGCCTTTCATCAGATAAGGTCGTTGATGCCCATGAGTGATGAACTAATGAGAAAGTGACGTTAATGGTGGAGAACTTGTCGTGAGACACAGGGGAAGCGGGAGAATCCTGAAAACGCCTGCCGAGAGCTCGGTTTGCCCAGAAATTTAACATGGATTGTCCGGAGGTCAAACTCGGGGCTCTGCGCTCAAATAGGAGTGCTCTAGATGTTACGCCACGATCCCCCTCCTTCTGCAAAGACAGCATTGAAAGCGACAATGCCGATGGATCAGGGAAAATGAGAGAACCCTGAAGAAACCTGCCGAGAGCTCTTTTGCCTTCCACAATTTAACAAGGTTTGTCCTGAGATCAAACTCGGGCCTCACTGGTAATACAGTCTCTGTGCAGTCTCGAGGTGTTTAATATTAATTATTACCTTCTTTTCTGTTTACATCCTCGATTTCACTTTCCTATGGTTCTAAATGTATACAACTTCGTCAGTAATCTTTTCTTCAAATGGAAGAGTCATTTTCTACGTGAATCTTCAATTATTCGTCAACATAGAAAATTATGTACAAACTATTAAAGAACTGCTTTCACAATATTATTACCTATTTTCCGTAACGTCATTATTTCCTGTGATAAATGGAAACTATAATTTCTCTTTCATGGCTTCGTTCTTCCAATTTCTTCCTACAGCAGACTGTCTCCACTTCTGCCGCCACATACCTCACCCCTGCCTCCTTTCTACCGCCTCCAAGGAACAGCGAAAGCACTGCGATTTGCATGTGCACGACCGCACCGTGTCTCCTGCATCGGCCTTATCCTTCTCCTCCTCCTTCTTCCACGCCCTCTTCCCTTTCCCCGCCCTGCTCCTCGTCCCGCGGCCTCTGTAATTATGACGGCTCCACCAATGGCTCCGCGGCCGTGGCGGCGGCGCGGCGCGTCCCCGAGACTTATGATTTGTGTCTCCAGCGCGCGTGTGCCTGTCCGCCTGAGCTACGAGTCTGTTGTCGCAGCTGCGTCGTTGGCAACACTGCTGTACACTTAAGGATGCGGGGAGAATATATTAGTGGCAGGATTTACGCGGGGGCCTCCGCCCGCACGGAACCACGTTCCCTGATCGGGAACAAAGAAATAAAATTGTCCGCGCGCCGTTATCTGAAGATGCAGCGCTCAGGATGCTACCGCTTTGTCACGAACCAGTGTGCGACGAAGAGGCTTTTTACGGTAATGAACACGCAACAGTGCACCTCTGGTGGTTAAGTTTAATGCAAAATTATTCAGGAACGAGAAGTACGAAAAATCTAACAGGAAATAGAATGAGTTGTGGTATGTTTTTATTCTTAAGTATATTCTTGGAGCCATTCGTATTTGTAGACATAAAAGTAAATTTATTTATTTGTCCTTGAAAATTTGTTTAACATCCCCTGAGAAAGACAAGGCGAAAGGAATTTGAATTATTGATGTTATACGAACGACTGTTACATAAGGACCGAGTGGGGAGAAAGGATTCTTGTCGTCATGAAACCGATAGATGTGACTACATAATAAATGTTATGTTACTAAATAATAAATGTGCATAGCAAATACTTAAGAAAACAAAGAAGTGCTAGAATGGAAGAAAAAATAAAACAGAAATATTCCTCAACTTCGTTTTCACCCCAATTCACAAATAGACTTTATGATCTTCCTGAGTCTCGAAGAACTGCTTCAGGTATCTTAAATAATGTTTACAATACGATCGTTTCACAACATGGATTTAAATAGAATGAACGGGAGAAGTGGCAAAATCCTACGATGCACCAATATTCAGTGCACTGCACGCGAACTCTATCAACCTACATTTGCTATGAAAATATTTCTATAAAATTACGTTTTTTTCTTTGAGCAAATGTAACGGAAAATATTTAAATAAATCATGGCAAAGGCAAAAATCTAAAGAAAAATGATGTATGATACATTGATTAAACATAGATGTATGATTCATTGTATAGTAACAACGCTGATTTGAAATGGATAACGGGTACTATTTGTTAAATTTGTTGTTACAATTCGGATGGTAGTATTGGAGCAAGATATGTATGCAAATCCTCTTCACCATTATCAAGTTTGACATGTTTTTGCAAAACACTCCCTTTCATCTTACATACCTCTGTGATTTTCAGTTACTTTATAGCAAGTCACATGTTACACGCCAACACAATAGACAATCAACAGCACGAAGCCTCTTCTCCCTTCATTCTTTCCGATCTTATACAACCTCCGCCCAGCGCATTGGCATTCACACTTGGCGTGCCCAGGTCACACGACATCAAGAGAAACACTCGTAATAACAGGCCGGCCGCTCCGAGGGTCACTTTCTGGCATTGAGTCGTTCCTGAACCTGCCAGTTAAGGCCTTAACCGCGAGGTGACGCCACCTGCCCATTGTCTCCGGGGACGCGAACGTTTCCGAACCCAGGGGGACGGGAAGGGGCGGGGCGGGGCGGCTGTGTAAGGGCGGGGGCGTGGGGGCGCTCAGCGCGAAATCGCGGAACGTGCCGCGCGTCAGAACGCATCAGCACGAGGAAGGTCGCCCCCCTCGCGGAGAATTATGGAAATTGTCGCGGAGGCGGTGGAGGTTGGGGGCGGGCGGAGGTGAATTCCGGGTAACGAGAACAAGAGGCGAGGGCTGTAATTGGCCGCTTCCTCGGGATCTCCCGGAGCGTCATCGGCCGAGACCCGCGAGGGCTCCCCAGCCATGGTGGCGACGCCCTCGCGAGGACACCTTCCTAGAAGGCGTCGAGGTCGCTCGACCGAGTCTATAAACTTGGCACAGGACAGTCTCCAAAATTACTCGAAATTCTTTGAAAAAACTGCCGACGTTTTTTTGTCTCTGGTTGTTGTAAAAAATGGGGATTTATGCATCAAGGGCATTATAAGGGACAACAATGATCGAACGGCGACAAACTGCTACAGGGCCTTTGGCCCGAGATCATTAGAAGCAGTAAGCGTCCGTGGTACATACATAATTTTATTTTTACCAAATTTTATTGTTTCAGATTTACTTATTTAATAATTAACTAAATGTTAACATGACTCGGTTTGTCTTTTCGTATCTCCCCCCCCATAATTTCCTTTCATAATTCCCTGCATAAGAGAACATGTAGCATCATTCACCTGTTTTCATATTTCCCTCGTAACCACGATCCTTTAGATGCAGATCATTTATGCATTTTATATCGATCAACGTATTGAAGGCAATAAGCCATAACGTATCAGTTAAAAATAAATAATATTTAGTCGAGCAAAATCTAACAGCGGAAGTGCGAAATTTTGCTACTTCATGTTTGCAAGACAATCCCAGAAAAACGACACAGCCACGGTTCTCCTAAGAGCTTCAAAATGCTTAATCAATTAATTACAAACCAAATGGTACATCTAAGTTAATGCGTCGATGAGCCACGTGGGATTCATGCCCGCGGCAGACAGCGACACCACTTCGCGCTCGCTGGCTTCCGGCTGCCGGTTGCTAATTTGTCGCTGGCACGGATTGGAGAGCGCTAAAGAAGTCGCCCGGACACAAACCCACGGCTGTGGATTGAGACATCTCTCCGTTAGGTTGTGATGAACGTGTATGATAGCCATAGTCTGTGATATTTCTTCAAGGCGAACCGGTAGCTGCATGCGCAGCTGGCAGGGGTGTTGTTTGCTGTCGCGGGGGTGCCGGTTTGACCGCTCGACCTGCGGCGGCTACGGCAGGGAGGTTCAAGGAGCACTGCCCTCCCAAATAATTCACATCCATCTTTCCTTTCTTTTTGTATAGTATTTGATGTTAAAGTACTTGTTCGACACGATTTCTCCGATTTCAGAATCGAAAAATCCCAGCATTTCATGTTATATGTTTCCCTTCATTGGTTAGGGGCGTTCGAGAACTCAGTCATATTACAGTGTAGCCAAATATGGTGTTGCCGTAAGCTCAATGCTGTGTAGTGGTGAAAATTGCAACATGGGACTTGCAAATGGCGGCTGTCAGCAAATGCAGCCCGGGATCGGTGACTTACTTGGGAAATGTTTTCTTGCAGAATGTCCAGAGCTATATATTGAATAGTTTTTTAACTCCGTCTCCAAATACGTTTCCTACGGTTAGCCCTACAGGGTACAGTCGCGCACAAAAACATATTCCATGCTTAGGTGTCAGTCTTTAAAAAATTCTATAAATGTATGTTTAAAGTCTTCAAATTAACTATAAATTTATGTATTACGTTTCTATTAAAAATGTTACTATTTAATGTCTTGCATTGTATGATTGAAATTTAAAAAATGTCAAAAAAAAGTATTGGTTTCTCGTACATTAAATTTAAGGATAGTCTCTAGTTCCCTTTCTAGAGACCCTCCACATTCCATTTAAAAATTTTGTATCCCCCTCAAAATTGTCTCTAAAGCCGCGACTGCGCTCGACCAGGGCGTCCTGGAATTAGCACTGCATGATGGTTGTATTTTGTTTGTTATTAACTGATTAAGTATTTTCAGGTACTTAAATGTACTTGTTTGTAAAACGTGTGTAGCTGCAAGTAATTTTTTTTGCGACTCGTGTTTAACGGATATTTTGAATGTAACAGTCCCCCCCACCAGCGCCTCTCTTGCTAACGCGCAGTCGAGCAAGGAAAGATGAGTACAAAAAAATCAAAACTACTCAAAAAAATGCTTATCTAACATTTTGCAATATGTATATCATTGTATTCATCTTTTTACGCTTGTCATGATAGACTAACCAATATGTTTTGTTCCATTTGAAAAAACAAAATTACCTCAATATCTCGTAAAATACAAGCGATAAAATAGAATTGAATACATTTATCAATTAGTCTCGTTTCTTCATGCACTTCCATGAAAATTGCATCGCAATAACTTCAACCGTTCAAAAACTGCAAGAGGTACTAAAATTACGTGTCTCATTCTGTATTTACGGTACAACAGTTCTTTGCATTCCTAAAATATCATAAAGCATTTGCTGCTCCTTAACGCAACAATTAAACAGCAAAGATTTAATAGTGGGCGGTCTCTTCCTTTGAGCTTTGCTGTAACATGGTGTCATCTCTTCCGTAAGCATTGACGCACTGAGTTTGAGAATTCAGTCAGTACGCACAGTATGACAAAAGGCAGAATAATTTTTTTCCGTGTCTTTGGGTATCTAACAAAATCGTAGGCTCCTCTCACGTGACCCTGGGCTCCATAGTTTTCTTTCAATGTCCATGAGTATTGTAAATTAGTGATAAGGATACTGCTTTCTTATTTTCTGAGGGAGTTTACTTACAGTATTTGTAACTTTCTTAGAATATTTTCGACTTTCAGGTTTTCTAACAATATTTAACATTTCTGTCCTATAGGATTGTTATGTCTATTACTAACGCGGGAAAAAATACCGTAGAACCAAAAAGCAGGTCGTATGAAGTCAGCGTTTCCATAAAAACAAAGGCATCTTAGTATGTTATTTTTATTTTGTTTTCATTCACTTCAAGTTTATAACACACAGTAGAACCATTGTCCTTCTTCAGGAAATACGTCTTTGTCTTCCAAATATACCCAAGGGCTCGACCCTGTCACAAAATTGCATGTTTTGTGATATTATTCATGTATTCCCGAAATTATTCACATAACAAAACTACAATGGATAGTAATAAAAGCAAAAATTATATAGATCGTCAAGTAACGTGATTCTAAAAACTACGAAAAAATATGCAAATTTCTTGAAGTTTACGTGTCCAAAAGCAAAAACAAGCACACAATGCCATCAAACGCATCGTGTCAGATCATTCACACCCAGTTATATTTATATCCTCGTCAGGAATAGGAGCTTCTTTGCCTTCGTAATCTCCTTCAGGGCAATGCGTGACTTCCGATCCGTTGACTTCAAGTTAGCCATCGATTTTTTTCCTTCTTATGAGGAATTGAGGCTAGGTAAAATATACAAGACTAACGTATAGCATCTACTGGAAGATCGTCAAATTAGGATTCTTTTGATTTCAACTGACTCACGTCTTATAAAAAGACATGCAAATGTGAAATTCACACTGAATTTAAAATGTTATCCATGCTATTGATTATCACAAACCTTCATGTATGGAGAATGTGCTAGTTTACCGAATATGACATTGTTAAGAGCTTGGTTTTTAATTCTTTTTAGCTTTTCATACTGTAGAAAATATTATCTGAGGTCAGAAAATTGCAGGGATAACGCTTCTGTTAAATAAGCAAAAATATATATCTTATTGTCGAATGCAGATTTTTTAGTGAGGAAAATAGGATAATTTTAGTAATTGTCATAGCTCAGCACAGGCACCAGTAATGACTTAGAAGGAAACTGAACCATTAAAACTTTTCGTGGGAGAAATACCTTAAAATATACGAAACCTAGACGATTCATAATTTCCTAGTAATACCTATGTATCGTATAACAGCAATGTAAATGTCAATCAGGGCAAGAGATAAGTAGAAAGGAAATATTGGAACCTCTTTTTTATAAAAACATTTGTGGTCAGTCTTATCAACAGAAACATACATAGTAAAACTGAATATCAATTTTAACTTAATTTAACTGGATGTAGTTATCACGATTAATTTAAACTGTTAACATATCTTCTTAAGTAAAACCGTTAACGTATATTTTTAAATAACTGTAAAAGCAAATGAAGCACGCTATTTTAAATAGAAGAGAACAGGGTGTGCTGAAAATTGCTTGTGAATCACAGTGTCTGACCCCCCTAAAAAAGCAATTTCGGCGTTCTATGAAATCGAAACAAGCCGTCTCGCAATCATGACTGGAAATAACTTCCAAGAATATTATGCTCCTCCAAAAAAAACATCTCGACAGGAATGGGCGTACAATCAAAGAAGGAGAATGTAGATAAAGATCTTTTCGAGAACAGTTTACAACTGCTTCCACCCCGGCCGAGACCCAACAGTGAGAGAGAACTATATGGCAGATGTTTCTGTCCGTTCCCAGAAAACCTATTATGTTCACATGTATGTAAGATGAATTTTGAATGTGAGAAAATTAAGAAAAACAGTAACATATTTATTAGTATATTTTGTAATGTAACTTAACTGCTTTCCTGTGATAGGCGTTAATGAGTAATACTTAAATGTAGTAAACATTCGCTTAACGGGTAACATTACTTTTCTAACAGGAGTAAAGTTTTTTGTTTATTTTCTTTTAGAACTAAAGTTAGTGAGTTTTGTAATGCATGAACTTTGACAATATGACTCATTTTAAACATGTTTATAAAGTTTTCTCAAAATTAGAAACACATAATTCCTTCATTTATAAAATTAAATAGAATTTATTGACATTAGATTTGTATAGTAGGATTTTCGATTTTTTTGCGTAAAATATTATTTTAGAAATAGAAACACCTTTTTGACTCTCAGGAGAGTTGTGTAGATGAAACATCAAACAACCTGCCGCAACTTTTTCTCGGCAAACTTGGAAAATGTTACTAATATGAAGAATGTTTCGTACCTTTGAAGTTACGTGTGAAGTTGAAGTGAATGAACCATTAAATTGTGCAAGTTTTAGCTCTGCAAGAAGTCCAAGGAGCTTACCTGCAAAAGAAACATGAAATCATTATATATGAATGGATATTTTACTCACCTAACTTATAATAATACAATTTGAAACTTATAAGATTTACAAAAGAAAACTTAGAATCGCGTGAAGCGGAAAGAACTTACAAAGAGAGAAAGATGAGAGTTTCATGTCAATCATACTTAAGTTGTTACATTATTCAGCATTCCTATACAATGCTCGTACTTAAATGAATTATCCATCAAGCTTTCTTGTTCTGGTTTTCACGATTATACAAGCGAGGTCCATATTACTGGTCATATGTATGACGAGGAAAAGGAAATTCAAAACAGGGAAAGATACACAGGATACATAGGAACACATATGGGAAACTGTGGGAAAAACGCTTAACTCACCATTATTAGTTACGCAATAATACCTAAGCAACCAGCAAATCAATAGAGACGTGAGCACGTGATTTCCGAGAACTCGACCATATGGCCAGATGACCTTCTTTAAGAGAAAAGTATTTGGAAGACGAGGCATCTTCCCACAGACAGACAGTACAATAGAATCGGAGTTACGGCAGCAGCGCGTTGGCGGTAGCCAGAAGAGGAGGGAGCTGGATGTAGCACGGGGGCTGCAGGAATGGTAGAAGCGGCATATCTGCAGCGGTAGCTTGTTGGACAGGTCAGGTTCCTTGTCGGATAGGTGACACTGACATGTGGCATCTGACAGTAAGACAGATACACGTTGAGCAGCAGAGAGATTTCGGGGACTGGATACGAAAGGAATATACTAAGCGAAATGAATTCTAGTACAATGTTGGGCGACAGAGATAGCGTGGTAATAAATCAATAACAAAACAAAGGAATCGTTTCGATTCAGTGATAAGTCAGTAATACATGGCTGGCTAGTCAGTGACGTGTGTCACAAACAAAAGTTTTGAAAAGTGAGTGGGTGGTGAAGCGTTAATGAAAGGCCCATATGGTGGGTAGAAAAAAGACGATGATGTGAGCCACATGAGATATGACGGAAGTAAAATGTTGAAGACATTAAGAAGACCGTTAGCGATGCAGGTCTGATAAACGGGATAATACCCTGACACTGAAAAGTTGGAAACTACTGAATGAATATGAATTTGTTCTTTATGGACACGCCAGCCGGAAGAATATTCTAGATAGTACGATATCAAGAAGATTCTGATGGCGTATTATACACCGATAGCCTTTGAAGAGATTGTGTTTGCAGCAATAATGATAAGACCGGCGCCATCACTGGAGATGTATTTCTTTCAAGCCAGTGACCGACGTTTTCGACTGATTCTAAAATAGTCTAGTAACGCCACAGACCGCAACGCACCGCGAAAAATATTTTCTCGCTACTCGAATGAGCTACATCGCCAGTTGACAATTTCTCCCAAGTGTCATTTGAATGACAACAGTAAGAGTTTAGGGACAGTCTTCAGGAGTGAGAGGGTTTGTACCGATATCCTGTTCTTAAAACAGCATTGTGAAACCTGACGCAAACTGTATAAAAATGGTATGTGAGAATATTAAAATTAATGCTCTAATAGACAAATTAAAAGTAAGGACTTGCCGGTGCAAGAAAAACGGACAGCTTTCAAACACCAAAAATAAAACTTTTCCGCGACCTATTTAATCAAAGAAGTATTCATGTACATAATATTTCTTTACACAGTTTCAAAGAGAACTTTTATTGAACTTTACCAACATAACACATTTTTTCTTCCAACATTTTTCAGTTGGCAGAATGACAAAACAATGAGTGCCGCAATTCCCAGCCCAAGTTTGCGAACGTTCGTGAAACGAATGCGAATTACTTCATATTACTCACCGAATGCGCCCCACCTCCAATTTAGTCCGGCATGTATGAGAGTCATAATAATTCGTCACACGACTAGAGCTAATATAAAGATGGCAGATGACGGTAGCAAATACGGTGGCCAACAATGTTCATGTAAAGGGGAGGACGCTTGATAAGTAAAAAAAAACGCATCAACACATTTCTTTTTATAAATATTTAATTAAGACTAACATCAGCTCTATTTCTTTCTTCTCTCCATTTACGATTCAAGTAAAAAGATTTGTTCACAAAATGCAGATAAAAATGGTCTGAGCGTGTCTTTTTTATTTTAGTTCTTAGACAGAGACACTACCATGCATGGGTGTGTCAGCATTCAGAAAAAGGATATTCAGGCTTTCTATTCTAAATTAAACAATAAACGATACAACATAGCAGATGTTATGTGATAAAACAAATGACAACAAATGTTAAAAATTTACTAAAAGAAGAACATTTAGAATACAAAGAGGACGAGAGCACAATTAACGCCAATAAAGGACTGTACTCCCAAATAGAGGACGGTTGGCAACGCTAGTAGCAACGGCGGTGGGCGGCTGGCGGCGGTAAGTGCAGCATCTGCCCTTGACACCTTGCCCCCGGGGCGGCGGCGGTGGCGGCGGTGCCGTGTCAATGTCTGGGCCGCGGGACCGCGCGCTCACGTAACCTCTCCTTCACCGTCCTCTTCCGCCGCCGCCGCCACCGCCGGCTGCTCTTCTCTTCGCCACTCGCGCGCGACCACCTGTCGCTTCGCACACTGCATTTAGCAGTAACATAAGACTCGTTGGCAGAAACCAAGAAATCTCCCGAAGAATCTACGAGACGCAACAGTTTTATCACTGAACTTACTGAATTTTACTTAACAACTGACAATTGTAACAAATGACTAACAATTTTTACTGAACAATTCAACTTAAATCAGATTTATTAGGATTTTGGACGTTCACGTACTTCATCCTTCATTGAAAACGAATGTATACAGAATATCAAAATAATAAAGAGACATATTTTAAACACTACATTTACCTCCTTCATTTTTTTTTTAATGACAAATGGTAATAATGAATATCATACTATATGTTACGTTACCGTTATTGAACCCTAACTTTTTACACACACAGCTAAACCATTATTCTGTTGTTTCCAATCTGTAAAAACGTTTTTCCTTTATCACATTGCGCTACCCTATCTATAACCGAGGGAGGAAGGGAAAGAACGCATGAAAAAGTGATTTCGTGACAGGGCAATAGAACTTTATTCCGCATGCGAGGCATTGTCGAGAGCGCCATAAAAGCGAGAAACACATTTTGCAAGCCTTCCTCCTTTCCTTTCCTTCCCTTCCTGCCTCCTCTTCTCTGCCGTGCCTCGTGGCCCCGGTGCGGCTTCCTCTCTCGTTCCGCGCCAGGCGCTTCCGCTACGCACGGGCTTCCGCCGGAAGGTTCGCTGTCTGCACCGGCGTTGAAGTCTCCGCCGGAACGACGTGGTAGTCGCATGCTCTAAACCAATAGCGACGGGAGGGACAAAGCGTGAGCATGGGCTACTCGTGACAGTTTCCCACGACAACTTAGAAACCAGTGGCAATCCAACTTGGCACGGGCTACACCGTATTTTTTTTTATACCAGCATTTTAAACAATTTTTTCTGTTGCAAGAAATCGTTCATAAAATAACCTTTTACGGCACAAATGATGACGTATTACATTTTACGGTATGAATTATTGCTCATCACACATTCAGTCAATCGCAATGAGAGAATCTTGGGGTGGTAGCGATAAATGGAACAGCCGACCACCGTTTTCTCGTACAGATGTCAAATATCCGAGACAACACAAGGAAATTGTTTCGCAATATTAAGGTTGATTCTCTTAAAAATTTATAATGCTGTTATACAAAAAAATAGCGTAGGCACCTCGTTTATAATGTTGCTTTATTGCATTCGCACAAATTTGAAAACTCGCTCCTAACGTCGTTCGTTTTCAAAACATGTACTCATGCAATAAAGCTTAACATTATAAACGAATTGCATAAACTACTACTACTGCGATATAAAATGATAGTAAATATGAGATAATGAAATGATATTGCAAAATATGGCCTTCTAATATTCTAGCTACTACACGCAAATCTCTCTTCTCCCACTGCTTGGAACAGAGGAGACCATGTCTATTATCTAGTATCTTCTAAAACCCACTCTAAACTAAAATTGACCTTTTCTTGCGCACGTGGTCAATAATGGGCTTAGAAACTATTATTACATTTATCTGAATGACATTAAACAGAAACGTTTCATAGCAACAATGCTTTAAAGTTTCCTTAGCTTTAAAATCCTTCATGAACTCCAGTATTTATTAATAAAGAAATATTTGGAAATTAGCTAACTCTAGATAAAATGTTGACGAATGATGTTAATTTTTCTCTAATTTTTGTATTGTAGATATTGATTTTTATCAAAAATCGCAGAGTTTATTATCAAACATTATTGCAAAAATCGTAAAACTAGCCATTTTATTCCTAGTACGGGAACGGGACATTGAGGTAAGGCAATATATCAGTCCTCAGTCCTCTCGGAGTATAGCAGTCGATCTTCAGTCGGTCTACACGACTTGAATGAGGACACTTGGAGAAATAAATTCTGCATTTTACATTAAAAGTACCGAACACGTAAGTGGCACGAAGTCAAATTCTTTATCTAACATATGATATCAGTGACACTGAAATCGGGGTGACTGAGGGCTAGGATATCACCATACCCAACCACCGTTGGACCTTGCTAAGTTCCAGTTTATTAATAACTTGTACTTATAATGTATTTCTGAAGTGAAACTTTTTTAATAATTAGTAACTAAATTGTTACGTTTTCTCTCAAGCATTACAATATTTAAGTTCTCAAATTCATGAGATTAAGACGAGAAAAACTTTCGGTATGCCTCGTACCTCCTCATTTTCCTTGTAATCTACTGGAAGGACTCTGTCTGTTGTTCAATAAGTACCGGGCAATAAGGCAGAAACATGCTGACCGCATCACTGCCATCTACGGCCAAAGGTAAAGAATTCTGAAGCCTTGAAAGAACTAAATGGGCATTCTTCTGGTCGGTTTGAATCAATGATACCTCCGACCCCGTAAGTTAAATCCCTCTTTCCTTCTAACTTATTTAGAATTGCACGGTAGTTTCCAGGGTTGTTTGTAGGAGTTCGAGAAATTCCACTCATGCAAAGCTTCGCCAAATGTAAAATTTGGTTTCAAGAACTTTTTTCAGATTCTCATACAGTCCCTCACTTTAATAATCAGAAGAAATCTCTTCTATTAGTTGGCTTTACTAAATGAAGCTAATATGATTATTTCAATTTTTTTCGTCTCAAATGTATCTTATCGACTGTATTTATACTCTTGAAATAGAGAAATGTGCTATAAAAACAACCCCATGTCATTATTTATCAAAATTCACTTTTTTGCATTTCTACTGAGTTAATTATGTAGTTCATAAGCAAAGGGATGCAATTAAACTCGAGTTTATTCCCACATAAAAATGTCAATATTGTATTCTCTGAGTGTTATAAATGGTGATTTAAGCATATAACATTGTAACATTCACAATAATTTATTCACAGCATTTAAAACAACTACGTCGTCATTTTTTATTTCTCCTTTTTACATTGTATTGAATACGACCCTCAGTGACTTTGCAATTTTCTCCGCAACAAATGCATTTTTTAACCAACCAACAAACAAGAAACTACATCCAAATAATAAATGGTCGTCGAAATGGTTAATTAATTCAATTCAATTCCTTTGTTCGCATTAGCGGAGATGCAATGTATCCTTGGCGCAAGGCGACCTGGGAGACGGGCATCGAGAAGCGAGTGGCGGAGCGTCTCTGGGCTGCAGCCGATCGCGCACGGCGGCGGCGCACGCTCCGCAGAGAACCGTTAGCCGCTCGGGCCGCGTCCAGCCGCCTGCCGCAGCGCGTGATCGCCTGCCGATGCAGGAAGCGCCGACCGCGCCGCACCGAACACGCGGAGGCTCAAGCGAAGCTCGTCACTGGGCAGCACTCAGATCGATTCAATCCGATAATGCCTAATGTTATGTGACGAAGCTTAGGACATCAGGTCTACTCTTCTGTCTGATCGCGCAGATTTTGTTAATATTTCCGGGTGTGTCAATTGCTAAGGTAATCACTTCTGTAAGTGTAGTACATGTTTGTTCGTCGTGGGGATATTTGCCCGCTAAACGGTGAGATTCGGCGTCTACCTAGCGTCGACTAGCGGGGTTTTCCCCCCAACCAGGTATCTCCTACCAGTGCGGCACCGCCCCAGCCGGGACTAGTTCTAAGCTTCCGACTGGTCTCCCGCCATGTGTGGTAGTGTAAGTGCATGTAAGTAAGGTGTGAGAATAGGAGAAAGAAGAGGAAATAAATATGCACGCTCCATAGATCGGTTGTGAGGGTATGGTTGTGAGGTACTGCTCCGGCATTCGCCTCGGAGAAACCACTGTAAACTACCGACCAGACCCGTCAACTCCCTAGAATTCTCCAGAAAGCGACTGAACTCTACCTAGCTATGCAGCTAGTCGAAAATCTTGCCGCCATCGGATCTCGAACATAGAATCTCCCGGTCAGAGGCCTGCTCTTCCGTCCGACCACGCAGAATTTTTTGCCTCCTATGCCCTCTAGCGTATCACTCGTGAGACGAATCAGGCGATTAAAATTTATCTTGTAGACTTATTTTACGCTTCTTCTTCTTTCTAGGGCTTTTTATCCAGCCAACAGCCGGTTACCCTTTACGTCCCGATGGGACGCATATTCAACCATACACTATACCAACACACTTGCGGGCTCCTCTGATCTGGGGTCAGCAGAACGAGAGGCCCTCAGCGACAACACATAGAAAGTCAAGGGACAAACACCCATGCCCAAGGCGGGACTCAAACCCGCGACCCTTCGGACTGAAGCGCTGAGTCGGTACTCGCTCTTAGTCACCTCGGCCATCCAGGTCGGCTCTTTTGCGCTTCTACATGCAGTAAATCTACAAAACGGGAGAAACGCCTTTACATCCCCTCCGAAAAGCGGCGTATGTAGAATGTTTTCGACCTTAAAAATCCAGGGCTTTGATCGGATTTGAATCTTCCATCATGGGTACAACTGTCCGATACGCTAGCTCACTAACTCTTCAAGGTACATATTTCGCTTTTGCTGGTTCTTTTCCTGGCAATTCTTCCTTTGTTCCGTGTAAACTATTTCCTCTCTCTATATATACTGTGTTGAAATTGACGATTTGATAGATACTGATTTACCCCTTCAGGGAATTGCCCGACTGATTTAAGTTGAAAATAAAGTTCTCAGATTGTAAAATGAGGAAAGCATCAATCCTCCCTCAACGCACATTATGCTGCAAAACACATTATCATACATAAAGGGAAAACAGTACGTTGTATCCCCTTAAAATGAAGTCTTTGTATGAGTTATATTGTTTATGCCGAAATACACAAAATAACACTTTCTTTAACGAGGTATTACCTTTTCAGAAATTACCTCTATCCCGTACCATAGGTTGTTAGAAAGGTTCAAAAGTGAAATTTATCAGAAAGTTATTTTCACTTTCAAAACAATGTGTAAAAAGTACGAAATTTTCTCAATATAATGACTAATTCCTCAATAGAGACTAGAATGACTAATTCCAATATCCGCAATCACAATGTCTCTCAATCCGTATTAAATACCTCTTAATTCTGAATGAGTATTGGCACCCGATTTGGACTGCATTAGTGAAAATCATAAATGAAGCAATGGTACAATGTGAAGAAGAATGAAAGAGAAGCCACGGGAAATCGTATCACAAATCCACTTTGTCCACCACATATTTTACTGTATCGATCGGAAATCGCACCCCGGTTCCAGACGTTGAACGTAAGCGATTTGACCCCTACACCGAGGGCTGCTTCAAGGCTTTCCATTGCCATTTGTTCACCAGATGCAGGTCTCGAGGCATTTTTGCTTCCTTTCTATTTTCCTTAGTGACGCTCGTAACGGCATGTAGCCAACAAAGCACAGAAAACTGGTTGTTGACTTACCAAGACCATATATAGAATCAATGAATGATGATTTTGATGTTATTGTATATTAACTCTTCCTTGCCCTGCAACGCTAAGATGAATACATGCATGCTCTGAACGGGACTCGAACGGTACTTCTATGTTCATTTGTATCTGCACCGCGACGCTAGCACGGCATCACACCGACGGCGCGGTGCTAGCACACGCGAGGGCACCATCCAGCAACTCCCGAGGGCAGAAGGAAGGCGGGACGATTTAAGACGCGCTGCAGCTCACCGACATACGTGATTTACTTCTGCCCATTCGTGGCTTGGGTTTCTCTAGTTGCAGCTCTGTGGGTGCGTTATGATGTTTGTTTTGTTTTTCTTGGTATCATATTCCTAACGGTGCGTGCTCAGCGAAGTATCGGAGAACTGGACTTTGGCTTTTTATGACCGTATTTAGAATCAATGAATAATAATTTTGATGATCTTGAATTTTATAACTATTTCTTGAACGCTACGATGAGTACATCCAAACTTGACATGGGTCTCGTATGTTTATATGCATCTCGACTGTGAAGCTCAAGGGGTAGCCATCTACTGCCACATCATCAGGCTGCTTTTTATTTAATACCACCAATGAATTAAAAACTTGGGGGTTTTACCTCAACAACATGACATTAAATGAGATAACTCACCCGTAAATCTGTACAAGATTTACGCAGATTTACCAACTAATGATAAAAACGGAATAAAATGGATAAAAGTGAAATGTCGATATGAAGATGATTGAAACGGAGTGATAAAAGACGAAAAGTACTTTAGTTGCAGACTCTGATTGCATGTTTCCTTCTACGTTTATCAAAGAAACAGAAGAGGCAAACGGTAGTGAAAATTTACATTAAGGATAGATAGATATTTATATATCTATAAGGATAGAGGATATAAGGATATAAGGATATAAGGATAGATATTTGACACCCGATGTATGCTAATCAAGTTTTTTAGTTCTGGATATTAAATATTGGATTTTGTTTATGATTAATTATTCAATGAGGCACGTAAAGGTTTTGCGAAACAAGTAACTTCCCTGTGCCCTTATATCTGGTAGAGTTGTTATGCAAAACAAATGTTGATTGTCCGGATGTTCTGACATGTACAGCAGAAAGTAACCATGGCAAGAAGTAGCATAATAAGAAAGTTAGGTGTAGTTATGTGACAAAGTGATATAACGCAGGTCTTAAAAGGCTTTTAATGTGACATTAAAATTCAATGTTGAATTGTGCTAGACAAGTCATAAATTATATGGCACGTATCTCTTGTTAAAAAAATGCATTAGTAATGTGATTCTACGAACGGTTTCACGATTATCATTCAAAACTTTGAATGTTATTCTTTTCCCGTACCGTACGAGTTAAAATTACTCCAACAGAAAGTTGGTAGCATGAAACTTTCTGACTTATTGATAAACTTTGAAGCATAACCATAATTACTTCAATATATACAAAGATGTGAGATAGTGCATATGTAAGGAATATCTCGAAAAACTTACATTAAAATGTTCGAAAACATAATTTAAAATGTTCGTATGTGAGCGGCGCTACATTTAACACGAGTGAATATGCGTTGACAAATGGGAAGTTTTGGTTTAAAATTCTGCTATCTAAATATTGAATATTTGTTTGCGAAATAAAAATTAATTCCATCAGGTTAAACATGCCCCAACGACAAAAGCCTTAAAATAAAATAAATAAACTTTTTCAGTGTACTGTCGTTCTACCGGTAATAGGGAAATTAACTTGGAATACTATAACATAAAGCACCTTGTAATATTAGGCACAATTTTCATATACCTTAAAGGCAGTACCAATATTTAACAAAATTGAGGTCATGAAATTTCACAATTACTAATGTCTATTGCAACGAAACAAAAAAATAGTGACAGTGAAACAAGAAAAAAGGGCGGCGACTTCATAAAAATAAGGGAAAGAGAAACAAAAAACATTCACCAACGAACATTCAGAAAAGAAAGAGTAATTTTATGACGTACTTGCAGTAATGAGTTGCTGTTTAACTGAGCACACTAGCACACAATCCAACATAATGAATATATTCATTGTCTGGCACACGTGTTTTTGATGCGCACCGACCAGGCGAGGGTCTCATCTATTTGAATACCTGGGTAACGAACTGAAATGACGTCAAGGGTGGTTTTATTTCTCTCTATCTCTCTCTTCTTAAGCTATCCTTTAACGTACCTCCAACTTTGGAAGCATAGTGCATGACAATGATAGTCGCATACTGATTATAAATTGAGAATACTTTGTAGAGCCTAGCTTTAGTTCACATGAGGAGATTGTAGGCTTGTATTTAAACAGTTTATGCCGACACACTATTGTGGATAAAGTGTAAGATGTGAAAGTGTTAGTGACACCTTACGACGGGTTATATCATCCTATGTAAGCATTTGCTTTGTAAGTCTTAATGATATATCCGGTGAAAGGTCTGTAGAACTTGTAAGTGTTCTTCCCTGAATTGTTTAGATTTCTTTTACCCTCAAATCTTCACTTCTGTCGACAAACGCTGGAATATGACTTAACACGGAGCTGAACCAGGAATTTTACTAAAGTGGACTTTAACCATAAAATTAACAACCGAGTATAGTACTTGGCAAAACATTATAAAAGTTTTAAATTGTAAAGTAACAATAATGTAACTCAAAACGTCTTAGATTCTCGACCTCTTTTTCAATTAACATGAAATGTCATAACATTAGATCAGAGGAAGATTTTTTTAATGAAATTTAAACTCAATTGTCCCCTTCTTGAGGTATCAAGCCTTTACGAAACCTTTATCAGGGCGGTACATACAAAATGACATTGGATTAACTACCATTTTACATAATGCATTTTTAGGCACTATATCACTAATATAAAAACCCACATCTTAAGTTGTAAATCTATTATTCCATTATTCTTTCATAACATGCACATTCCAAGCACCTCATTATCATGCCACCTCTCTCGCAAGCGCACCTAACAGTTACAAATATTTACAACTATACACGGTTTGTAGAAGTCTAAATAGTTCGGTAGGCAACGATTGAGAGTTATTATGGAGATCCTGAAATGATGATTATGATGTTTATCTTTTCTGAAATGAGTGAGCGTGCTAGGCAAAAGAACGTACTCGTGTCGTTTCCCATTCAGTGGAAAAAGGGAAAAAGCTCAGTGCGAAAGGGTAGTATTAATGGGAAACTAACAAGAGACAAAATGTTTACAAAATAAAATATTTATTTGATATTTTGATATGCAATGTTTGAAATTGTTTCTTATACCCTCTATGAAGCTAAAATTCTGAAAAAGGTCACAACAAAGTTCACTAGAATTGATCCTATATATTAGCAAAAAATGTGGATAGGATGAACTATACTGTATGTTTCAAATGTGTCTTATTCGCGTTTCCGGAAATAGAAAGGGGTGTTAATACTTAGTTGACCTGAAAAATACAGAAGGAGGAATGATTACGTTTGTAAAACTGAAGTAATTACATAAACAAACAAGATTATAAACATAAAAATTACATTAATGTGTACTTAACACCTTACTGACATTGAGCAAACTCGGCTTTGTAATTGCAATGACCTTATACTTGACATAACATAGCATGATTTACGATACTTAACACATGTTTAATATTTCCGAAAAAAACTGTAAAAATAAACCAACAAACGAGTTCACCGAAAAGTTCACCAAATAAAAATAAATATACTAAAACCAAACGGTGTATATATCGAGTGTGTGTTTATCAGCGATGAGTATGGAAACCATATGGCCGGTGACCCGCGTGAAGGAAGGTCGTCGAAAGGATGACCGTGGAATCTTCCAGTGAACATGCGGAAAGCCGCGGCTCGCCGCCTTTCATCCGAGGTGAACCAGCGCCATCCGGGGTGAAACGGTGATGTGATCTTGCTCCCTTTCATCGATTGAATGCTATCTCCTCGACGAGGAAGACGCTCGCTGGTGAAGGTCACCATCTTGCGGCGACCGACGACGCTTCAGCGCGGAACGTTCAAACGCGGGGAACGTCATTTCGAGTTCAGGGTCGGTCGAATGCAGTGTACAGTCAAATATCTTCTTTTGGAGCGATGGGCTGACTCACGTAAAAGGTTACGGTCATGTCCTTCAGCTCACTTCCTTACAACTGAACTTCCTTCTTTCCGATGTGGTGTAAATTTGACGAATTTCTATTTCACATCTGTTACAAGAATTGTACGAATTACTTATCTTTATTCTTTTGGCCTTAATGTAATACAATAGAATAATCTCGTGTACTCATAATATTTTTACTGATACACGTTTCCAAAAACATCACGAGTTATATGTTAACTTATTTCTTTTTCTGTTTTTGGCACCCCTAATATGTGTAGAATTTTTGTTATACATTCAATCAATTAAAACTATATGTATTTGGAGAAATTTGTCATCTTAGAAATATATTACATTAGAATATATACTATTTCTAAGAAAATACGCTGTCTGGAGGAGAATTCTAGCGGCCGGCTGCTCTGATCGGTAGTTTTCCGTGGTTTCTCCGATCAACACCAGTACCCTACCAAACGGGTCACGGACCGCGCGCGATCTGTCCTTCCTCTTCCTAGTCCTATCCTCTCCCCTTACACACACACACACGTACACTAACATGCACTACACCATCACATATTCCCATATTCCGGGAGACCGGTCGGGAACTTAGATGGCGGTGCCCCGGTGGTGGTGGGAGAGTCCTGGTTAGGGAGAAACCCCACTAGCCGACGGTAGGTCGGCGCCGGATCTCGCCATCCAGCGGGGGAAGATCACCGCCATCTCCCGATAAATAACATGCACTACACTCACGGGACTAATGATCAAAGCAGTTGACGCGCCCGGAAACACGAAAAAATCAATCAATCAATCTAAGAAAATATATATCAGGACCTTACTCTTAAAGAAAGTTCATCTAAACGGGTGGCGAGGTTGTGAGGTGATTTTTTCAGCCGTTTTGATAGAGTGATGTGCTGACAAGATAGTGAAATGACAGGGAGGTGAGGTAATCGGGAGGTGAGGTGGTCGGGAACTGAGATGGGAAATGGGGTGCAGGGAGACGAGGTTTCCGGGAAGTTGACTGCGAGGTTAGGTGAGATGAAGTGAGTAGTACTGATCGTACAAACCACAGAAAACTACCCACAGAGTGGCCGGACGCTAGAATTCTCCTCCGAGCAGCGGTTGAATTCGTCCTACCTCTGTAACTAGTATCGAACATCCTACCATCGTCACGACTCGAACCCTAGGACCTCCCTGTCAGAGGCACTGCAGTGACATCAGTACATCCCTTGAGCCACCTCAGCCGGTTGATGAGGTGGCCAGCAGGCGGGGTGGCAAGAGGCAATGGCAAGGCGGAGAGGGGCTGCGATACGCAGTGGCAAGGTGAGTCACGGGCGTCTCGTGCTATGCAGTGCGGATCGCGTGCGCGGCGAGGAGCTCTTCTGTTCCTCATTCCTTCGCGCCGCGGCTCAAACGCGCCGCCGCCGCTCCGCCCCTACCCTCCCCCTCCCCCTTCCGCAAGACGCCCCCCCCCGGGCGGCAGTAGCGTTTCTTCTGACTCATTACCCGTCTCCTCAAGGGTTTTAATTTTACTGTGGTGATAAAATTCATACTAGAATATTTTTCGTCTTTGATTTTAAAGACAGAACATTTTTCGTATTAATATTTATTACATAATACATACGTTAACGTTTCGTGAATTAGTTGTTTCCATCGTTCAGTTCCATCGCTTAGTCGGATTTTAACAGTGGTCAGACAAAAACAGAAGAATATATTATTAATGTACACAAGTCACAATAAATCGCATCTTGATAACTGATCTTTAGTATTACTGTATGAAAGGAAGTAGAGGTTGAGAGGGACATTTCAAAATTACAGCAAGTTAGAAGTTAATAGTAACAGAAATATCCTAATTTTTAGAAAAATTACTTAATAATTCTTCATATAAACTAGTAAATTTATTAGATTCCACCTGCGTATTCAAACAAGAAGATGTTTTGATATATAATGTTTCTAATATTAATCTATGATATACGAAATTTTCGCGGGCTAAAATTTGAATATCCTGGGAATTTACTATATGGGAAGTAGTAACTCTATGTCATGTTAGAGAATTTTGTCTACATGCCATTATGTATTATGTAGTAATTATTAATATGAAAAGTGTTCTGTCTTTAAAATCAAAAACCAAAAATGTTCTAGTATATTGAAGAAATATTGACAGAAAAAATAAATAATAATTTTGATAAAGTTTATCTGTGTTCCGTATTCCCACACTTGTTTCTTAACCCATTACATCTCAAACCCTTTGCCATTGTTCCAACACATTCTCCATCTCTTTTCTTATTCCTTACTCCTTTTCCACCACTCCAATAGGCGTATTCTAGGAGAATGGTTGCCATCCCATTCAAGAAATCAAAATTCGGAACACTGAAAATGTTCACCTTCATTCAACTTTTGTGTCTACATTTTATTTAAAATTTGCTAGTGGGAGCCAGATACGAGGATTTAATATCCATCTCTTGCTTGACAAATCCGAGTATTGATAAGTAATTTATTTATTGATATTTTTGCATTACTTGATTTTTAATCAATAAAATTCAGAGGGCTTTGAATAAAATTTGTCACTTTGGCATTTAATGATCATGATTTTTCTTCAGTCCGCTTAATCGTTGCAGCGCACCAGTGATGTCATTTGGCGTCATCCCATATAACGACCTAGTATGTCTTCTTTATAATGTACCTACCATTACAATCGTCCACCCATTGAAAATCCCTACACGTCGACCAATTCGAATTCTCTCCTACAACCTACACAGTCATCGCTAATGGCAAGGGTGTTTCCACCAACTCTGCAAAAGATTCGCCCAACTCTCAAAGCGAGCTGCGTGGTCACGCAGTGCCGTCATCGCAGGGCAACTTCCGCCGGAAACAAAACAATCGTCATCCCTCACAAAGGTAGCTGACGCAGTCGGACTCACCCAAGGCGACGTATAATCGTTACAAATGATCAGTAGACAAGAGTTTGAGGAATAGATATCGAGAATGAAATCTCGAATATAAATCAACGTTATGACAATGCATGAAATAAATTATTTAAATGAATGCATTTTTTAAATAACGGTGATAAGCTGAATTGTTAACTATTCTGGTTAGAAAATTCTCTATAATATGTGTTATAAATGCAATTAACTAAGAGTAAATGCAATGTAAAGATAGAACATGTGGATTTTGATTTTTGCGTGAAATGGGAATGTATAAATATTTTAAAAGTATCAGTGAAATTGATAGTATAAGTATGACACTGGATCGTCAAATGCAAACACGTAATAGTTGTCTTCGATTTTCGTCTTTTCGCCAACAAATCTAACGGCTTGTTTACTTTGTTTACACATCCTGAGCCAAAAAATCCGTCACGAATGAGCCGCAACTAATTGTTAAGGGAGTGCCTGATGAAAGACAACTGTTTCTTTCTCGGTTTTATTTATTTGACAGAGAACTGTTTATTTACCAAAATCCTTCACACATTTCTTCGTTTACAGAAAGGCATGAAAAGTCTTGATAGCAAAAAGTTGAATCGTGAAGGAAATTGAGTGGGTAGGATATTTTTTGAAAACATCATTTGAAAGAACGAGTACGTGCTGAATTTATAAAAATTAATTTGTCAAAAATTGGTAGGCGGTTGAAGAAAAACCCACGGAGTCACATGAAGACGTAAATAATTCCTAAAAGTGTTACTAATTAAATATTATGCATAATGAAAAATTGATATCATGATATGTTTTCCTTGGCACACCATTCCCAACAACGTATAGACAGAAGCTAAGCGTTCGTGAGTTCCGGAATACTTACTCCCTGCTTTTCTGAACTGAATATAATTCTGAATAAAAGTAACAACGAGGGGTTTTGGCAACATTTTGTAACAAACTATTCGCTCCCGCGTAATAGAGACTCTTGGCATCAGAAAATGAGCTACTCGTACATATTATGTCTCTTATCCCTTATCGTACTCCGCCTGAAGGAATCAGCATGGTACCTCGAGAACATGGAAAACAATTATTTCATGTTACTGCTGACAACACAATTAAATTCCTCACAAACTCCCCCTCAGAGAAAAAGAAACACGGACAGATAGTGACGTTTCATTTAATATCTCTGCAGGAAAGCCAAGAGCCAGTTCTCCGCACTTGCTTGTCAAGTCGCCGGCAGAGGTATCACACCAGAAGAAGATGTTTACGATGCAAGCTCTCTGCTCTCTGGTGACAGCCGCTCGAGCGACCCGGATTCCGCAAGGGCAGGTGCGCGGCTCACGTGAGGTGGAGGGGGGGGCGAAGGCTTTTTCGGGTGCCTCGAAAACTCCCTGGGAGCGGCGACCGCCAGGCACATGCGATGCACAACGGTATAGCACTTCCCGGGAACTCTGAGAGGTCGACGGTTGCGCGCCCTGACGTTTCGCGCGAAACAGTCAAGCAATCGCCAGCAACGCTTCAAGAGGTCATTTTAATTCATTATTTCAAATGTGAATTATTCTACCTTTATTTATTTATTTACATCAAAAACAATTAAAAAATGTGTATGACATGCTATGGGGAGAAGTTAATTTTGTAAACGTTTCATAATTCTGTGATACCTACTGTAAGTCATATACTACTTGAATTTTGAATAATAAGCGTTTTCTTTGCAAGGATTGTTGACAAAATATTCGCTCCGATGTAATAAAATTATTTTCAAGGGTAAATCAGCTAAAAGCATGGGCTGTTATTCTTCATCATGTCCATCGTGAAGGAAAAGTACTTCCTGCCGCGACATGGAAAACGATAATTAGAATAACTATATTTCACACTGAATTCTAGAAGACGTGCACAGATAATGAAGTTACATTTACGTCCAGAAGCAAACCAACGTGCCATCTCAGCATTTGATCAAGGACCAGGTAAGCTGGACGAAAACCTGATCGAGATGGGAGTCGTTGACCCAGACGTTAACGTAAATACTTGTTACTGGTTCTTTGAAATTATACAGTCGAAATGGTAAATGATACATTCAATATCATTATTAAAATTAACATTGCTTTCCTTTTGGATAATTGGTATAGTCTCTAATTGTATAGAAGCAGTTATGTAACAGAAAAAATTTACTTGGGACTTACACTTTTCTATCAAATTTAATCGTTAAATGTCATCTTGCAAAGTGTTGTAAAATAATGAACATGTATTATACGTGAATATTTTGTAGTGACCTGTTGCTACTGTTACGTGATGAATTTGATTATTACGTAGTGTTATAGATATCGGTGTTTCCTGAAAATATATTCCCGCATTTAAGTAAGTCATTTTTGACAAAAAACACTGATTCGTAAATCAGGTAATGGTAAAATACTTAGATTAATAAAGAGAAGCTAGTGTCGGTCAAGTAGAAGGCCGTGAGTAGTGATTGCTCAGCGGCAACAGTGCAGCTGCTGCCGCAGCGTCATTGACAGGCAAATCCCAGGGGGCCGAGTTCTGACGTTGGCAGATTTTCGATACTAGCTACACTGCTCGGTTTAATTCAGCCATTGTCTGGAGGAGAATTCTAGCAACCGGCTGCTCTGATCGATAAGTTTTCCGTGGTTTCTCTTTATGATAAGGATCAATTGAATACCAGAGCATTATCCAAAGAAAGCGGTCACAGACCAAGGGCGAAGGGACCTTCCTCATTCTTATTTCCTCCTCTTCTATTACCCCCACATACACGTACACACACGCACAAGGAGCAAGCACTACACTCCCACACATGTTGAAAGACTATTCGAGAGCTCACGGCTTGTACCAGCATGGGCGACTCCCCGTTGAGGGAGATACTTGTCGACTCGGACAAAGCCATCGGAACAAAGCTTTGTTGTAATAATTTTCATCATTAGAAAATACTGGGCCAAACATCGTTAGACCTCAAAAATGTAAATATTTTTGTACCCCTTATTTATAAATCTTTTTGTCACATTTTTCCTATAAAGATAACAGCAAATGAGTTTAAAAGTTGTTTTAGTAAGTAAAACTGACGCTTAAAGCAGAATACCATCATAATGTCAAACAATTATATGGGTTTGTTAAGCCGGTAAACATTGTTTGTCAAATGACGCTCGTAAAGGAACATACGTCATCAAATGCAGTATCTGTTTAACAATCATTGTTTTTAAGAAATTTTAAAGTACACAAAAATAAAAAGTATATTTATTTCATATACGAACATTTCATTTTAATTTATCTTCTTGATTGATAAACATCAAATGTTAGCCGGAGGTGACAAAGAGTTTCACAACTTCGAAAGCAGATGAGATGTCAGTAGAAAAAAACGATTATCAGCAATGATGAAAAATGCTTATAACGTTCAGTATTTGACGTTTCTCCTCGAGCACTCGGAAAATATCAAAAGTGCTTCCCTCTGATTCTTTAATCTTGCTTGATATAAATCATATCTATTCAATTGTTTCTGTTCCTCACGCAATTTTAAAATGTTTACACAAAATTTGACTATTCTGTAAGAACCATTTTGCTTCAGGTGCCTTCGCTTAAGTCACATACAATCAAACCCAAGTTGTCATTTGATTTAGAAGATACCTTTGGATAAAAAGAGTAAATAAGTTGTAATAATTCTTAGATTCTGTCACCTGATTAATATGATCACTACGTAGAGTGTTTTAGATATCTACGTTTGAAAGTTGAAATATTATCCTTGTATTACATATAATTTAGAAAGGCTTCGAAAATTCTCTTTAAAAACCTGGTTTGATGATGATGGTGATGATAATGATGATGATGATAAAAGCAGTGACATTAAGAAAGAACATTACGAAATAGAAAGGAAATGGGATCTGAATGCGAAACAACAAAAAATCGTATTAGCGAAAGGCAATGAGACGAGAAATGGGTTAATGTCGTGAGTGAAGACAAAAAGTTCGGAGAAAGTGGAGAACAGAACCGAAAGGCTATGAATACAATTATAAAAATGGCGATGTTACAGTAATCACAAAACGTTCGATAACGTCAGCGACAAAAAATAATTTGTTACTCGAGAAAAATAAAAAGGAAAGAAAGACGGCGAGTGCAATAACTAATTCACAATTATGTAACGCAATAAACACATAACATAATTTAAAATTATTTATAAAATTTGTAAAACAATTTAAAATACAAAAAGTAAAAGATAAAAAATTTAAAACAAATTGGCAGCGCTTTAGTGACACGTAACATAATTTAAAATTATTTATAAAATTTGTAAAACAGTTTAAAATACAAAAAATAAAAGATAAAAAAATTTAAAACAAATTGGCAGCGCTTTAGTGATAAAATGGTTATATCCTCAACAGTAAATTGCAATAAGGTAGACAAAGAGTCACCAGAGCATTAACTTCAGTAGCAAACACGGAGAAACTGCATTCCTCAAGTTGAGGTTTCGAGTAAACTCCATTGTTGGCACTGCTATCAGCACCGGTAGATGAAACTGCCATCTCTGTTCCGCATATGAAAATCTCGCAAACGAAGTATACAGTTAGGTGGCCGCAACACGTCAATCTCCGCACAACCTGCTTCGTCAGGCAAATTTGCATTTGAAGAGAGAGAAGCATGACGTATTTCGTGATATTATTGTGTCTTTTTCACGCGCCTACATCAATTACCAACAATAGTTGTATCTCCTTTTCTCCATCTTCATGTTTGTGTTGAGTATCTTCTATAATAATTTAGGCTAAATTTCACTCTACCGTATCTCGAGTTAAATCAAGATAATATGACATGAAAAGAAACTGTTTACGCAATGATTCACCACCTTTTAAGTACCCCTCAGAAATAATTCAGTGAACATGACTGAATAAAGTAACCCTCAAACCAAGAAAAATTGCCTTACTTTGTGCTGAAATCTCCTCTCATTTCCCAACAGAGTTTTAGTAAGAGAGAACACTTATTTTTAATTATCATGGAGACAAAACACACCTTAAACATCAACAAAGCATGAAAGGCAATCAAAATATTCCTGAAAGGCACTTTTGAATAATATAATGATTATGTTTATGTGGGATGTATATTGTCAGCGTACATCAGCGCACATCGTGTGGACTAGATAAGAACAGTGCCATCATAGAACAAACATTCATATTTCGAAGGAATACTACCGGTTTTAGGTCTCTACGGCATGTGCCAAAACCATGTAAGTCACTGGACAGTAGTTAAGATATGAATGAACAGTTACGGCCAACGGTTGCACAAAATGCCAACTTGTCGATTTTCTTAAGACTCGAGAGTGGATGCGTATTTGAAGCAAGCTGTCATTAATAAACCTAGAATTATATGCAATTTTAATAAAAAGTGAAGTCTTCCTTCACAGACCAGTATTGCAACACGCAAACTGCAGGCAAGGTTCGTTGCGTCAGAGGACGTGCTTAAGATCTCGTTTGCCCAGAGACCAAGATACACTTTTAAATCCAACAACCTGCTCGGTTATATCAATGTAATCTTCTTACTCACCGCACATAAAATTCTCGTTTATAACTTCTGAAATTATCCGTTAGTGTGCACGAGGAAGATACATAAAGTAGCGTCGTCTTTCACATAAAATGATGCCAGAAACCCTCTTACTTAATCTAGCGGATTTATTGGAAAGGTCACAAAGCATTACGGGCTTGTCAGCTCTTTCTTCCTCTGTTTATCTTAAACGATACAAATAATTCGCTCTCACTTGCCTTTCTTCGCACAAGTAAATTGTTCCTTTCAGTAAGGTTTATTCAGGACGTTTTATCTTCTTTTAGGACAACATCCTCTCACTCCATTTTCCCATTCTGTTAACCATACAATATTACATAAGTTATCTTGTAATATAAGTTACTGTACTAGAATATCTGCAACACTCTCTTCACGAAACACATTATTCGTTTTGCCAATTTCTCACAACTTTGTCTATTTCGCTTTTTATTTTAGAATATTCAATTGACATAACTACGTAGGTTTCCAAGTAACATTTTCATTTCAAACATATCCTTAAACATCCGCAGGATAGGATTCCTTCTTACACAGTTTTATTTACTTACATTTTATATTTAAGTTACTCTCTAGAATTTATCTAGTAACCCATCTTTCACTCTTGTAAGACTTTACTGTTGTCTTATGTGCAACACACTAGTACGAATATCGTATTATGACTGTGAAAAACAAAATGAGTTACAAATTCCCCGCTATTGTACTCAAGTATTGAGATAGTAATAGTTCAAAGAGAGAATTTAGAGTATGCACAGTTTTTAATGCAGAGACCTACAAGACTTTTCGTCAAAAAGATCTTCTGTATTCTAGCTCTTTCATTGTATTTCCTTGATTTGTCCAAAGAGTGACATTAATCCCGGTTAAAATGTCTCGAGTAACGTAACACTGTAACCTTGTCATAGAAGCAACTCATTAATTCTTAATACTATTCTTCTATTATAATTCTGAACGAATTGACCACACGGAAAATCAAATATCTTTTCTCATACCAATGATACAGTTCACTTCTGTCAACTGCTCATTCTTTTTTTTTTTTTTTTTTTTTTTGCTAGGGCTTTTATCCAGCCGACAGCCGGTTGCCCTTTACGTCCCGAAGGGACGCATATTCGACCATACACTGGACAAACACTTGCGGGCTCCTCTGATCTGGGGTCAGCAGAACGAGAGGCCCTCCGCGACAACACACACAAAGTCAAGGGACAAACAGCCATGCCCAAGGCGGGACTTGAACCCGCGACCCTTCGGACCGAAGCGCTGAGTCGGTACTCGCTCTTAGCCACCTCGGCCATCCAGGTCGGCAATTGCTCATTCTTACCGAGAAAATTTATAGTGTAGGTATTTTCTAAATATCGTAATAGCGTCTCACTGATGACGTGATGCGCATTTTTAACAAATTGTCGCATCCATTTGAGGTGTTTGGTGGCAGGGGCACAAGCGCAAACTTTAAATGAAACAAACCAGCTTTGGTTGATAACTACACCCGCTAATCCATTGACAATTTCCCGAAAAGTCTTTGATTCTTCCAGGAAAATATGATTCGAAATTTTACTTTAATGAAATTTTTGGGACCAAACAATTTGGCCTGAAAGTTTAAGTGTCTAGTATATGAATTATTAAGGTGGAAATGCGACATGTGTCCTCCCTAAAAAAAATTAAAGCCCCGTATGGATACGGGTGTATATTGAACATTTAACACAAGGCAGAATATTGACTTTTTATTTTATTTTTCAGTTATGTTTTGGATTTTTTTTTTCAAACAAGATCATTTGAGGACAAAATTATGTCTTAACTTTTCATTTTATATAAGGAATCACTACTAAGGACGCCGTTTATACAGTTCTCCCTATCGCCTGGGGCTGGCTTATCTTCCTACTTCAGCCACCACGGTACCAATCAGGCTCTCACAAGAGGCCCCATCACACTAGTTTCGTATTCAGAACTAAGTATTTCGACTTTAAATATGACAGGTATACTAAGAAGAATAAATACGTCGCAATGTGAGAGAAAGAGGTAGTATTTATTGATGCAGAAGCGACAAATCAACTTGTTAGTTTCTAAGTGAAGTGCCGGTTATATCTCTGGAGGTGAAGGTGTTCTTTCTCCCAATGAAACGTAAAATCCGGCGCCGAATTACTTTCACCTAGTTTCTCACCCAATGCAAAGCCCCTCCAGCCGCGTGTGTGTAAGAGAAGGGGGAGGGATAAGGATAAGGAAGGAAGAATCGCGTGCAATTTAAATTTGTTACGGTATTTCTTCCACATTCTCCTGGCATTGCTCGGAGAAATCACAGAGCACTACCGATAAGACTAGCCGGCCGCTAAGACTTCTCTTCTAGCCAATGAATGAATTCGACTCAGCAATGTAGTAGCTAGTACCGAAAATCTACCAACATGGAAACTGGAGCTCCAGGACCTCCCTGTTAACGATGCAGCAACGACAATGGTGTTACCGTTGAGCTATCACAGCTAGCCGCACACTCGGTGAATAGGGAGTTTTAGCACGCCACAGCATGAAGCAATCGACTACAATCTCGATCTTCTGCATATGCACAGATGCCCGAGAGTGATGCAAACTTGAACTGCACCTGCACGTAAGATGGATTGCTACGACGCTTCGCATTGTAAAATCTCTCTATTATCGCACCATCCCACGACAATTGCTGAGAACATCGAACATCCCGATTTTTCCGTAATCCCCTGGTGGGGCCAGGCCACGAATTTTCAATTTCACACTCGCCCGATGTAGCGGAGCGCGCGTTTCGTCGCGTGGCGTAGACGGGCGTCGTCGTTGCGGGCGGGAGTGTCCGCCGAGCGGCGCCGTCCCTGCCGCCGCGACGTGACATTTGAGGACCGCCCGATGCGGCGGCGCGCGCGAGGCCGCGGCCGTGACACGCCGACCAGGCGGCTCGGCCGGCCTGTTATCGATCGATCGCACGTTATCGATGCACGTCGCACGGCCCTTGGGCAGCTACCGACGCCGTGCCACGCCGCGCACTGGGCAGAACGACACTTTACTACTAAGCATGGATTTCAATTGCAAAATGAAGAACGTGGATTATTATACAAGGGTAATCCCAAAAGGAAGGTCTCCTATTTTTTTGTAAGTACAGAACTCTGTTTGTGTGGCAGGTGGTCACACTGTTATGAAGAGTGCTTCCCGCGCTGGGTGTAAACATGCGCGCGGCGCGCTGAGGCGCTCAGTCCCCCACCCACCCACGCTTCACCACCCACCCACCCTATAGTCCCGACTTGGCGCCCAGTAACTATCACGTGTTCCCTAAGTTTGAAGAACAGTTGGCCGAAAAGTGATTCAGCTCCGACGACGAGGTGAAAGAAGAGGTTCATAACTTTCTGAATATAATGGCGGCGAGCGGGTATGACATGGGCATACACAAACTGTTACAGCGTCTACAAAATGCATCGACGGAAATGGTAATTATATTAAAAAATAGCTAAATGTTTAAGCTGAAAACTGATGTAAACCATTGTAGAAATAAACAGGTATATGTAGTTATAAAAAAAATAGGAGACCTATCTTTTGGGATTACCTTCGTAAATTAATATTGTCGGATCACAAGAAAATTAAACCACTTTTCCCTTTCAAACAATAGCATTTTTACGAATATTTTTCTTTGAGTGAGGTGTTTTTTGTCATATTTTGAAGTAATGCACCCTGCGTGACGACCCGGCACGGGTGTGCAATGTCTGCTCCGAGTCCTGCTCGAGAGAAGTTACCTACTGGAGTAGCATTTCGCAGTGACTGCCAGCGGTGACCTACTAAGGAGGCTGCTCAGTTTACAGCAAGGGTGCCTTACTCCCGCGTTTCCAGGGAACGAGTTTAGCGCATTGCATGTATGTGCGAGCGAGAGTGAGTGCGTGCGTTTTCTCTGTGCGTCTTTTGGCCCTTCTCGGCGCAGTTCGTACCCACGCTGATGCGAACTTGTTGGCTCTTCACCGGTTTGCCCATTCCGTTGGGGTAACTTTGGGGACGTTAGATCAGCGTTTCCTAGCAACAACATGTTTCTTTAAAAACAACATGCACACTCATTTGTTAGAAATACGATTGAATATGTAGGTACATTTACATGTTTGACATTGAACAGATTTATAAAATCCATGCACAATTACATAATGACTCATGAATTTCCGCACATTACTTCTCAAACAACTCTGTCACTATCGCTTTCTGCTTAAATTTCTTCAAATCCTATTTTACTCCCATGCTTAAGCACCATGTCAGACTTAAAGCAATGACTCCAGTGCTTGAAATAATTATTGGAATAATTTCCATCATAAATAATGTCATCGCTTGTTCGTAGATTCAATGAGTGATGTGTACTTGCTTATTTTTTGGTATAAATAAACTTAGCGCCTCGGGTGGCTCCTGAAAATCATGTTATCTTTCCGTCGTACGATTCCGGTTTTGATTCCCGCTCCGAACAAAAATAGAGCTGTAGCTTTCTAATTGCAATCGTCTCAGTTCCTATAACTGTGTGGCGAAAGAAAAGCTAGGCAAGCCTCAGGTAGGCCTAGTATGCTATATTCGGCGATGGGAATACGCCATGCTCGCCACATTTCTCCCTTACCCCCAGGCGTGGTTAATAAATAAAGATAGGGCCCAGGCCAGGGACCATCGTTAGCTTGTAAATGTGGGATTAATCCGGCCCTAAAATGCTAAATACTTACATACATTTCAACTTTATACGTCGCTTGTTCTTTGGGCTGAAATACCTATAAGAACGAGAAATCTCCTACTATTTATTTAAAATAAAATCAATTCTGTTGTTTATAACAGATTGTTACTACAAATGACGATGAGACAAAATAGGTCGGTCTCAATACAAAAGTCACTCGTTGTTCATACTTTCATGTTGGTACTTGATATTTGATAGCTTGTTTTCAGTAACAAAATGAAATTTCTCAGGTAATATTTGATGTAAAAGTTTTGATTATGCCGTTTTTAAGAGCTTTATTGTTTGTTTATTTGTTGATATTTATCTTATAGACACTATTTGTGACCTATTTCAGCCCAGTGTATGCCATTAAGGTCGCTGTGCAGAGTGTAGAAGGCAGTGGCGAAACAGTGGCAATGGCGGTGGCGACGGAGGCGTCAGTGACGGCGATGGCGGCGGAGGCGGCGCGCGGATAGCCCTCGCATTTGCGTATCTCGTTACGTGAGGGGCATCCTAGAGAACACTCGGCGAAAGTGGCATTCCAGAAGGTTATGCAGTGTGAAGTACATTAGCAGGGGGCGGCGAATGATAAACAGACAAAATCTGCATGTTCTCAAACAGGAAGAAGACGTCAGGAATAGTTTAGTAGATGGATTGAGTGTTAAATGTAATGTGTTTGAATATATTACACGTGTATTCTGCCCTTGAACAAAATATGCTTTGAAAGTTAAACACCGTATACTCATACATGTGATGAAGTTTGAACATATTGCTTATTTCCAAGCTCGCAATAAACGAAGTGATTTATTACGTGTGTAGTTTCATATGACGTTGTTACTGAAACATTATAATTATTATACTACCTTTTAAATGTTAATCTTTTTGCAGTTCATCGAGCACCGAATTAAATATTTTGTTGAATGCTGAATGACAAATCTGTGAATCGACGTTGTTGTGACAGTCTTAACTCAAAAAAAGGTTTCCCACCTTTGACTCGGATGAATTGAAATTAGAACGGATTTGATTGTCAATAAAGGATCTCAAATTACGTCGTTGATCCAGCTCTGTCCCACCAATGGTATAAGTAGTCAGATTTAACCCTGTAATGGCAAAAATTAAGGTACGCACCTCGAAATTTTGAAATTGTTGCGTAATCACATTAATTTCAAATACACACAATTGTTTTGTTTGACGTATTTCGGTAAGTTCTCAGTGCACCCATTATCACATTGGATACCATATCAGATAAACCTCAGTCATAAGATCATTTCTGAATCTTTTGACATCTTATTCACGAAAGTGCATGAACAGAATCACATTTTACAGTGAACACATTCACCACGACGGAAATGAAAACAATTATCCATTTCAAGTAACACGTTAAAGTATATTTATGTTGCATTTACAATATATTAATATATTTAAAATGAAGAAAATCTTTTAATCGTACTTATGGATATAATATTACTTACCAAGGCTTCTTCCATGAAATTATAGTTTTCATTAGTTTTATTCTTAATCTCTCTGGTACTCACCTGAAACAAAAACAAAATATTTTTTATATTCTCTATCCATTTTTAAAAATGTATTACAATACTAGTTTGGAAACTAAGCATTATTGCATAAAGTACGTGTATGGACAGAATATTGCATAATTACATGAAGCACGTTTTTGATGTTATTTTATTTTGATTGTACGATATCTAATTTACCTTATACTATAATATACCTTACCCTATACTTATCCTTAAAATAAAGTATACAAAAATAAATTGTGTAACCTCTTCTTAGAGAAGTCTGTGATGAGACAAGCATGTGGTACTCATTTCTGACATCTGCTCTTGTTATTCGCGTATTCAAAACTTGATAAGATCAGAAAACCAATCATTATCCTAATTTAGAATTGATATAGAGTTAAGACGTTATGAAAAAAATGCTTAATGAGGCTTATAACGTAAGCGACGTCTGAAACCGTTAGACGCAAACCCTCGCCTTCCAGAGCGTCGTGCTCCTCTTGTTTCTCACGGGTGAATGTTTCGTGGAAGGGCGTGCAACCGGCTGGGTCGCGAGTTCGGTGCCCGGACCCGCCCCTGTCCTCCCCACTCTTTTGCCGCCCTCCGTAATGTATTTCCCGGTCGCGCAGCCGTCGGCCGATTGTGTTGCTCGTGGGGACGTTTTTTAGCTGCCCCGCGTCTCGGCGAGGCTTAATCGTCCAGACGAGCCAACCCCGGCAGAGGTACAGCACCCCGTCTCCCCTCCGCTTAAACCGGGTACTAAAACAGCATATGGCTGCTTCTTTAGTGTTGTCAAGAAAATGCTTGGGAACCCATTACTTGTAAATGGCTAGACATATCATTTCATGAGAAATTGGTCGTTAACAAGTATGATGACTAATACGAATAACCATATAATGCCACTCTATTAGATTCAAGTGATGATCTCCTTCACATATGTTTTGGTTTATTTATTTTGCGAGCCATATATCAGCAGCTACAATATGAACATTTTGACATAAAAAGTCCCAGTATTTTGCCTGAGAATTATTTTTTTAATAGCTTCTATGCCCATTAGTCTCGAATAAAGAAACGATATTTTACGAACAGTAAAAAAGAACATCAACAAGAACATCAACGCTAGAGTTACGCTCGCGAAGGTAGTAAACTGATTGTGAAAAACTAAATTCGTATGTGTTTGTATTGTGCGACATTTGCGTACAATGAGTATCGTATGAACATGTACGGTAAACATATTAAAAGTAATAGATGTGTGGGCGAGAATACACTTTCAGATTCTCTTCACTCCCTGGGTATTGACTTCCTGCGAGGCTTATGATGAAATCGAGAGTAAAGAAGCGAAAAGCTAGTGACCTATTCAATAAATATTGCGATAATGTTCTAACATGTTGAAAAGAGTAATTAACTAACGTTACTTGCAAGCAGAAGGTCTTCGTGTTCATTATCGGAACGTGCTTGCTGAATCTTACAGGCAAAATCCCCTTCCGACATTGCGCTTGTGTGCTATAATCGAGCAGTTGCATAGCCATACACATACAAGTACTACATGAAGTATCATATACATAGTTAATTTGTAGATTAGAACCATCTATCAGACTCCAAAAATTGACTTTAAAACAGAGGCAATTTTATTATATTCGATTTCATAAAAATTAAGTTTAGCAGTTAGTGTTCAGAACAATGTTAGCTGCATATCTATATCTATTTTTATATCTACTCCAATACAAATATTTATTTCACATAAATTGTCGTGAGAGACACAGATGGCATGGAATTTTCTATCAGGGAAAACAATGCTAACGTTTAAAAAAGACAAAATGAGAGAGATTCTTCGACAACCTAAAGTCTGTAGTCCTTTTGCATGAGCAAGTGAAATTTCCAAAATAACAATTTTTGCAAGCACTCAACATTCCCAAATTATATACAATACAACATGTGTCTTGTAATATAGCATGTGCAAAGCACAATACGCCAGAGCCCTGTCTACCTAGTCCCTCCCAAATCGCTCGTTTTCGAAACAACAGATGGTTAGTTCTGCCCTTCTGAGAATCTTCCAACAATAGCCCAGGGCTCAAATTCACAGAAGACGTCCTTGCTCCGCCCACGTGCAGTTCGATGCACGCTTGCCAACTCTGCGGGCGTGGCCGAGTGGTCGCTTCGTTAATCCGCTCCCGGAATCGCGCCGTTTCGCGGATTTAACGAGCGAGCGCCTGCCCCGGAAACGAACTCGGTTCCCTACCGCCGCCACAGCGCACCAAACGGGCTCTAACGACTATAATCGCTCGAACGAATACTCCAGCTCAATTTAGAAAGAACACTTCATCATAATCCAAGCACACCGCTTTACGGTAGTTATTAAGACGCTAGATGTCTGTTTTTTTAAGCAGAAGAATATTATTATTAAGTCTCTTTTCTAAAACTTATAACTACATAGGATCTAAGTCGACTATAAATTATATTTGCATTACTGCAAAGGTGCATTTCTACGAGTTAATTCATGTTCTACAATATAAATTAGTGCAGTTTTTGATAACTCATTATTATCTCATTTACATTTCAACTCCAACAACTCCTTGTTAAATGTACTCACACGTCAGAAACGCCAGAGTTGAAAATTTAAAGCGCAATTACTTCGCTAATAAACTAATTATTATATGCGCGTCGTTAAAATGTATACTACGTGAATAGGGAGTATCTTCATACGCAACCATTATTTCTCAAAGAAACTGGCCACAAGCGCTCGTAAATCGCACCGCGACCGATATTCGCTGAAAATGTTACTACCAACACTAGTGCCGCGCAGGACATCAATTCACGAGCGCCCTCGAGGTATAGTGGATGGTAGGAAGAGGAGACGAGGTTCGCGGAATAAAAATCTCAGACTTATTTACGACGAAGTTGGAAGGAAGAAGAGGCAGCTCTAAGAGGCGCTCGTACGAATTATGGGGTTCGATGGCGAAGGCGAAGGCGGCTAGGATGGTGGGATGGTACCTGCGGGGTGGTGGGAGAGGTGGAAGTGTAGGTGGTGCAGGTGGTGGTGGTGGAGAAGGAGGAGGAGGAGGAGGAGAGGTAGTAGAGGTGGTGGCGATGACAGCGAAGGAGTAGAGTCGTAGGGGTTATGTGGCGGTGACTACAGAGGTAGTGGTGGTGGTGTTGGTAGTGGTGATGGGGTAATCAATATGGAAGGTGACTACAGAGATGGTGGTGGTGGGGGTGGTGGTGATGGGGTAATCAATATGGAGGGGTGTTGGTGGTCCTATGAAGGCGGTGGCGATGGCGGCGGTGGTGATGGTGGCGACATGGGCATTGGTGATTGTAGTGGACGGCATGGACGGTGATGTTGGCGGTGTTGGCGCTGGTGTTGTTGGCGTTGGCGGTGTTGGCGTTGGCGGTGTTGGCGTTGGCGGTGTTGGCGTTGGCGGTGTTGGCGTTGGCGGTGTTGGCGTTGGCGGTGTTGGCGTTGGGGGTGTTGGCGTTGGCGGTGTTGGCGTTGGCGGTGTTGGCGTTGGCGGTGTTGGCGTTGGCGGTGTTGGCGTTGGCGGTGTTGGCGTTGGCGGTGTTGGCGTTGGCGGTGTTGGCGTTGGCGGTGTTGGCGTTGGCGGTGTTGGCGTTGGCGGTGTTGGCGTTGGCGGTGTTCGTGTTGGCGGTGATGGTGACGGCAGCGGAGGCGGTGGTGGTGATGTTTGTGGTGTTGGTGGTGATTGGTGGCGGTTGGTGGCTGTTGGTGGCGGTTGGTGGTGGTTGGTGGCGGTTGATGGCGGTTGGTGGTGGTTGGTGGCGGTTGATGGCGGTGACGCGAAGGCGACTGCATCGGCTGTGGTGGTTGGGAGTGCGGCGGCGATGGCAGTGGTGGAGGGGTGGCGACGGCTGTGGTGATGGCAGCGGTGGTACAGGCGGTGGCGGAGACGGAGGCGGCCGTAAACAGCACAGGTCGAATACATTAAAGCGCGCAGATGCCCCGCGAGGGAAGGTGTGGATTTACATCGGAGACAGACTTCTCGGAAGGGCTCCGGCTGGCTTTTTTTGGACGCGCTCGCTCTCGCCTGAACCTCCTCCGGGGCCATCTGCAGATAGCATCGGCCTGCGAATAGCCCGAACAAATAACTTGTTGAGCCACTCTCCGAACCTATTCTACATTTCGCAATAAACATTACCACACCTATAATTGTAAAGTAACAGCATAAATTAAATTTTGTTAATAATAATAATAACAACAACAACAACAACAACAAAAGTACAGCTGAATCTCCAACCGCATTGACTCGAATTCCCGAGACTCAAATTTTATGCGTTGCTCTGTACTTCTTCTGATTTCTTTAAGTCGAATATCGAACAATTGCAGTAAGCCGAAACGAATTTCTCTTACAACTCGATTTGATTGGTTTTTGGACGCTGCGATAAACCTCTATAATCGTCTCATTATTTCTTTTTAACGAATGTACGCGAGGTGATGGAGTTGCAAATCCCCATCTTGTAGCGCAGCAGCCTACTCTTGTCGCTGTTTGCTCAAGGGTTAGACTGAATATCGCGAAATAAGAATGCACTCTGCGTACTATACTGAATGGTGTGATAGTAATCGTCACAAAATAAACAAATACTTTGGAAACCTGACATTATTAGACTATTGTTGCAAATCCTTTGACTATTTGTTTATTTTTTCAATACATATTTGGGGAAAGAAAATATCCAACATAATTACACAAACAAATGTTAGTAATAATGTTTTAAAAAATAAGGGAAGAAAATATGAAGATTACAGACTTCAAAACAGAAATCCAGGTAAATTTTAAAACTAATAAATTTAATAAAAATAGTCTTCGAAAAGCGGTTGCAGAATATGAACAAACTCTACTAACGGGAGAAAATTACACAGAACATAAACAACCAGAAAAATACCTGTCAGTAATTAATAAAACAATACTGTTGTGTACTGATTATTCTTTCAGAAAGACAGAGCAACAATAATATAGAAAGCCAGTATTAGAATCGTGGAATATTCTCTTTATCTACAAAACGTAAGCAAATTGCGAGCAATGCTCCTGAGCAGTTAACTTTCTAGAAACATTGCAAGCCTTAGTAAGATATTAAGAGTCCATTATTTCAAGACACAGTAAGTTATTATGTGTCCATTATAACGCCATTATCGGTTACCTTTAACAACGGTTTTCTCAAGAGACATACAAAAGCATGCTTTAAAACCATTTTACGAATCTTCCAAAATTCCTTGAGTGTATCCATAAATTTTTATTTACATCTTTATTATCTTTATTATATATTTATTTATATCTTATATTAATTTACTACAATACTAATTATATCTTTATTTACATCTAAACAGTGACACTAAAAATATTAGCATCAACAAATGAGTTTCATTTTCGGACTGTTTGCAGTGGAGATACTGAATGTAGACTAGAGTTCTTCTAAGGCATTCATTAATATTAGAGAATCATCTATTCTGAGAAAATACAATGTCAACAGCAATGCATCTCGTTAACAAAAGATAATTAATAGTCTTACAAATGCAGTTTTTCAGAAACAGGTTTGTACAGGGTTGCTTACTCAACTTCAGGGTGGTCTCCTACACAGTAGCACGATCACCAGGTACTTAGACTGAGACCTGTGAGTCAAGGAGAAGCCAAGAGGTCATACTCTTTAGTGTATATGGCTAATTACAGGCTCATGTGATCACTTTGCTGGAAAATAACGAGTCGTTTTCTCTTTCGTACAGAATGAGCACGAAGTTGAGTAGTGACTGAGAGTGAAACCAGGAAATCCTACAAAATTTTATTCACGAAACACCTTATCGTCGTCAAAGATAATGAGGTTCGCTTGAAAGATGAAATCTTCGTGGGATGATAATCAGTATGATCGAGAGATAATGGTTCATTAAAATATTACATTAATATATTTAGCAACGTTATTTCTTCATTTTTCCGACGAACAACAGGAACATTATTGCAAAATGAACATGTACATCCTATTTCAATGGGAATTACTTTAAAAGCGGGTAAGGGATTTTCACTAGATCATTTTAAAGGTAATTTTAATTTCTTAATAAAAATATAAGATAAAAATTTTAGGAGTAATAGGAATTAACTGGTAAACCTCTAAAACTTTTCAGACTGATCGTCACCTGTTAGCAAATAGGGTCTGATTTTGAAGTTAGTTTGAAGTTAGGGTCTGATCCATGGAAAAGAGAAATGACGATGTATCCTTCTCGAAAAGAACGAAAAAATGTATTACTTATTGTTTAAATTGCTCTTTAACCGCTTAAAAACGATTCAATTAAAACAAGAATATGAACATTTTATACTAAGAAAAAACTATCATTAATCAGACAGGAGATGAAATTGGTTACTTCGTCCCAGTTTCTGGAGCTGTTTTTCTGACGAAGAAAAGCTGGAGCAGGCGGATCTTGCCAGTTACGGCGAACAAAATACGTCATGCGTGGGAATTTAACTAGACCCAGGCATGGGGGACACAGGTAGCAGGCCGGGGAAGTCATACTACCGACCCAATAACGCCAAATACATACATACAGAATATTCAGAAGTGCCGTCCTACTAAATACGTTCTTCGATTTTCCCTTTACATTACTTACTTCATTGATTAATCAAATATTAAGGGCGTTTCAAATCGAATATTTTGAAGACACTCACAACCCTCTGGCTAAAAAATTGGTATAAATTTTGATATTCACACGTTAACAGTATGGTGAATTTCGAAGTCGATCACGATTTTAAATTAATATTTTACAAAATAGCGGAGCTTAATTTTTAAGCGAAAAAATGAGAGAGAGAGAGAGAGAGAGAGAGAGAGAGAGAGAGAAGGGGAGGGAGGGAGAGAGAGAGAAGGGGAGAGAGAGAGAGAGAGAGAAGAGAGAGTAATCGAAGCGCACGGCAAGAAATTGAGCAAAATGATAACTTCGGTACGTCAATTTCGTTCCACATATCACACCGCATCTTAATCATTGAGGTTCGCAAAAATATTTTTCTCGTCAGAATCTGCACAGGTCTGTTTTCAATGTTTGTAAATATATGTGGAAATCTGTTTATTTCTATTATTTATATTTTTTATTTATACTTGTTTATTTTAAGTTTATTAAAGAAAAATATAAAGTTGTTCTTACGAAACCAATAACTTATTCGATCCTTGGTCAACAATGATAATGTTTCCTGAAAGATGTTGTAATTAGTTATGTACAATATTTGGCACGTTTGGGCATTCCAGAGTTTAAAGAATGTCCTGACGTTCTAGTGTTAATCATATACGCAATGCTTTGGTTTCACTGCAACGATATCATGTAACTTCCTCCTCCACCAACCACTTAACAGTCATCTGGATAATACGCCGCGGTGTGGAGACACGAGGGGCTCCATCCGCTGGCACACATACAATGCGTTGCCTGGCGAGGCCCGATGCTATCTGCGACGGCGGCGTCGGCGCGGCCGGATCCGGGCCAAGAGCGCAGTGAATGTGGAGCGGTCACCGGTTCGACTCCAGGAACGGTTAACAGTTACCGGCAAATGCTATTACCAGCCGGCCGTTGCTGGCTACCAGGGTGTTCTAGATCCGATGCATTCACACCGCGATCACGCAGACTGTGCTGAAAATACTCCGCGAAGCCAGTTTAACACAACGTCGAGTAAAATCCTTCCTTGTTTTGGTGACCTGGTTTGGAGAATGTACTGTGCTGAATACTCGATAAAAAAGGAAGATCAAAATAAAAAAAACATAGCCTGCCTTCCTGTCAAACTCGCTCTAGCAGTATTCCTCAATCAACACATGGCAAACAGCTCTGAATAAATGTCCCAACCTGTACAAGTGCAACAGGCTGTTATTAAGCCTATAGATGTAGTCGACCTTAGCAGAAAAAAGAATGAGTCCGAACACATTGCTTTGTATTGAGTGAGTTATGCGACACTGAGGCCTTATTTGATGCTCGAGCTTCCTCAGTTTTTGTGAATTAGTATAATTCCGAAGCAAAAGAATTCTTTTCTCTTAAGAATAAATGAAAATGAAACAGAAAGGCAATCTATTCTCTTAAAGGCTTGATAGCATTTCATAATGACAGCATGACAACATGACATCACAACTTTCAATTGAAACTCAATTTCCCTCGAATGATTCATTACAGAGTTAATTGAGGTATTAATTGCTATTGGGTTATTTTGTCGTACAACCTCATGGTTAAAAGTTTTCGAAAGGACATTTTTTACATAAGGAGATAGGCAATAAAAACGTAAAACTATTAAAAATTAAATTGTAAATTACCCGAAATAAACGTTCATATGAATGAACGACCAAAAGTAAGGGGTAAATTGCGGTAAGAAGACACGAAGCGTTAAGAAGTGATTTACACCACAATCAAGATAAAAATCCCAACGCTCTGAGACCTTGCGTGTTTCCTCTACTGCATATGCTTGAACGTCTTTAAAGAAACATCTAAACACAAATTAGCTCTTTCTTACACACCAAAGAGTTTGGCAACTTATTAGCGAGCGTGTATTCTGCGTCTTCTGACTTTGTAACACACATTTGCTGCAACATTCTCCACGGACAACAAAGTCACATCGGAAGAATCATCTCATTAAGATTCTTTGCCAGAAGAGATGGCCTTCATTGAAGCCTTCACAATTTTCCCGGACGTATCATGCAAAATAATTTGAGAATTTTGTGTATTTGCTCATATTAATCAAATACGGAGACCCTTAAATATTAAGGGTATATTAAATAATAAAGTTAACTGAAAATTTTATGTTTATCAACGATAATGACAATTTGATAGATGTGAAATGAGTCTACTTTAAGTTACATTCCCGAGTTTTGCGTGAAGTATCACTCCGAGAAAAGAATGATAAAGAACTGAGAGAATGTCTTCGTCTTTTTCATGCTAACTATAATTATGCAAAAATTTTGTCACAACATAGAACAAATTCTTTCATGGAGATCTACATCAGAGTTGCATATCTCTGATTGTGATCTCTGAGTACATTCTACCGTAAAATATTACGTATTATCTACATGTAGCATTAAGTGTTCAAATGTAATATTTTACATGAAAAACACAGCTAGATGAACAATATAAAAGGACACGATTATATTGAAATAAAAATATGGAAAAAATCGTGCAACCATTTTTCAAGTCGAAAGTCTTTATTCGCGGCACCCGCTGACACATAATTTTTTGCCAAACATTTTGCATATTTTAGATCATAGGCCCTATGTAAATTGGTGACAAAATAATCTCTTCATCTTTTCTCGCGAAACCTAGTTTCTACTTCTACATGTGGGGTTGATTGAGCAAGAAACGGGGCCGCCAACGCCGCCGCCACACTTTTATCTAGCGTTTCCTAGTGCCTTTTTGAACATATTTCGGACTGGGTCCTACATCAAAACCCGCTGCGGCGACAACCTGGCAACGCCGCGCTCGCCAGGTAATTAGAGAGCAAGCGCTGCGCCGCCGCCGCCGACGCGAGGGCTCTTTGAGAGCGCATTAACGACCGCACTCCCACCCACGCGCCCGAGGAGCCGCGAAAGGGAGCTTTGCACAAATAAGCGGATTTTAGATCATAGGCCCTATGTAAATTGGTGACAAAATAATCTCTTCATCTTTTCTCGCGAAACCTAGTTTCTAATTCTACATGTAAATTGGGGACCAAACCAACCCAGGTAAGGGAAATGTCTGATTGAGCAAGAAACGAGGCCGCCGCTGCCGCCACACTCTTATCTAGCGTTTCCTAGTGCCTTTTTGAACATATTTCGGACTGGGTCCTATATCAAAACAAAAATCAAAGAAAGCGCTACAAGAGTGTCAGAATTTCATGTTCAGCGTTATAGAATATTAACTGAGAAAAAGAAAGAATATTCAAATAGCAAGATAAGCATAATTTCCTCTTTAAAATACGCTGCGCATCTATGCAAGCCACAAACTCCTTATGCATCTCCTATGTAATTGACAAAGCCGTAGTATAGCCAGCTTTGAAAAGTCTAGTACTAGTACAATAAAATGACCCAATTCATTCAATCATGGAATGATTGAATTGAATGAAAACCATCTTTAACCAAACCATATTCAGAAATAGGTATGCTAGTCTTAAGTCTCAAAAATCAGGAAGGAAGTTATGTTTTAAAAATAATGGCTATGATAATGTTCTTCGAATATTAAGTGTCATCTTTCACTTTTACCTGGAAAGGGATAAGGTAGTCGGTCCCCAATTCACGTATGCCCTTTTCTGGGTAGATTCCCAATTTGCCTATGGGTTAAACTCTTATTTTCCTTCTCGTCCAAAATTTACATACGCCGAGATCACGTGTAGGAGGAGCCACGGTGGCACAGTGGTAGGGCGCTGGCTTCCTGACGTGAAGGATCCAGGTTCGAATCTCGACGTAGGTTGGGATTCTTATCTCGTGATTTCCATTCAGCGTGGCATTGAGGTCGACTCAGTCTCCTTTCCAAGTGAGCTCCAGGACCTTCCAAGGGGGTAAAGTGGTTGTGCTTCCCACACAACCTTCCTCCTTGTATCGTCGGCGACTAATATGTGGAGCCCTACCTTCGCCTGCCTCCCCTATATTGGACCGCATCGACCTGTGTGCAAATTCCTCAGTGGTACCTTTTCATTTTCTTACTTTCTTGCTACGGAGTAGAGAGAAAGTTATATAATGCTGCGAGAAAAACGGCAAATTTTCGGCAGAAAAACTCTTTTTACAGGGCCCTGTAATCGAAAATGTGAATAAATCTAATTGCTAAATTTAGAAACAAAAATCCTAATGTAACAATGTTTTGTGGGTCCTTGATGCAAAAAAATCGAATAATGGCAAAACATCTGTCCGTCGGTATGTTCGTCTGTGACAAATGCTAGCGCCTAAACCGCTCAGCTGATTTTCTCCAAAATTGCTATTCCGCAATCGATATGTCTAATGTCGCGGACCCTTGAATTTGAAACCGATATTTTAATTTTGGGCGTACTTTACATGAAGCCCCTGGGACATTTTCCGATTCTTTTAATAAAATGCTCTGTTTTTATTAAATGTCATTGTTGGATAGTGCGAAGAACGTTTAAGAGAATGTTTTAAGTCTCATGTTGGTTTAAAACCCTGATTTTTCGATAATTTCAAAAGTTGAAAATTTTTTCGGAGTCTTTCTATAACTAAAATATTAAAGATAGAGTATTTTTCTCTTAATGAAATATGTTTCTTAAAGGTAGACTTTGAAATAAGATCATGTAGAATTTTTCGAAAATTTTAGTCCTTGCGCGTAATTTGAATTGCGCGTACTTGCGCGTAATTTTGAATGAAAATTCGGGTGAGAAAGTTCGTGCTGTTTTAGCACCACCAGTTTATCTAGATCATGTGTATGAGCGTTTCTTTCGAAGTGAAGAGTAGTCTACTGTGGGTTGTAGCGGAAAAGTAGGCCATATGTTGCGGATCTTCCCAGTCACATCAATATATTTTTATTATTATTAATTATATATATATATATATATATATATATATATATATATATATATATATATATATATATTAATAATACTATTACGAATTTGGAAAGATCGAGGCCTAGTACGAGTATGTAATGCAAAATCCCGAGAATGCATATACATTTCAGTAATGCAATTCCTTTTGGAACAGGTTAGCTATTTTAGCTATTTATTACTGTGCAAATTTTATATTAGTATAATTTATTTATAAAATTAAGTTGCCTGCTGGAAGCAGAGTTCTATTTGCCACGAGTCTTGCCTCGATGACCGATGCCACCACCATTGTTGCTTTGGGGACTGATGAAAGAAGATTACGTGGTAGAGTCGTTAGGGGCGTGTACACTCGCTTCACATATCCCCCATGGGAATGAAGGTAACTCGGTTGCATTTTTTTTGTAAGAGATTACAATTTTTTAATATTTCCTTCAATCGCCAAAATGTTGGGCTCATGGACAGCACGGCATCTTTCCGTCTCATCCGTTCAGTGCCTCGGTAGAGAACATTCCTGAAGGAAGTACCCTTCCAAGCCGAGTAGATAGGCGTCGGATCTCATATTCCAGCGGACAAGGAACAGTGTCTCCTTCTGGGATACAACTTCACCTAAGGGAAATACAAAGTAGTTGACGCGCCTGAAATAAATACTCACTCGCCCACATTTTGAAGAAATATCGCCTCTTCTCCCCCATGTGGTGGACCCGATTGTCATGTTTTGTACCGCGGGATCTGGTTCACTTTCTTGCTCGATTGATAATTTCGTGCTTCCGAGCGCGTCAACTCCTATGGTCATTAGTCCCATAAATGCACAGCACGTTTTATTATGGGAGGTGGTGGTGTTTTCCCCCGCTAGATGGCTAGGCATCGCCGACCAATATGATGGCTAACAGGATTTCCCCATTCAGGCATTTCCCATCAGTGGGGCCATGTATCAGCCGAAATAATCTCTAAATTACAGAGTGGTCTCTGGTCACATATGGTGCGTAGTGCTTTACTGTGTAAGTAAGGGGTGAGGATGGGTGAAGAAAGAGGAAGAAATAATCGCGCGTGGCCCATGACCCGTTTGTTAGCCTGCTGTTCCGGCACTCACCTGGTGTTAATCGCAGAAACCAGGGAAAGCTACCGTTCGGAGCAGCCGTCCGCTGAATATTCTCTTCCAGACTGGCGCTCTACCTGGCTATCCAGTTGGTGCCAAAAATCCTGCCACCGTCAGGACTCGAACCCTAGGATCTCCGGCCAGAGCCACTACAGTGACATCAGCTTATCATTCCTGAGCCACCTCCGCGGCTCTCCGACGCCTGCGTGCGTTCGTTAATCGTGCCGGACGTTCGCTCATACTCCATGGGCAGGGCGTCCGGTGGCGTTACATGGAATGACACGCTCCCTAGACGCCGCCACCCGGCGCCGGTCGAGAGCCGAAGAGATGGTGGCGCCGCCGTGAAACCTGTTTTTCGAATTTGATGTGCGTCGCCGAAAGGTTGTGCGGAATATCATTATTTAAATTAAGTATGTCGTGTGAATTTACGAGCTAGCGGCCACCTCTCTAATGACCCGAGAGGAGATAAAGATGTCGAGAAGGTTCGAGTGCCAGAAAAATTGGCGGCGCCGAAAGATATACGAGGACAAAACAGAGATTTTTGGCACAACAGCGTTAAAAATAAATTTTATTCTTGAAACTTCATGTTGCCTGCCGTTATTTGAGGCATATCTAGTTTCGGCAAACAAGAATTCCTCTTACAAGTTCTGTCAGTCACATAATAATTTTGAAATTTTTCTGCACCAGAAGTTAATACTGAAAATACAGATCCCGTGAATTGATTAATAATGATATTTGCGACTTTTAATACGTATTCTGCACAAGTTTAAGATCACATCACACTCACCCATGTCTGCAATTGTATAATATACAAATTATTGTTAATATTATCTGAGCATGTCAAATGCGATTAGCCGACATTTGAATACAAACATCTCCAATGAATTACGCTAATATTTGAAGAATTCCTTTTAGCAACCTGAACAGAAATATCTTCCATTTGCTCATTTACATAATGTCCAACATCTACATTTCTGGAAAGTGATGAAGAAAACCATTGTCTTCAGGAGACACTCAAAGCTGCGCTACACAATACAGTTTTATCCCGTTACTCCCAAAGAGGAAAATTCAGAGAATTATCTCAGAAAATGTCAGAAAATCAAATTGTAAGTGTTCAATTTGAATTATTTTCCCGATATTTTTAATTCTACATATATAACATCATCATCATCATCATCATATTCATCAGCTCTTCAGGGTGTAGGAGAAACTCCTGTTCCATCTTCAGTATGCCATCTCAATCTTGGACAACTGACATCCCTTTCACCATGAAGTCTGCAGTGATATATTTGTTTTGGGATGCGGTCACTATTCATTCCGTGAAGATGTTGGGACCATTGGGTCCTGTATTCTTGTACTTTATTTATTAATGGGAGTAGCCTTCTCTAATTCTCACTTTTTATTTTGTATTATAAAGTGCAGCCTTTGACTTGTCTCAAGAACCTCATCTCAGACGTGTGAATTCTGGTAAAATCTTTCATTTTCATGGTCGATGTCTTGCATTCATAAAGAAGTATGGGAATAGCCATTGTTTTTAAAATTTAAGTTGTGTTCAATTTGTTTTCTTTCTCAGATATTTTATTATTGTACTACATATTTTTTTGAAATTTTTGTGTTTTTATTGAAATATCTTCATTGAATTCAAAAGTAAAATCACATCCTAAATATCTAAAATGGCTAACTTGTTCTATAATTCTATTACTTATTATTATTTTACTTCGAATTGAATGTTCGCCTGCAAACGCCATTACTTTGATTTTATGAGTTGAGATTCTCAAGTTATGTCATTCACATATGTTATTCAACGTATAGAGAGCCCTCTGTAACTGATCCTTACTTTCCTGGATAATTATCTGATCGTCTGCAAATAAAAGTGTGTTTAGAGTGGTGTCGGAGTCTATTTGGATGCAATCTATTATACACTGTTTCCATTCTCTCAGAACGTCGTCAATATAAATATTAAATAAACTTGGTGATAGGCTACAACCTTGTCTAACACCTCGATTAATTTTTTATTCTTCGGATAATTTTCCATTTAAATCCAACACATTTATAGTTCTGTGGGGTAGGAATTTTGATTAGTTCAATTAAATGGAATGGAATGCCTCTTTTATTCATTATCTTCCATATCGTGTATTGATGCACCATGTCGAATGCTTTCTCATAATCTATGAAAGAGAGATGATTCCGATTAAATTCTACCCTCTTCTTTATAAGCAAGTTAATGGAGAATACATCGTCCGTACACGATCTTCCTTGTCTATATCCACTTTGTTCTTCTAACAATATATTGTCTAGAAGAGTTGTAAAGAGTTGGAGAGAGAGAGAGAGAGAAAGAGAGAGAGAACCAAAATATCAAAATGTATGCTTACATGGTTCCTACTCGGCGGATTCCCGACTTTTGTTCCTGCGCGTCCATTTTCAAAAATAAAACTGGAAGCGAAGACTCGTAACAATACACGAGGCTATGAGACTTATGTAAAGTCATTTGTTACAATGCAATATTCATTCATCACAATATCGCAACAAAAAGCAACGCGTTGTAGTACATTAAAAAAACATGCATAAACGAAATCAGGGTCAGTGAAATTAAGAAATAATATGTGTATTTTGCAAATTCCCACACAATTGGGTCGAAAATTTATATTCGGCCCTTTGGTGGTAATAATTTATCAATTGCCTTTATTTAAAGAAGTTTCTCTTCATTTCTGTGAACTCTCCGCCAAACTGCGAATAAAACAGTTCAAAAGAGTCTCCACACCCTCAAACGCCGCTCGCAAGCCTGACAGGACTTTAGCCGATTGTAAATGCTTCCACACTGTTCCCAATGTAAAACAGTCCGCGGGAATAGAGTTGCATCCTGTAAAGCTAGGCTTACGAGTGGCGCTTGCAGGTGTATATACTTCGATTTACATGCTGTGACTTCTGACTTTTGATCAGCTGGACGCGTTTATCTAATCGGGACCGCGTCCCCACGTTATGACTTATTTTTTGGTATTGAAGTTCCTAATTGGATAACCGCATCCCAGGATATCGAATGTCAGAAACCTCTTAAAATTGCTGAATAAGCCGCTTACGAAGCGCGACGTACGCCCAACCAGGCGCGCGGCTTGGTGCGTGTACGTGTATACATTTCGAATTAAATTCAATGACTTCCGATTTCAGCTGTATGCGATAATCGGGATATTCGTTACGACCTAATTTTTGGTATTGAAGTTCCCAATTGGATAACTGCATCCCAGGATATCGAATGTCGGAAGCCTGTTTAAATCGCAGAATAGGTCGCTTACAAAACGCGACGTACGTTCAACCAAGCGCGCGACTCAGTGCTTTAAGATGTATACATTTCTATTTAAATTGAATGACTTCCGATTTCAGCTGTATGCGATAATCGGGATATTCGTTACGACTTAACTTTTGGTATTGAAGTCCTAATTGGATAACCGCGTACCAATTGATCGAACGTTAGAAACCTCTATTTAAATCGGAGAATCGGTCGCTTCCGAAGCGCGGCATTTGCCCAAGCAGGCGCGCGGCTCACCGCGCGCATGCGCGTGTGGAGGAGAGCAATGTGCACCGCGGGCGTCGGAGGCGTTTCGGTCCCTGATTTATACGCGCGGCGGGGCGCGGAGGGCGCCGATTCAATAAACTCATGAATACGGCGGCAGTGGCAGCGGGGGCTGCCCGCCGGCGGCGCCGCCATTACGCGCGATGGAATGGGAGCAACTCGCTCCGCATTTGCATGGGCCCCTGCCCCCGCCTCTCCCAACGCACCGTTGACTCCCAAACGCTGAAGGCGACTTACCGCGAGGGGAAGGTGTTCCACAAGGCTCAAGAAAACGATATTCGTGGAAGAGATGCTGAATTTGGAAGGAAGAGTAAGTAATCAAGCTTCTTTCATTTAGAGAACATTAATGCCTTCCAGATAAAATCTTTATTTAAATATTTGCAAGTTATTAATTTCTAGTAAATTATTTCATTTTTGGGTTTCGAAAATAATAGAATTCCCGTTCGTTGTTTCATATCTATTTAGATTAATTTAAAAATGACTTCTGTTTTACATGTCACAAAAATACAGGAACATTATTTTACAACACATTTCAAGATTACATTAAGCAATTTAAATATATTCACAAGATTAAGTGCTAAGCAAAATCTTTTTTGCTGTACAACTGTATCTATAACATTCGAGAATATACTGAGCATCACAAGCTAATATAATATTGATATTAACAATGATATTGAAAGCAATACTTATCATTATACCATGTAATTCTAAAAGATATTTGCTTCTTGGTCAATGACTAACATTTGATTGAAGTTTATCGTCCAATTTCCCCATATCTATTGAAACAAAACTCAGATGGTTCTTTGTTTTGCTTCTGAGCATACTAAATGTACCTTTAGTATCATTGCAAGCTTTATTGAGCTCAGTGAGGAATGTAGTTATTCAAATAATCGTCTTCCATGATCTCGTGGCATAAAGTCCATTCCATCCCGAATGGAATGATGAGGGATAATATCCAAAATCTGTAGCTCAATTGCTTTCGCAAAAAGTTTTTATCATATAGTGGTGAGTATTTTACTACCAATTCTTGCCAAAATTACATCTATTCATAATTCAACTTAATATAGCAAAAGCTGTGGTAGGGAATTTACAGTATATCTGTTTTGAACTGTTTTTATGTTAAATGAATAAAAAAATATAAATCATGTGTAGTAAAACGTTCAGAAAGATTTACATGAGCATTATTGAGGCTACATTTAAAAAATTAATATGTGAAAGAAATGAAACGAGAGAAGAAATGATCGTATATTATTACTTATCTTATAATATAAAACATAACTCTACAACAATATGTAATATTAATTTCAAGATACAACTTTTCTTCTTGTAAACAAGGAAACTTCCGAACGCATTTTGATATATGATGCGAATGAAATACTTCGTAATTTCCTTTGTACTGGAAGGAATTCCGGAAGAAATAGGAAACGTTAAACTACTAAACAATCATAGCAATATCTACTTATTTTCGTGAACCTATGTGTTAAAGTGACGAAAGTCTTTAGCACGAATTGCGACTTTGGCCAAAATTGTTACTCATATTTGCCAGTTTGCTCCCGTGATCCACAACTGTTTGCCATTTCAAAGAAAATTACCCTGGGAGCAGCCGAGTATAACTGTTCACCCTGGATTGCTAAGATAATTGAAAGTCAAGCGATTTAAACAAACAAGGAGAACATATTTTCATAAATGACGACTGTGCCCAGAGGATGGCACTTTGAAACCGTTACTTACTGGATCCTTTGTTTTGCTGCCTTGTGTGCACGTTAATGCTTAACGCTATTACAGAAAAATGCCTCATTACTCCACTTATAGCGGTTTCAACGGGCGAGGCCAACAATATTTCCTGGAAGCGACAATAAAGTAAACATGTAAAATAAAATTTTGCATTTTCTATTATGATGTCTGTTGTCTGTGAGGAAGTGCAAAGTCCGAGAGAAGCGTCCGCTGCATGTACTTTTCAACAGTCGCAATGCGACGTATGAGAGCCATGCGCAAAAAAGAAAAGAGGAAAAATTGTTCTGATGCAATTAAACGTTTCAGAATGTATACTAAAAATGAATATAAATAGCCTAACGATGTATTTTTTATTAACACGGACAAAATCACATTTATATGAGGAAAAGTGAAAAATATTTTTTCATTTTTCCTTCGAAATATTTTCCTTTAAAAATTCTAAACGCATAACGAAACAATTGATTCTGATTCGGGATATGTAGTGTTCACTTTCACAATTCTGATTATTCTGCTAATTAACTGGTATTAAAAATCTACTTTGGCTGGAATTGGAGATTCTGACTCAACCTCGTCAATGCAATATCTCGGCCGTAGAACATATTTTCATTACATGAAATTCTAATAACATTTTATTTCATCAGCATAATTACTTTATTTCTGAAAGAAAAAATGTAAATGCAAATAGCAATAGTTACATATGAGAAGTTGAATTTAATTCGCATAAAGTATTTCTATGTAATCAGGTTCAGTTTTGGAGCAGTTTGATCAACAATGTATAAAGTTGCCTGAACATGCGAGTACCTACCTATGATAATGTATTTCAATGAATATTTTAGAATTATATTAATAATTCAGATATTCATTAAATGGTTTATTAGCATTGCAATCTAATGATAAGTGTCTCGATTAAACTACTGAAGGGGATAGAGGAGAAAGAGAAGGTTTTTATGCAGATGTATCACGTAAGTGAATGCTGCTGTCAATTAAAATTAACAACTGTTGACGTTTACTTTATTTCAAATTGTTTTTTTAGGCGAATAACGTTTATAAAATTTTAGATTTTATTCTTTAATTTTCGAATTTAGAATAGTTGGATCACCCACAACATATCTGCAAGATTTGCTTCTAGTATTGCAGTTGATCTTTCAGAAATAGATTAATAAACTCGGACAGTCACGAAATGAAGATAAGCGTTACAATCCTTCACAATGAGAATCTCTATTAAACAGCTGATGAGGGTTGTCTGCGTGTGGGTTGCGCAACTTTTTTTTCTCAAATCGGGAAAGTAGGCTAACGAGCACCAGAGAACCTTCGGTCAAAAAAAATAAACGAGTCGTGGGCAGATCGCCGGAGAACTTCTGACGAGCGCTGGCACTAACAGCCCCTCCCTTAAGACCTGCCCCTCCTCACCAGCCGTTCGATAGTGTTTCACTTGCGAGGAGGAATATTAATGGTGATGAATGCTAGAAAGTTCTATGTAAACACTGTAACGAGGATGTTTAAACGACTCGAGTGTTTTACTTCCTTTCCCCTCGGCCAGCATTCAGTAGAAAGTGCTTTTTCTCTTTTGACTGTAATTGGCACTTTCATAAGAAAAATATTGCTTTGGGCGAAAAAAGTGACGCATTCACTTTGATATGAATATTTACTTCAAAATGTAAGGAACAAATACAAATCAATATTCAATAGATTTATGTACATCAACTCAAAACTTGAATTTTATTAACATACTCATCTACAGAAAATAATTTTAAAAATATTTTTGTGATAATTTTCAATATAATAGGTTAATAGCAATTATTATTTATCGAGTTAAGTATGACATTTGCATGATGCGCCCACGAAATTTGTGAATGTAAGACTCATTTTGTCGACTTCGACTCTAAGAAATGGTTATGACACACATATCAACAACCAACTTATGATTCCTGTACTCACTGAAGCACAGAAGAGTGGGTTTGAGAGCTATTGTGAATATACAACTCATTGCAGTAAGATGAATCACCATTTAAGTAAGTGACTAACGTGAAAAATATCAAGGTTCTTTAGTTTCTACCCGTATAAAATTATTTCAGGCTCTAAGTGGTTTAATTAATTTAGTTAAATTAATTTAGAAGTAACTAAAGAATATTTGTCCCATTAATTCGAATTCAACCATGCATCTACAAAGACAAAAGAATTGTACTCCTTTCCATTTATATAATAATAATGACGTCTTTGAAATATTATTAAGACCACCGCCAGTGACAGCTAAATTTAAATATTCAGGCTTCCGGACCATGAAGCTTTACTCTAAATCTGTCTTAATTGTTATAAAATGTTCGAAACATTTCAGTGAGTCTTCTAGCGCGCTTGATGTTGTGAAAATGATGTTGTGTGAAGAATAAAGCCAAAACAGACCACACTATCGTGGATGTACATTTAACATTTTGCATTTTACAATGAGATATTACTGGAGACCCGAAAGTGGCACTCTCTTTTTGATCAATGGGATTGAGATGTATGGTAACATATCCAAACGTACAACTATGTACGTTTAGTTCCCATCACTTTTAAAATGTCAAATAATTTGTACTATATTTTACTATTTTCAGTTTTCTAATTTTAATTCTACTGCGGGAGATTTTAATAGATACTGGGTATATGCATCTAATTACTTGACGAAAACTTTTAAATATTAGAGATAGGAGAACTTCGATGTTGCCTAGTCAGCACACTGTCTGACTCTTCAAAAATTCTCAATTTACTTTCACTATATAAATCCCAAGAACAAACACTGGTGGCAGCAAATGAAAAATATTTCCAACATGGAAGCTAAGCTAAAAATCTAAAAAAGAATACAAGATACAAAACCTGCAAAGTTATCTCACCAATTACATACATTATGACGACTCTAAAACGTTTCAAAGAATATATTCACTAAATTAGTTTAGGTACACATTTCTACGAAAGTTAAAACATTTCACGTTTTTTAATATACGTCTACGTGTATGCATCATAGAATTCTTTCTCTTCACAAGTAACGCAGGTAGAAATTGGACAAGTGCAGTTAGAGAAAGGTAGTTTTACACTTGTCTTCTCATGGCAATAAACGACGATGTCAAATCACACCCTGGAAACACGTTTTAGATAAATCAGATAACGGCGCACTAATAGTAACACTTCTAAAAAAATTTCCTTTTTTGTTACATGAAAAATATATTTTAAAAACAATATATTTTAATAATAAACATTCCATTAAGATAGTTTACAAGACTGTCAAAGTATAGAGTCTTTGTCTTCGACTACGAAATAAACAACTCGGCACAGGATAAAACTGTTCCCCTCGTACACAACATTTCTGTTAGATATGTCACTTTTTGTAAAGTATGTCTCAGACTGTTTTTCCCTGAGAGGAGAGCAGCAGATTTGGCTATTTGCCAGAGACTCGAGCTCCATCTCTGTGCCCACTTAACCGGCTGAGATAGCTCAGGACATCAACGGATGTCACTGTAGTGGCTCTCACCGGGAGGTCTTAAGAATCGAATACCGATGGTGACAGAATTTTTGACGCTGGTTAGATATCAACGTCAAATTCAGTCGTTGTCTGGAGGAGAACTCCAGTGGACGGCTGCTCTGATCGATTATTTTCCGCGGTATCTCGGATCAACACCAGGCGAAGGCCGGAGCAGTAGGTACCCTAACAAAAGGGCCACGGACCGCGCGCGATCTTTCCTCCCTCTTCCTTTTCCTATCATCTCCCCTTACACACACACTTACACTAACATGCACTACACTACCACACATGTCGGGAGACTTAGACCGGTCGGGGACTTAGAGCTTATTCTGGCTGATGCGGTGCCCCGCTGGAGGGAGGTACCTAGTTGGGGAAAACCCCGTTAGCCGACGGTAGGTCGGCGCCAGATCCAGTCCAGATCCAGATCAAGACCACGCCAAAAGCAGAGCAAAACACACTCACTACACTTGCGGGACTAATGACCATGGTAGTTGACGCGCCCAGAATCACTAATCACACATCCAGGCTCCTGGGTACCTGGTTGGGTAAACCCACAAGCCTCACAGGTAGGTCGGCGCCGAATACCTCCATCCAACCGCGGAAAGATCACCGCCACCTCCCATGATAAAAAACGTGCACTACACTTATCAACTAATGACCATAGTAGTTGTCGCACCCGGAAACACAAAATACTCCATCTGAGAGGAGAGCAGCTGAGAGGAGAGTTGGCTACCAGCCCAAGACAACAGCTCCGTCTCCACCCCTCCCCATCGCGGACAGTCTATTTTCGCGGCAGCTCGGGCGTCCGCCGGTTGTGACAGAGGGCTCGCGACGGGAACCATCGGCCGCGGCGGCGCGGGCGGCGCCGCTTTCACTGGGTCCCGCGGAGAATCGAGGCGAGGGCGACCGCCAGCCTTTCGCCGCCCCCGCGACGCGACGCGGTGAGGCCGAGCGGACCGAATCCTGTCGCCGCCGCCGCCTACTGTTTCCGGTCGAGCGCATTAGAATGCGCCCCCAAAGTGGGAGATTCGCAATTCGACTATAAAGTATATCCCGGAAACTCCAGTTTGAAGATAATTTTAAGTACAAAAATTAATTTGTTTTTTAAGTTTTAAAAAACATGCAAAGAATATGACAGTTTAACTATAAATGTCTTCACATTGTACTGAACACGATCACCACACATGTTTGCAGGTCAATGTTGAAATTCATTGCGTATTGCATCTATGTTTTTATATTGCATAATATTCACATAAAACAGGAGTTTTCAGGACAGAATAGTTTTTATAAAATGCCGTGGTTTCTTGGATACACTTTTCTACATAGAAAAGGCACTGAAATATGTCATTAACATTAGTATTAATTATTATAGTTGTAAAACAATCGATTAAAATTTACAATATTAAAAATTACAATATTAATAATCTTGGAGAAAAACAAGTTTACTTGAAGAGCCGAATAGGTATGAGCACTTACCAACACAACGTATCCTAAGAACCCACTTGCCTCATGGTATGTTGGTACCTTGGGTATGAAGGTTCGAGGAACATTCCTTTTGAATGTAGAGGGTAATTTATTTCGTCTTGAAAAATTCTGCAGAAGACACATCCCTTGCATCTTGTATACAGACCCGTTTGTCCGCCTTAAATGAAGTCAACATGAAACTTAGTGTTGGTAGAGCGCAGGTCGGTGCAGCGGCGTTGCGGATGACACAGGTGGGATCTGCGGAGGTGGAAACAGGAGCAGAGGCTTAGGCGGCGGAGGTAATGGAAGCAAGACCGACGGCGGTTGCGAAGACAGCGGAGGCGGAGACGGTGAAGGTGAGGGCAGTGGAGGCGCGTGACGGGAGAAGCGGGGACGGTACAGCCGTGAGGACGAAGGCGGGGAGAATGGAGGCGTGAACAGTGATGGCGGAGATGGCAGGGTCGGGTATGGTGGTGGAGGGATCGAGAGGCGAGGACAGTATAGGTGATGATAGCGGAGGCGGCCACGGCTGAGGTACGGAGGAAGCAGAGGCAGGGAAGGCAATGGCGGGGTCGGCGGGGACGGAACGGCAGAGGCGAGGACAGGAGAGGCGGGGAAGACGGAGGCGGCAGAGGCGGGTACGGAAGAGGCGGCTACGGCAGAGGCAGGGGTAGCAGAGGCGGGGGCGGCAGAGGCGTGGGTGGCAGAGGCGGGTACAGCAGAGGCGGGGGCGGCAGAAGCGTGGGTGGCAGAGGTGGAGGCGGCAGAGGCGGGAGCGGTAGAGGCGGGGGCGGCAGAGGCAGGAGCGGCAGTGCCGGGGAAGACAGGAGGGGCGGCAGAGGCGAGAGCATGAACGGAGGCGAGGACGGAAGGTGAGGGAACGCCAGAAGCGGGACGGCGAAGGCGGGGACGGCGGAGGTGGGGACGGCGGAGGCGGGGACGGCGGAGGCGGGGACGGCGGAGGCGGAGACGGCGGAGGCGAGGACGGCGGAGGCGGGGACGGCGGAGGCGGGGGCGGCGGAGGCGGGGGCGGCGGAGGCGGGAACGGTCGGCGATAGCGCCCCTGAGCTTTCGACGGAGGCTCGCGAGGCTTTCTCTCCCGCGCCCCGCGCGCGCAGGCGGTTGGGTGGGAGGGTAGGCGCGCGCCCAGCCATTGTCTGCGCGGCCGGGCGGCTTCTGTCTGAGCCGTGGGCGGTCGAAGCGCGCTTCCCAGGCGGCCCGCGAGAGCCTTTGCGGCGCGACATATGGCACGCGCTCCTCGCCACGCCAACCCGCCCGCTCCGCTCCGGCGCATGCGCGCCACCCGGAAAGATCTACAGCGAGTAGCGGCGCGGAGGAGCCCACATAGGGCAGAGGAGGCGAAGATATTGTTCAGCTTTGGATGAAGGAAGGGAAGACACTCAGTCAAGAGAATTCTTGGCCCGAATTTACCATACTTAATACCTCGAGAGCTTTGAAAATTGTTGATAAATTCCGGACTCGCGAAGCATGGAGGGAACGTATCTGAGAATTTCTGAAAGCTATGTTAAAATCAAAAACGTTACGTGATAGTACATACGCGGTTTATTAGACATGGACATATCAATCGATGTATACCGCCCCCTAAGATACATGAGTTATAGTTTATGATTGGCCAATAGGGAGAAGCGGTAGAAAAAATCGGATAGAAAAATCAATAAACTTTTCGAGATACAACGCCCTGATTAAGGCATTTTGTGTGTGTGTGTGTGTATATATATATATATATATATATATATATATATATATATATATATATAACACTATTTATTTTAATTTTACGAGTGGAATAGTCTTAAGTAAATGAGAAATCCTAGAATTGCATGTTGTGCCAGTGAACGGTACAATACGAATATTAGTTTATCAGGTCTTGAAGTAATGAAGCAGGGACGGCGGGGGCGGCGAAGGCGATGGAGAAAATAATATTGGCAATGGAAAGTTAATCTAAAAAAATATTTTTTTTAAAAACGTATTATTATTCACGAAAAATAACCGGTGTTGTATTTAAAGTTGAGTTTATAGAAATAAACATCCAAGAATGGAATTGACATTTCAAAAGACTATTTATGTAATGGTCGGTGGAAGAGGGGTCAATTCTTAACCTTGAATGATTGTGATTTTTAAAATTAACTCTGATCTTATTTTTGATTAATGTAAATGAATACTCTAAAACGAAAGTGGGATATATTTGAAAACTTTACCATTAAGAGTCAAATAAGAATAGAAAAATCATTAAAAAACAGGTTAGTAAAAAGTTTCATTCGTTGTTTTTGTAAACTTGAGTTGTCAATACGATGTAATATTAATATGCTGAACAAAAATATTTTCTCTTAACTTTTCGAAACTATGTAATCTGCTTAATTTTTCTGCATCAGATCTCACTTTGTATTATTCATAACTTCAAGAATTTGTTTTATTGTCGCTTTGATCTGAGACAGTGCTATGTTGGGATTGACTGATATGTAATTAATTATAAAACTGGTAAATAATAAAATTTTAAAACGTAATGTAGTAGAATCCAAATTTAATATAAGCCAAATGCATTTCTTTAAATGACTGGTTAGTATACAATTTTTTGCATGAGGAATGTTTCTGATCAAAATGAATAAATATAGTAGTTACTTTGTAATTCGTGTAAGAGAGAGTTAATAAAGTTATTTATTGCATTTTTTCATGAAGACTATACTCGCCAAAAAATTATGAACGTTCCTTGGCAGGTGGACGATTACCAGGGAAGGCGTAACGGCTACTTTATTTAAAAGCGAGGACAAAGGCAAAGAGAGAACTATTAAAACAGCCAACTCAAGAAATTTCTTTCTTTTGCTTTGTGACAAAGGGTACAAAACTTTTTAATTATTTGAAGAGACAATTTGTTATTGAAAGATTCCTCATCTACATGCCACAACAAAGAATCGTATCTACTTTTTCCTCTGCACCTCGACATCATGTTACACCAACAAGTAACGTGTTGCACGCGAAGTTATCTGCCCTGCCATCTCAGCCGAGTTTTGTTATATGCAAAGCACAAACTCTTTTTTCCTTCAAGTTTATTTTCTTTCCCAAATAATAACTCTAAACCGTTGCGGATGCTGCAGACACGGCTCGACGTCAAATAACCCGGAGAATTGAGACTTTTATGTAGTTTTAATTGAGAAAATAACGAAAGTATTATGCGCGAAACGAGTGTGTCGGACACGTCACCGTGTCGGTGTGCTTTTGTTTCTAACGCGCTGATTAAACTGAGGGGATACAAAAGGAGCCGACGCGGGTTTCGAAGTGGAGCCAGAACTAACACGCCCACAAGGCTGGCGGCGGGCGGCAGCGGCCGGCGGAGCAGTGAAAGCGAAACCCGAAGGCTGCAGGATCGAGACCCGGCTGGTACACGAAGAAACGTCTTAAAGAAGAACTATCTCTAAATAACGCTGGACGTTCACTCCTATTGAGTCAGCTCCTCGAGGCCTCATCGGCTCTTGTGGAGAACTCTTGACGGCTTCCTCGAAATATCGGCGCTGTCTGTCGCGGTGTTATGAGATGGACAGTTGAATGAGCAGTATCCGTGAGATGTAGCAACGCTGCAACCTTCTGCTTCATTGTGGTGGACTTCAGCAGGACTAAAGACTTCGATTGTCGTGTCATGTAAAGTAACGTACTTAATAACGCAAAAACAATGAGACAATAGAACATACTTGATTGTAAGTTAATGATTTTTAAAGGCATCAAGTTTAGTCTAATAATGATTAAGTTTGCTTCTCGAGCGTTAAGGCTTAGGAGCTTCGTACTTAATTACTACGACGTAAACTAGCAGACGGCTGCAGATGGTAGGGTCACAGAAGTTTACAATAGATTTACTATTGTTCAAAAATTTCACGTTTCAGACCATGCAAGGAAACTGCGTGAATTGCAACAAAAAATATCATCAAAGTGCGCACTAATTAGTTCTTATCAATTAAAATCTATTTTATCACTGTGATCATATCCACGAAAATGTGGTCATTTCACAATGTAGCTGGTAATTAAATAGTATTTATGAAACTGCTAATAAATTTCTGTTGCCATAGACAAAACTAATTAGCACGTTCACTTCAGGACATTATTTATTGCCTGTTCATTGTATAAAGTAATATATACGATAAAAGCAGAATCTATATGACAATATAAAGCTTTAAAAACTATTAATTAAATCTACTTCAGGGCTTTTTTGCGTAAATTTAATAGAAACTTAAAATTAACGTCTAGCTTTAGCAGATTTCTATGACAAACACAATAACAATTATTATTATAAATTATTACATAGTGATATACGTTCATTTCCACATTCTCAAATTATTTCATTGTTCCAATCTCCCGCAATATGTTACAATTTATGACTTAATATTATACGTCTCTTATTCATTTTAGCACAGCATTCAGTATGCGTTGTCCAATGCTACGTTTTATTTCAACATTTTTAACTAAACCGCTCTCGGTTCACTGCGATCGGCCAGAGAAAGAACAGCATGCGTTCCGGAAACATCAACCCATTACATACAATGCGATTGTAAGCGCGTCGGGGCGGGCTTGGGAGCCCATGCATGGGCACGTGGGGCTCACGGGCGAGAGAAACCTCGAGCGAGAAAGAGACTGGGATGAAAGTGAAGTTGTGCTGCGTTTGCCTCGCCCCGAACGACCTGCGCCTCGCGAACTGCTCCCATTGCAAGGAGTTCGCTCGGGGACACGCAGAAAAGAGGCGATTTATGTGAAATGAAGAAATGCTCGCGTGGTTGAGTACTGTGAGTGTGTGAAGTATGATGATCATGATTATCGATATTCTTTATTAATGAGGCTGGGAACGACAGCTCAAGGGAAACATTTCCTCTGCAGCATCGTTGACCAGGAAGTTCGAAGGAGGGTTCGAGATTCGATGGTAAGCGGTTTTTAACAGTAGCTAGATAGGTCGAATTCAACCGCTGTCTGGAGGATTCTATTGGCCTGCTGCTCTGATCGATGGTTTTCCGTGGTTTCTCCGATCAATGTCAGGCAAATGCCGGAGTAGTACCCTGACAAACGGACTATAGACCGAGCGCAATCTTTCTTTCCTCGTCCTTGTCTCCTCTCTCCTTGCACATTTACATTTACATGCCATATACTACCACATATGTTCTGGCTAGGGTGAAGTCCAGTGGGGGAGATACTTGAAGGGGAAACCGCAAATCGCCGTCGGATCACATGTTTCTTTAAGGGAAAACCTCAAACCGCAGGTCGGCGTCGGATCACATGTATCCGCGGGGAGGATCGCTGCCACCTTCGTGCTAAAAGATGAACGGTCAACCGTGAGCCGTATAGTCGGGAGCTGACTTGTTTCCGTGCGGGGTGACTTTGAATCAATTGTTTTATTTATTCTTGTGTGCCGTTTTAATTTTTTTCTATGGACACTTGGAGCCATATACTTGAAATGGCTAATAGTTGCTGACTAGGCGGGGGAGAGGACACCTTCCAAAAACACCGACCGCATTCCTCAGCCTCGCAGTTAAGTCAGCTCCCAACAATAGTCGACGCGCCCAAACTCAATACTCAGGCATTATTGAGAGCAGTCGATGGAGGAGACGTACGTCATCTTCCCTAGCCGTGTGACTACAGTGGTAATATGCCATTACCTTTCACTCTACGAAGGATAATAGAGGCGATCATGAGCTAATGATGAAATACTGAAGATTATGGATGGGAAGATGGCTCAGATGCGGTAAGTGGTGGTTTGAGAAAGAAGCATATCAAGCCACATTCACATAGTGGAAACACTCATGCCTTACACGGTCTCAAACCTACACCCAATAGTTCTGAGTAGTGAACTCTATGTATGAATTACAATATTACGCTGCGTGAGGTCTACCACGCATACGCGCAAACCCGGGAGTGGACTCGCGCGGTATCGGCAGAGTGCTCGACAGTACGGTGGTACTCGGAGACTCAAGCAGCGGGCAGCAACAGATGGTGCTCAATGAAACGACACCCCCGACTGCCGGACAGCCAGCACAGGTGAGCGCTGGAACGGGAACTGCGTCCTGACAGCGAGCAGCTGCAAGATAGGCGGGTTCCAACCTGGACGAATCTATCGAGATGGACCGACAGAGGAGCTGTTGAGAATACGAAGCAACTGGGTATTGTCATCTGTGAATTGATATCTACACAAGTTTCTAAGAGATGAATGAATTAAAAATTAGTATTCTTTACTTAAGTTCCATCAAGAGCCGTTTCAATTTAAGGCTTTAATATGACTTCTGAAAGTTTTAAGAAACAATAAAATGAATTTTTTTTAAAAAGATTTAACGCTACATGCAATGTGAATGACTCAAGGAAGGCAGTATAAATAGCACAAATGTATAACTTATTTTCAATCCTACGCAAGACTCAGTATTCCAATATACTTCGTAGAGCAAAGAGTGATCCGTGAATAAACGAAATATATTAAAAGTACATAGTAGATTAGTTCAAGCGAAGTATATTGCTTCAAGTGTATTGTAAATACACAGCGCATCACACCAAAAGGCAACAGTCGAGTAGTTTGTAGTCGAGTGGCTCGGAAAGCCATTCCACGCACGCGCTTTGTGCCAACAGTTCGGGCGGGCCGCCGCCCGCGGGCTGGGGCGCATGCGTAAAGCGCCAACCAGGCAGCCGCGCGGACGTGGGCGCGTGAGGAGGTAGATAAAGGCGCGATTCAGCTCCCGGAGTTCGCACCTGCGAATCCGCCCCACAAGGACTCCTCCGCCTCTGTGCCAGTCTTCTTCACGAGATACGAGAAACGAAAGAGGGTTTATATTGCGTGCCGTTCACGCACGTTTCATCTTTCATCTGGACAAGCAGTCGGATTACACGGTGGAACATTCTTGCACGTTCAAAGATATACGCTACGGGTCATTCAGGCACATTTCCCCTTCATATGTAATATTTCTTGTTGTTTCGAAATGCTGACTGAGCAACAACGTTCTCTTGACAAATACAAAATCAAAGGTCACTCGTTGAAGAATGTAATGTTAAACAGAAATTGGCCTGAGAGAATGTTTCATGCATAGTATACTACTGTCTAAGATGCCCTTTGAGAAGATTAAAAAATATAAAGTAAATTAAAAAGTTTCCAATTTCATTTCATCAAAATTTAAAATGAACGCAATTTTGGTACACATTGACTCTCCTTAGAATGAGGCACCTTGAAGCTAGATTGCGACGAAGGCAAATTACTCTTTGTTTACGAGTTAATTCTGAAGAAGTGAGAATTTAATGGTTCTATTCGAAGACGCAAGTCCCTATAACAAGGCGATTGCTCCACACTTAACGGCAACGATCGAAGTGGAAAGAAAGGCTGGGGTAATAATGAGTCTGATATGACGTGTAATAAATCGAGTAATTTTCTCTGAAAGGAATCAAAATCGGAGAATGCCTTATATCTTCAAGAACGGAATGCTCATGTAGAAAAAACGTTATCCTCTAACACATTTATAGACTTTGCCTGGCTGTTCAGCACTGTTCGACTTACTTTTTGAACATCCCTGAGAAAGATTTCTTGAATAGGTATTAAAATATTTTGGACATATTAACTTTCAATTTAAAAGACAAGCCATTAGCATTTTAAGCATAAATGCAAAGCGTTTTTAATGGTTTATTGTAAATTATTGTCTGTAATTTTAATTTTGAATTTTCTTGATTCGTGTAAAATGAACACGCACTTCTATTCCAAGGCAAACTACTCTGTTACATCCTAAATGATGAGTAGGATATTTCTTACGCGCTTGTCACACCCTTCAAATTTTAAATAGGTACTCATCACTAAACAGTGTTATTTAATAAAGACAACAATCATAATAGGATGATTTAGTTCTATTTCCATTTTCTTTGAAAAATGAATTGAGAAATTCTAGTGTCGTTGATTTGTAGGAAGAGCAAGACTTAGTTGAAATATCGATTCAGAGCAAAGAAAGTATTATATGTAAGCATTTAATAAATACACATTTATTAATACTATTTATTTTTTCCAAGTGCGTCAAGTAATATCGTTATTGTCATGTGTTATATACCATGATGTGGCGGCGTTAGTCCCACCGAAACGTGAGTTCGAGATGTCGGCTCCTGATGTTTTCTCCCTACATGTGATATGGTTGTTTATTTTCTTACAGTTACAGGTAGTCGCAAGCGATTTTGAGGCACGAACAGGTCACACAGATAATGTAGGTATTATAATGCATATAAACAGGAAAATTCTGCAGCTGAGTTAAATACAATTAGCAAAAACTGTCGCCAAGACGAGCATTCTGAGATAACAAAAAAATCGCACCATACCAAAATATTAGAGAATGTATTTTTTATTAGTATCCCCAAACCCCCTTCTGGCAGGCCGTACAAGAGTACCCAATTTATTGAGGCGTTCTCCGAATTTGCAAATGAATCCACAATACCCTGTGTAGATGGTTTGAGATTTTCACAATCGGTACCAAACTTTTGGCACTTAAGTTATCCACATTATGAGATGATTGTATCCCAGGAAACGTTTATTTTGCACGGTTTGGAGAGAATAAAACCAAATATTGTATTTTAGTTAAAGCTATTAGATTCAAGTGTTTTAAGAAAAAAGTGGTGGTAAAAATAAACATGATGGAGATATTACATTTTATTTATTTCGGAAGTAAATGCTGACAATTTAACAAACAATTTCTAATAAAAATATACTTACAACTGTTTGCCTCCCAGACGGTATATTAAAGTAATTCTAGTTTATCAATATGATTAACACCTGATTTTTTTTGACATTGTCTCTTTTCTACTAGTAGCCATCCTGCCTAAACTGAGCGTTGGTTGCGGCGGTGAACCTCCTTTGTCTCCCAGCGCTCTCTCAGACGCGCGTTTGGACCGCGACCAATTGACGCACGCGACGCGCGGCCGGAAGTGGCTGCGCGTTCCTTCGGCGCTTCCGCGGGCGCAGATGGCGCGATAGGCGCGCCGCCTTCAGCGATTCCGCCGCCGCGGCGGCGGCAGTGTTGGCCCCTAGGCGGCGCGGCGGGGGATTCCGGAGACGGCGGGCCCGCGCGCGATCGCGTGATGCAAAGTCGCTCCCCACGATCGCATTTGGAAACCGGCATCGCGTTCCGCCGCCGCCTTCCCACGATCCGCCTTCCGGGCGATAGATTATCGATCGAGCCAGCGGTGTGGGGAAAAAGCGGATAACCCACAACTCGTTAGAACTGTTCTAACAGTTACTGCGAAAACGTTTCGTTTTTTTATACGCGAAATGCAGGGGTAGATGTAAGGTGTATTCTTTTTCGTATTACTGTAATGTTTTTGTCGATTTAAAGCAACGAAAGAGTGGAACGAAAAGTTGGTCTTAACAGTACGTACACTTATACATTACGTAAACGTACACCAAACGAACTAATACGTTGTTTAAAATTTTGTGGACCCCTTAGTACAACTACAATGCTGAAGGCAGAAATTTCCTCTTTAAATGAAATTTGTTCTCGTCCAGTATGCGAAGTTCTGTATTTAAAATTAATAACATGTGCATTTAAAAAAAATTAATAGTAGTTTTCTCACGATTTGAGTGAAATATGGATTATACTAAAAACATTTTCTCAAATATTTTTTGTCAGCTTACTTGCTGTCCATTTCTAATGGAGATAATAAGTAACTAGCGGACTGCTGCAACAAAAATTCTGTTGAACAAAACCAAACACAATGGCTTTCCGAAAAGAAGTAGGCGAGCATCTCTAGAAATTTCCTACAACACTGCAATATATTTAATATTTAACTTTAATATTTAATTATTAATAATTAAATGTTTAAGTGTGTTCACTAATACTGCAATAATTTAATAAATAAACTTTGTACTACAATTTACTTACCAAGAATATCAAAATGCAGCTTACCAAGAATATCATATCAATTGCAGCTCCATAAGGCAATACGTTAATAACAAAAACTAAATGGCAGGTGGCTTTCCTTCGAGTCTTCCTGACGCATGTCAACTGTGACGTAACCAGTGGCGCACTGAGTATAAAAAGTTAGTCGGTTCGCGCATTGTGAGAATAGGCGGATAACACCATAAAATCTTTGCATTTGTCAGTCGAAATCGAAACTTTTTCAGTACTTTTAGATTTTTCCCGAGTTTCTGGGTATATAACGAGAGCGTTGACACTTCTGACATGGCTTTAATCTGCATAATTTATTTTCATTTTTTGGCGCACTCTACATTAATAATGTAGATATTTTTATCGAGAAAATACGTCTTTGGGATGAAACATCTTTCTTATTCCATTGTTTCTTTGTCAAATTTACGTGAAATTCTTATTAAGAATTTAATAAGCTATGTGCGTTATTTGTAAGTAACTACAAATAACGCATTGGTGAAGAAATTATTTTCTAGAATGAATTTCTGTCTTTAAAAACACAAAATTAAATTTTTTGTCGTTGATTTCACTCAGTTTTCTGTTAGAGAGTGCAATAAATTGTGTTTAAAAGGTAATTTTACGACTCCAATTTAATTACAGGAAGGTTATTTCTCTTCTACTTGTATCTTCGTAAAATAACTTATTTTAAATTATTCACGATTACTCGTTTTTATTGTTCGTTTTCATTCTTATGATGAAGCAAGCAATTACGAACGATGTAAAAGGTGCGATGAGTCTTTGAAACGTGTTATGTTGATTATGGTATGCATGATCGCCGAAAGAGTATGTCATCTTCGAAACAAACACCTGACAATCCGACAATTTGACATATAATTACTATGTTGTTAGAATAATGACTATTTTAAAAACGTCTGCTGATTCACTTCAGCTTCTTTACGTAACTCATCTATAAATGTGGTACATAATCATGTGAACTTTTCACTGTCACCTTTTTTGTTACCGCAAGGAAACTGAAAAAGAAAAGGCACAGTTCATTTAACACTATCATGACCACCGAACGTAAAAAAATAATCGAAAGAAGTGCTAGTAAAAAGCGGTTACTGTTATGTGAAATCATTGTTTTAAGCGCAATAGAATCACATCAAATTACGACAAACGTAACTGCATCTATCACATTATCACAAAGAATTTTTTTTTCAAATAAAAGAGCATGGGTAATGTTTAACATCTAATGAAAAAATCATTAAATAATATTAGGGTAAAATATCCAAGACCTAAAATCAGATAAAATATTCCACGAAAATTAAATAAAAGTTCAAAATACCATAATAGTCACATTACGTATTAAAACAGTTCTGATAATGGCCCTTTTTTCGCACATTTAAAACCATTCCTCTCAGTCACTCATTTCAGCAACTTAACAGCTTTATCAAGACAAATACAAATTGAACCAAAGTTGTTACTCAACATATAACAAAATTTATGACAATTTTATGATTGTTCTAGTGAACATTCCCTTATTTTCGATCGCCATACCAATGAAAATATCGTGACTCGTAGTTAGGAAATTTATGGACACCCCTTCGCAGAATTCATCTAAAAGAACCTCTATCGCCTCGAGCCACAACCAGCAATCTTTTGGCAATCGCCACCCGCCGCCTGCCTCCCGCCCCAGCTCCCCGCCACCGACACCCAACGCTTCCCAAAGTCGCCCGCTGCCGACCGCCGCTGTCGCCCGCCGCTGCCGCCAGCAGCTGCTGCACCCGCTGCCCTTCTCCGCCACCGCCGCCCGCCCCTGCCTACCCCCCGCCGTGATTTCACTCGTGGGCGGAGGATGGCGCGTGCGTCGGGCGACGGAAATTCGTGAATAACAACCTATGCAAATTCGCCGCAGAGAAAACGTCCGTCGCCGTGCGGTTGTATAATTCAAGGCCCGCGAGCCGCCTCGGTGCGGCGCGGGGCGGCGCGGGGCGGCCGGGCGCGTGGGCGGTCGCGGGCAGCCGAACGGTGACCTAGAACCGTCGCGCTCTCGGCGCAGCCACGCCTCGGCGGCGGAGGCGGCGGCAAGGAGGGCTACTGTGCTAGCGGTGCCGGTGAGGGCGGCTGGCAGCGATGGCAGCGGTGGTGACTGGTGGAAGAGGCGACGGTTTCAACAGTGGCAGAAATGGCGATTGTGGTGATGATGGTTGCAGCAGAGGCGGGGGCGACTGTGATGTCAATGGCAACTGTGACGGTAGTGACAGTAGTGACGGTGGTGACGGTTGTTACGTCTGTGACGGTTGTGGCAACTGGGATGGCGGTGGCGGCGCTGTCAAAAGTGACAGTAGTGGTGGCAATGACGATGGTGTTGGCAGTGGAAACAGTGGCCAGCAGTGGTGGCGATGGCTTAAGTGACGGTTGCAGCTGTGGTGGTGATGGCTTAAGTGACAGTTGTATAAGCAGGAGAGACTGCGGTGGATGTGCCGGTGGAGGCAGTTGTGGCGACGGTTGTAGAGGTGGCGGTGGCGGCGGTAGATACATGCTAATGAGGGCTGCGTTGTCGCAGGCAAGCAGAGACCGGCGCATGCGTGGGGACGCCGCAAGATATACTTCTGAACAAAACGACTGAAAAAGAATTAACATGATGGGTATCGCGGTTTCCTTGGAATACATTTACATGAGCAAATGGAAAGAAAGTATAATACAGCAATAGATGTGCTATATTCTCAGTGATCAGTTTATAATATCGCCAAGGCTCAGTTACGCCACCCGGATCCTAGAGAGGAAAAGTTTTACTAGAATAGCGTGTAGTATATTATGAAAGGTATTTTAAAACCAAAATATTTTTAAACTCGGGTGTTACGTATATACTAAGGTTGAGATCTATAGTCCTTCAAGTTCATGCAAATAGCGAAGAACTTCACAGGTACCAACATCAGAATTTCCATGATGATTTGTTATTCAGAACAAAATAAATGGTTAAAACTCCTTGGAAATGGGTATATAGATAAATGTAAATTTTTTCAGGTTTAAAGACATTTAAAATAGGTCAAGTCTAATAAAAAAGAAAGTTTTATGAGTCATATTAATACTATATCACTGTCCCTTTACACTCAACAAAAAATATTGTACAAGTTTTCTCATTAGACACCTGTGAAGAGTTTCATTCTCCCACCAAAGTTAATTGTTCAACCGCATGACAACATTCTGGGATTCGTGTATGTGCGGGAACACGTACAGGGTTTAGCAATTCAAGATCCCGAAGAACGTACGCGTGCATGAACCAGCGCAATTAGGCAGCTACAGTCGTAGTGGCGTGCCAATGAGCAGCATAGGATGCGTGGGATCTGGCGAGATCCATTTCGCATCATAAATATAGGAGTTCCTACGATTATGACTGTGCTAGCAAGTATGATTGTGCCAGCTTACTCACGGAGACTCGACTTCGACGAAGTTTTACAATTTTTTATACTTTCATTGAGGAATGCACCACTTCATCTCTTCGATTTTGACTAAGTTCTGGCTATTTTAAATATAAGAAATGGCATGTGATCATACTAAAATATTCTTAAATACCAATTATTTATTGGTTATTAATTATCAAACATTGTAATAGAATATTTAACATGTACTGTTAAATGTGAATTACTTTTAAAATAGTTCACTAGTTATTACAACTTATTCAAGAATTCACAAATTATACGATTATCAACTAATGTGCATTTTTCTGCCATATGTCACCTAAGGTTTTGAATTATTTTGATTTAAGTTGTCCTTCACCTACATCAGAAAGTTTCACATAAATCGGGCTAAGAAATCAACTAGCTGTGGGATCTGTCTCTCACTAACTTTTCGCATTCACTTAGCTGTAGAATTCACATGATGCTTTGCGTGGTAATGACCGACCCAGTTAAAGACACAACGTGGGATAATTGCCCACAGTGCGATGGCTAAAAGACACTTCACGTTCACTCTCCCTTGGTGAGTGTAGTATCCAAATTCACTTACCTGAGAATATTCTACAGACGTGGTTTCTGCTATCACTTACTGGAGCTGGGTGAGAACATTATTTCAACACGCGTAGCCTTTAAGTGATACGCGAGCACAGCTTCACAAACACGAGAAAATATAAACTTCTGAAAATTTACAAATGCAGGTACTTACTAATTAGTAACGAAAAATTTAAACAATTGTCTGTCATTTCACGATGAAAATGATTAAACAGAGTTGGTCAATACGTTCACGAACCGGTTGCCTAGACGTGGAAATTATCTCTGAGTCATGGTTTGACGTGGCGAGCGTCAAGATTTTCTCCAATACACTCACATAGCCGATCGAGATAAATCACAAACATTCCTGATATCTTGACGTCATAGCACACGTCCTACGACATACCGTCTGTGTATTGGCCAACTACTCTAGCAGTACAAAAACCGTTACAAATAAGTGTTCGCGGCTGTCAGGGTTCGTTTCTCTACCACGCATCGAAATCTCCAAAGTCAAAGTTCAGTTCCACATTTTTCTCCAATTGAAGAATCACTAAATAGTCCACTCTAAGAAAAGAAATACGGCAATATCAAGAAGTAGCAGTCAACTCCGATATTTGCACAATTAAGAAATATTTCACGTCTTCAAGATCCAATTTTGATCCGACCGTAACGCGCGAGCGATTCCTCCGTAACTCATCCAACACTGCTGCACGCGGCAGCTGCCAGAGCGGCAACTCGCGCGACGGAACCCGGGTGGCGAAGTCCGCTCCGCCCACTCGGCGTCCCCACACGCCGAGCGGCCAGGGAAAAAAAGAAAAGCGCGGCGTGACGTCACACGCGGACGCGCAGCGACCCCTCGCGGCGGCGGAGGAGCAGGAGGAGCAGGAGCAGCAGCAGCGGAAGGAGGAGGAGGAGGAATCGGTCGGAGGCGCCTTTCGCGGTCACCGGCGGAGGCGGCGGACGGCCCGGCGCCGGGCTGCTACAGCAGGATTTTATTGATTGATTAATTAGTGATTCCGGGCGCGTTAACTGCTAAGATCATTAGTCTCGTACGCGTAGTACATACTTTTTCTTCGGGATTCAGCGGTGATCTCCCCCCGCTGGATGGTGAGGTCCGGCGCCAACTTACCGTCGCCTAACGGGGTTTCCTCGAACCTAGTACCTCCCACCAGGGGGGCACGGCCCAGCCGGAATAAGCTCTAAGCTCCCGACCGGTTTCCCGGCATGTGAGTTAGTGTAACACATGTAAGTGTAAGTGTATGTAAGTAAGGGGTGAGGATAGGATAAGGGAGAGGAAGGAAAGATCTGCGCGGTCCGTGGCCCGTTTGTTAAGGTATTGCTCCAGCATTCGCGTGGTATTAATCGGAGAAACAGAAAACTTCCCACCGATCAGAGCATTCGGCCGCTAGAATTCTCCTCCAGACAGCGGCAAAATTCGACCTAGATGTCTACCTAGTGTCAAAAATCCTACCACGGACGGGATTGATCTGCCGGTCGGAGGTACTGCAGTGACATCGCTTGATGCCCTGAGCCACCTCTCCCGGTTGCTGCAGCAGGAGCAACGGCGGTGATGGCGGTGGAGGCGGCGCGACGCATGTCCCAGCCGTGGGGTCAACAGCCTCCGAGCGAGCGCCTCCGCGCAGCCGCCGCCGCCGCCGCGGCTGACCGGCGGAGCACGCGCCGCCCGCTGCGCTCCGCCTGCGCCGCGCAGACGCCTGCGCCGCGCCGGCCGCGCGCCGCCGGCGCTCGCCCGCGCAGGGGCTGCTGCGCTGCGCAGGCGGGCCAGCCAACGGGTTGGGCGAGTGGGGCTACTCGTCCCGGACGCCACTCGGAAGACCCATGTTTGGTTGGCAAGTCGGTCAAGCTGGCGTTTTCCGCAACACGGCCGAGTGAATACTCCAAGAGACGTATCCTTCTAATTTCTTTTCTCGCTCTCATAATGTTCTGCTTTGATCATGTACTTTTCGGAACCAATTGAGAGAAAGCATAGAGAAGATAATTTTGCATTAGTATGCATTAGTTATGCCTCGATTTTCCTAGTTTTCTCTCCAAAAATCATTTCGAAGATTAGTTCTATTAATTAATATTATGACCATTGCGAAATTTCCTTTTATGCCAACAAAAGGAAATTTAAATTTTCGAGAGCAATAGAAGTAATTAATTTTGAGATCAACACCTAAATTCCGATACTAAAATGATACTTCAAAACTCCAAACTTGGTGTAAAAGAATTCCGAATCATATTAGATTATATTAATTGCCAATCAATTGGGAATAATTTCATTAATATTATGCAAAGTAAGTTTAATTGTCAGTACATCATTCATAGTCCAATGTCAGCCGAATGTTTCTGAATGCTCCACGACTAGATATTACTACACGATAATTAAATTCTTTTATTGCAAACATTATTCGGAACCAGTTACACACAAATTTATTCATATGGTAAGATTCACATTAAAATGTTAGTATCACTAGTTGAGGCCCAAGAAATATAGACAGTCACAAAAACGGATAAACTCTTACCTAAAAAGACGACTTCTGAACTCAGAAAAGCCACTGGACTGAAAATCCTCTTTGCAGTCGATGGGAGTTTCAAACACAAAAAAATCACAAGTAAGTATCTTCGAAATCACCTCCCACAAATAACAGCAACTTCAATCAACTCGCGCATTCGTCGCACTGAGAAGTAGAGCGAGGCTTCTGTTCCGAGGCAGCCGGTGCACTGCTGGCGGCGCGGCACGGCGCGGTGCGCGGAGGCCGCTCGGAGGCTGCCTGGAGTCGAACCGCGGTCGCCGGGGGGGCCGGCTGGTGCGCGGGCGGCCGTCGCGGCGGCGGCGTGGGTGCGCGCGGGCGACGCGGCGACCGGCGCGGGCGCGGCGTGGGCGACCGGGGGCGGCGGCGGCGGCGGCGCGACTAGCGCGGGCGGGCGCACGTACTCCCGACTCGGGCGGCGGTGGTGGCGGTGGCGGCGGCGGCGCTGCAACTTTCACCGGCTCACGGAGCGAGCGCCGGGCTGAGCCGAGCCGCGAGCAGCCAGCGAGCAGCGCAGCGCCGCGCCGCGCCGGCGAGAGCAGGCGGCGGGGGCGGCGCAGCGGGCGACGGAGGCGGGGAGGTTACGTAACGCGCTGTCGGCGCTCGCTCGACCGCTGGCAAGCGAGACGAGACAAGACCCAGAGCGGCGCAGGGCGTGGTTGGAAGAGACTACCTTAGTGGCAGAGACTGTCTGGAATGCGTCCATTGTTTTCGATTGACACGAGGATACATTATTTGACACGTATATTTTAATAAAAGTGTTTGTTCAACCATAATGTTCGCAAATGAACCCGATATAAATGATTTTCCCCTCAACCTAAATGGCTGAAATTTCTGGTGGTCCAAAAATATCATAAATAATGACGCTATATAACATTAGCCATGCTAATAACAATAGAGCTGACAAGAATTTTTCAAAAATTCTCCATATATCTCCTATAGATATTCTCCAATAGATCTGCCTCAACTTGAATCACTGCGAATTTGAAAGGAATCTTTGAATTTTTTAAGGGTGCAATATACGAATCGCATACAAGATTAATAAAGGTAAAAGAATATTTCGTAAAAACTTTTAGTCTATCGAATGAGCAATGACATTTTAACAGAAAATTACCTCGTTATATTATTGCGGAATCGAAATTGAATATGTATTTTATAATTATTATATATTTTGTTTTTTATTATTTCGATATCGGTTTTATATTTTTAAATTGGAATTTTAGTACTTATCACACGACATGATTTGAACTTGAGGCCTTAATCCACCAAATGCCTGAATTTTTTGTTAAGATCTCATTGGTTTTGGGGAAAATAATAATAAAATTCCAGTAAAAGAGAACCTGTGAATAACTTATAAATATGAAGTGGTGTAATACACCAAATTGAATTTATTAAATCATTTTTGCATTTACCGATTCAGAATTTTATTAAGCAATTAACACTGGTTGAGGATCTTTAGTATCCATTTTGCCACAACAGCCATTAGATTGAGATTGGTGCAAGGAAGATTGAGGTTCAATGCGAGAGCGCCAACCGCTACGGCATAGGTCTATCCTGCTTTGCAACTGTGGAGGATTGTGACAAGAAGAGGTGAGCCGATGAGTCGCCGTGTGATATATGGGTCTGGGATAGATACGAGTAAATTGGCGTTTAACATTGTGTCTAATCAGTGAAGGAGGTCACATATGAGGCTAGCCGGCTTATAAGGTAATGAACAAGGCGTCCGCGTGAGTCCAAAGTATCTAAAACCGAGAGGTGCACTAAACTTGCTAATTTTTAACTACTTAGATGAATGGTGACTAAAATAAATATTCTGATGTGATTTGTGCCAGGTAGTAACTGAGTCCGAGATGGTAACGACATTATCATACCCCGTCTCGCAAATGTTGAGTACAAAGAAAACGAGGAAATTCCTTTTTCTTTTATTACAAACCAACTCTTTTATTGCATCTCTAATTTAGCACACGCATTGCACCGGCATTTTGACCTACACTGCCTAGTGTTTCGTGAAGGAGACCTAGCGGCACCCCTGTTTCCTGCACTAATTCTTCCTAGACCAACGGAGTGAGGAGTGTTCTGTTAGTGTTTTAGAAGCGAATTAGGAACATACGATCGCGCAGATAACTTCGCTTCAAAGTTATAGTGGAAAGGCGACTTACATTAAGAACGGAGATAGTAACTAATAATAACTAATAATTATAACTAATTATAACTAATAATTGTGAAGATTTTTTAGAAGTACGGAGACATATAATATATTTCCGCAACCTATTTCCGCACAACAATCTAAAATAACAAGAACTGAATAATCTAATATCTATATAATCTAAATAGCATATCTAAATAACTAATGTCTAAAGAACAAGAACTGAAAAGCAACTTGTCTGATACATTTCCGCCTTTTATTTTTGTTGAAAAAATTAAATTGTAGAAATTACAATGCATCGAAGAAATCGCTATCGTAGAAATTACAATGCATTGAACAGTTTGTGAACAAGATATGCAGAAAAAGGAATGTTTGAACTAATTGAGTTATAATTTACTATCACATTTACCTTAAAATAATTATAAACCCTCTGGCGATAATGAAACATTTGATGTTTTCAGAGGTATTTGTACGCATTTAGTGAGTTGAGGAGTGTCGTCTAGCGAGTCGAGATTTTTGAGAAGCGTGTGTGAACGTGGGCATATTTAAACCCGCTTTTAGATTTTTATAAGAGTGAAGGAGTTTCTCCCACTCTAAGAGCATCCTTTCAGAGAACAGAAGAAGACGTTAGACAGTTTACACTGGAGAATTGGAGCAATATTCATTTATTCATTGTCATAATCATACATAAATCATCGTGATATTTTCATTAACGGTATTTCTGTTGAGCAATTCTTTTCTAATTCAATTCTTAATTCAATTTCAATTTTATTACTAATTTGCTTACAGGATTATCCTATTACAAATTGTCGAGTATATTCACACCGCAAATAACTTCTTATAAATAACTTACAAATAACTTCTGATAGAACTGATAGTCCGCGTTAGAACAGGTAGTTAGCATAAGATACAATATAAATAACACAACAAATACAAATAATACTGTAACACAATAACAAAATAATACAATAACATGATGCAAAATAGTTGAGACAACAGGACGCACAAATATATACAAAACAATCTGTTTCAAGTGAGGCTTGACGCGTTACAGATATGACAAGGTCATTCATTAGAGTTCTCGTGGAATTCAGCTTGATCTATTCATTTATACTGAATGCCCGTAATTTCAGAATTGATGACATAAAGTAATAGATTATTTAGTTTTAGATCTTTCAGAATTTAGATTAACAGACAATTGAAAAATGATAATATATCATTATGATCATCATTATGATTGTCCTCTAAGCTCTTTATAGATTAGGCACTCACATAAGACATGATTAAGATTTTCTTCAGTATTCGTATTACATAACGAACAGGTTGAATTTGAGTATTTTGTGCCACATATTCCTGTTATTGATGTTGACTTCTTTGTCACTGGACATCCTGATTTGAGCGACAACTTTAGTAATGGAAGTGGGAAGAGCCAAAGTTAGGTATTTCTCTGTATCTGTAGATTGAGGATTGCTAATTTCTCGATATATTCACTGTATTATGAATGTATGACTCTTCGAGTATCATCCACACAGATTTTACTTACAATTGTTGCAACAATCGAAGGAATACTATCTCTGATTACTTTCGGATTTTGTTGCTGAGTAATTAAGTTATTTAAGCTCAAATCATTCATCAACCCGTCCAGAATGGAAACTCAGTTGTATTTACTAAAATTAGGATATGCATTTCTTGATTCTAAAAGTTTGTTGAAAAATACGTGGATATCGACAAGGCGCCATACATAACAATTTTGTCAAGTTAGTGATCTTTTAATTACTTCTGATTCTATTTTAGTTGAGTCAGTTTTCTTTCTAATGATGTGCCCAGGAGTTGTTCGCGATAGCCCCAAAATGCGTTTATAGAATTTCATTTGTATCTTATCCAGTTTATTAGGTATCTTAGACCCCAGATATCTGCAGCGTATAGCACAGTAGTAGCTACCATGGAATCGAAAAGTTTTCTATCAGTTTGCCAGCTATCCCTGATATTAAAATTATCCAGACTGAACCAATGCCGTGTTTCCTTTGGTCATGGCATTGGCAGCTGTGTAGATTAATAACCCTGACATTGTGAATTGGATTCGCAAATACGAGTACTGCTTGACCATTTCTATAATTTCACTTCTATATTTCAATGACCTCTCTGATCTCATTCCGCCTCACTTTTTGAATTTCATTTTTTTAAGATTAACTTCGAGGGATTTTTTCCTACAACACTTGTATAGCGTATCTATCTTGTGTTGCCAGATCAATTACATGTGCTGCTAGGATAATCACATCAGCAAAAAGAAGAATTTTAGCTTTTAATTCTGTCAGTGAAACCTTCATCCACGAAGAAACTGGTAAGTAAATTTTTAGTTAAGAATAATAAATTATTTGTACCTATTTAAATATCGTTATTAGAATGTTAGTGCTTATTTATAATGTGTTTAATGGCTGAAAATTACGCAGATTATTTATCACATCAAAAGTTACATAAGATAGCACGATTCTATTGATAACTTGTTAATATTCAAGTAATTTTAAGTATGGGCTCAGTAATAAATTAAGCTGGCTTACACCGTTTCTGTGCCGTGACAGCGTGCTCGCAGAACACACATAACTCTTTTGTAAATGTAAAATATCAACATTACAATAAGTACATTTACCAAAACGCCAATACTTGGCTTTTTTTAGGCTTACATTGTAGATTCCAACAGCATTTTCGTCAAAATTGTCCCCTTAAGAACTGAGAAAGTTAAAACTCGCATTTAAACACGAGTTAAACCCATGACCTTTCTCTCCTGAAAGCATGATAGATGCATTCTGCACCTCCTCCTCGCAGAGAGCCGTTGGGCAGGTGTTGTCCGTGCCAAGTGAATGGGCCGGGCCGTGACGCAACGCGCACGCGTGCTGTTTGCCCTGTGGATGCGCCGGCGCGGCCTGGGGCGGCGTGGGGCGACGCGGGCAGAGCCTCGTGACGTAAGGGGCCGCGTCCCCGCGTGGGCTCCCTGCCCCGGGCGTTGCGCAAGAGCCTCAGACTCTGTGCCCCCGCCCTTACCCCATTCGTGCCCCTCGGATTTGCACTTTGCATTGCACGTACACCGGTGGTTGTGTGACCTCTTGGGCGTTTCGGAGAGTCAAAGACGAGTGATGATATATAAATGTTTATTTACAACTATTAATGAAGTAGTAATATCCAAATTTACGGACGATAAACAGAAAATTATCGAAGTGATTTAGTAATTATTATTTTCGGTCATGTCATCTACATAAGTAGTTAGTCACGTAAGTGTTGTGTTGATACATCCCAGAAGTGTGGGTGTTCCTCCCCCGCTGAAACCTGAGCGGGAACCGGCTCACATGTTAAGGATTTGAAACCGACGTCCGTCTACGTGATTTTTCCCTTCAAATATCTCTCCCAGTGGAGCACTGCACCAGCTGGAACCAACTAAGAGTTGGTTATTATATATATATATATATATATATATATATATATATATATATATATATATATATATATATATAATGTATGTGTGTGTGTGTGGATGTATGTGAGGAGAGAAGGGAACAATGATTAGGAAGGAAAGATCACGCGCGGTCTGTGTTTCCGTCTACTCCGGTATTCGCCCAGTATTGATTGGAAAAACTACTGACTTTGGCAGACTGCTGCTATAATTCCCCTCCAGTCAAGGACTAGACGCGGCTCTGTATCTAGCTTCAAAAACACGCCATTGTCGGAACTCGAACTCTAGGATCTCCCGGTCAAAGATGCTGCAAACACAATGATGTTGCCGCTGAGCCATCATTGCCGGTGACAATTTTCAAACAATAAATGTTATTCGAAATTAAAGTATATCTGAAAGAAACAGACCAAAGCATTTCGCTCTCCGACAATACCTGATAACACAATCCAGGTCTTCTGCCTGCATCAAACCTGGGACTCATCTCACAAGTCTGCGGTAACCACGCTACTCAGGTCGTCTTCACAGCGCGGCAAGAGGTACCTAGTAATAAAACCCGCTAGACACAGCTTTTCGACTCGCTTGTTTACAACGAGATCTCGTAGTTCAGTCGTAAAATTCCAGGAAGTAAGATATGCTTTTCATCCTAAAAACTCTCTTCAGGACGAATGAATAACGTACCTCTAAAAATACGGTACTTGCAATATGGAAGCAATATTAAGTCCCCTTTTCAGTGCACAGTGCTTCTCCTAGCCCTCCTATTGCGACATTACAGTATCAAGAGCCAAAACTTCTTATACGTACTCAAAAGTAGTGTTCAAGAAAACTAGGTCATTATCCACATCAAAGCAATAAGGAAATGAAATGTCAAAAATATATACAAATATATTTTCTGACATTCATCATTATCATCTTCTTTCATTATTTCTATACAAACCGAATAAACAGGAAGTTTGAATAATATATTACTACCTTAAAAGTAGAGAATTTCTCGTAATTCATTTCAATGAAAACATTTGAATTCATGCTTGCAAATAATGTGATACATATTAGTATACACACTTCTCAAACGTTTCTTTGATACCAATTATATAAGAGAGCAATAGATTATACAAGATATTTTTGCAAACGTTTATGCAACTGATTGCATTTTTTATTTGGATCGATACCTTGTAATGTTTCTATTGTTTTCTTTTGATATGACTAGTCAAGAGTGTCAAAAGGTTGTAGAATTAAGATTTCACATTTACTGAACCGTCCGCTATGTGCAAGGTTGAGTGCGTACTATGTTTTCTCGTTACAAGCGGAAAGAACCCTGTATTCAATGACAACGGTCAATGAGGTATACTATTATTGAGACTAAACCGGTCTGTGGACCTTTCATGCCTGGATAATGTGCTTACCTATTGATATAAGATATTGTTTTATGTAACTGTGTGTAGCATAATACACAAGTAAAGGTTATGGGTTCATACAAGTACAAATATTTTGAATATGAGACATTTTGTTCAAAAGCTGAATAAACTCCATTAAATGTTACTCAAATGAGCAAACCAATGTAATGACTATTTTTTATAAATCTCAATGAGTGAATATGAGCAAAACAGAAACACTGAAACGAAACACAATATAAGAAACTATGTCAAATCTGACATACTATAAAAGAGGAAAGAGATTTGAAACTGAAAATATGTAGTGTGAATATCGTGTGCTTCTTTTGGAATATTAGTCCTTATATATCTGTCAGGTGGTATCTAGATATATGACACATAAAGATGTCTTTTGGTCAGAGATTTCAACAGCATATAAAAAAGAATAATGATAACAACGTGACATCCAAAACCTAATTAAAATGTTAAATGTACTTGAATAAAAGGAGTTATGAAAATTTTCTAGACCTATGTTAAAAATACAAGAAACTTTCTTTAAAACAAACATGATCCCGTTAAACAGTGCGATATGAGAGATCCACTGATTCGAAACTGCATTTCCTCGGTATCCCGTAAAACATTTCCGCAAACTTCTGCATACGAAGGCATTACGTCGAACTTGACATTACGGCCGTGCTCCAGAGCATCCAGGCAGGCAGGCAGGCAGGCAGGCAGGGATTCTCGCCCGTTTCCTGGTGAAGGTGGCGGTGGTGGAGGAGAGAATGGAGGCAGCGGAGGCGGCGGACGTCGGTGGCGATGATGAAGGCGGCGGTTGCGATGTCGGCGAAGATGGTGGAAGGGCGGAGGCGGCGGTGATGGCGCGGCGACGATGGCGGTGGCGGTGGCGATGGCGATGGCGGCGGTGGTGTTGGGGGGGGGGCGGCGGTGTCGGTGGCGGAGGTGGAGGTGGCTTCGCGTCTACCTGTCTGTCGCTTCCGGTTCTTGCAGTTGGAATGTCACGGTCGAAGGTGCTTCCGATCTAGTAGTCCCCTTATCAGGTAACAACTCTCTTTCAAAACCAAACACGGAAATGGGTAGATTTTGCCCTTCACTTATGTGTATCATGTAATCTGCTATAAAGCCTAGAGTTAATTACATTTGGCTCTTTTTATTTTTGTCTGTTTAAGCTTCGGGTATCGACAATCGTAAAGTATCCCACAATTTAACAAGCTGATTTGGAGTTAGTGAACATTGGAAAAATTCCCGACTTCACCAATTTTGTGCTCTAAGGCAGCGCTTCTCAACTGTTGGTACGAGTAACATTGCTTGTGTGGAAAGCTCAAATATGGGAAGCGAATGGCATTAAACAGTTTTTAATTTAACTTGTGATTCTGTACTGGATTTTGGATTCAATAACAAGGATGTGGCAAATTTTTGACTGGGTGTCCAAAACGAATATTCTCGTTTGTACGTTTAATAAACTCTTTATTTATAAGAACTAGTCAATTACTAATATTTATTTTCTTCAGGGATATTCGTTGAGATGATATGCGAACTTTTTCGTGCTTTTAAATGGTAGGTGAAAGGAGAAGTTGAGTACTCATTTTGTACGGTAAAATAAAGTCGACCAGTTACCGACTCTGAAGAAAATATGCGACCAAAACTGTAATACAAAGTTCCTCCAAATATAATACATATAGCCTAGAATCGAACACGGAATACAATATAAAGCTAAATATGCCTGTCTATACCAGAAAGATGACAAAGAATAGCTTTAAAACTACCTAAAATGTATTTCATAGTAAAACAAAATGATAATTCTGGGTATATTTTAATTACCCTGTGACACAAATAAACGGAAAGGATGAAAGAAAGAAAGGAAGGAAGGACGAAATAAATTTGAAGCCCAGATACTACGTCCGTATATGAGAATTCATGTAAGTCCTTGGTAAAATAAATGAAAAAAGTAAACAAAAAGAAATAGTTCTTCTTAGTATTTGTGTCAAACAGAAAGTATTTTTCTCTATCAAAACGATATTAACCGACGTGGATGGCCGTGGTGGCTAAAAGCGAGTACCAACTCAGCGCGTCGGTCCGAAGGGTCGCGGGTTCGAGTCCCGCCTTGGGCATGGTTGTTTGTCTCTTGACTTTGTAGGTGTTGTCGCGGAGGGCCTCGCGTTCTGCGGACCGCAGATCAGAGGAGACCGCAAGTGTGTTGGTCTAGTGTATGGTCGAATATGCGTCCCATCGGGAAAGGGCAAACGGCTGTTGGCTGGATAAAACTATTTGCTGCATGTAGATTGCTGATACGTAGAATATGGGCAAATACATTGAGAAAATGAAAAAAAAGTTAGACAGGTATTACTAAATGAGGTTCTTTCAGGGCATGCACAGCGTGCTCAGAATCAATTTTTGGCTCTATTGCTAAAATTGAGACCATGTATAATGTTCAGAAAAATCGGTGAATACAACAAAGAAAATACCTCTCTCTGGCCGCAACAGCTACAACTGACTTTAATGAATCATCAAGTTATTTGTATACTTGAATTAAATTAAAATGAAAGTCAGTAACACTAGACTAGACTAAAAGTAGTGCATGACACATGTGGTAAATATAATTTTATTTTGCTTGTAGGATTGCGCCTATCGGCCTAGTGTCGTAACATTTCATACCCTCAAAATGAAATGTCACTTTCATCGCACATATCGTAGAATTGTTAATAATCCTAAATATTCCCTAATGATTCTTTCAAATAACTTGAACCATCACCACGTATTTTATCTTTTAAAAAAATCACAGCGAACATTATGCAATCATTTCAATTTTTGTTGCTACCAAAAAATCATCCCTCGCTGTTAGGTCTTCTCGTCGTAACAGTAACATAATGGCCTATCTGCTTTTCGGCGAATTGGAGCGTCGCGCGTGCAAGGCTAGGCTCAGCTTCCGCACACGCATGCGCATGCGCAACGGCGCGCAATCATCACTGCGGTCGCTCACTTACAGAAACGATGTATGCCGTTGCTTGTTTCGTGATCGCAGATAATGATTGTATGTGGTTCCGTGCAGACGAGGTAGCGTGATCGAAACTACCTGTGCCCAGCACACGAGTTTTAAGTGCTCCTCATGGAAATATTTTTTAAAGAACGAACTTTACAGTTGAAATACTGAAGACTGATGAAAGAGAAAATTTAATATGAACAGGACGTGGATTCCTTCACTTCATCTTAACAAATTGAAAGATCAGAAAAAGTGCTCGAATGCTTTGATTATCCGCAAAAAGAAATTGATGAACGGAGATATACTACACAAATCTTTACTATCGCCTTCCGCATATATTATAACATAATTATATTTATGTGAAACGTACCCTGATATTAAATGCATGCGTGTGTTTCCCTCGTAATTCATACAATTTTATTGTAATTAACATAATTTTTAAATTATTCGGATAAAATAAAAGAATATCAAATTCATATATTAAAGTAATCATACCATCAATAGAAAATATGCCATTTCAATACGATTTGCGTATTTCAAATATTTCCTCCGAACCATTGTCTTAAAATGAAATTTAATGTATGCCTTGGAACATTTCTAAAAGCCTTTTTAAGCTGACTGCCTTGGAATGCTTCAGGTTTTAGCTTTCCCTACTTATTTGACGATATTGACTCTCGGCGATCAGACTTCCTCCTCTCTGCCTAATCACCCAAACAAGGAATATACAACTTCGGTGTATACCATTAAAAGTCAACTCCGAGAAACTCAATTCATGACCGCTGCAAACACTTATTCAGCGAAATCGCCACCCGCGATCAGAAATCTTCAATTGCGACACTCCCTCACCGCAGGCTTCTCCGCACATGGGCTCACTCGCGTGCCAGCCCCTCGGCAAAATAACGAGGGGGAGACAACGAAATCGAAACCTCCGGGTCCGATGGCAGGAGGTTATCGACCCGACGAAAGTAAAAACGCCACTTACTCCGCCGCATCTTCGCCAACAGCGCGGCCTGGGCGGCGCGGGGCGGCGCGGGGCGGGGCGGCGCGGGGCGGCGCGGGGCGGCGCGGGGCGGCGCGGGGCGGCGCGGGGCGGCGCGGGGCGGCGATGGCGCGAGGCGGGGAGGAGCGGTATAAAATCGCTTTCAGCGAGTCATGTCGAAACTTTTACCTGCTTTCTCGCGGGGCTGGGGGCACCGGGCGCGAGCCACCACCGCCGCCGCAAGAACAATGGTGGTCAATGAGGCGCGGAAGACCGGCGGCAGAGCGCGCGCCGGCGCCGCGACCGACGACGCCTTCCGGGTGCGCGCGCGGGGGTCGAACCCGCGACCGCCCCGAGCGTCACCGCATTAGCACACTGGACCATCCGACGGGGATGGTCTCCGCCACATAAATGCATTACATCTTTTGATTTTGTTGGCAATAGGGAGACAACAACACATCAAATAAATGTACTAAACAGCGACTCATTTAATTAATACAAAAATAGTATCATTGATTGATTGATTGATTGATTGATTGACTAGTGTTTCCGGACGCGTCAATTGCTAAGGTAATTAGTCCCGTAACTGTAGAGCTTGATCTTATCGTCAGAGATGACGATTTTCATCTCCTGCTAAATGGCGAGATGAGGCACCGACCAACACGTCGTCTTGGGGGTTTTACGCTAACAGGGAACTCCCACCAGCGGGTCTCCGCCTAATATGGGACAAGATCAAAGCTCTTGATATGTATGGCAGTGTAATGTATGTTAGTGTAAGAGTGTGTAAGTAAAAGATGATGATAGGACAACGAAGATGAAGGAAATATAAAACGGTGTGTGGCCCGTTTTTTCGCGTACTGCATCTGCATTTGTCTGGTATTGAAACCACTGACAACTACCGATCAGAGGAACTGAACGCTTGAATTCTCCTCCAGGCGGCTGCTGAATTCACCCCAGCTACGTAGCTAGTGCCGGATATCCTGCCTCTGTCGGGACTCGAGCCATCATAGAACCTCCTAGGCAGCGGCAGTTCAGTTCTTTGATTACCGGCTTAATCAGGGAATCAATTGAAGCCCACAGCCACCTAAGCTGGTAATTAAATGCAATAGACTGAGATGTATTAAGATGGGATTATTCTCTGTCAGTGCTGATGTTCCCGACCCGCAATCTCTCCGTGTTATCGGAAGTGAGATCTAAAATAACTGTGGTAAATCCCTTTTGCTCATTGCAAAATTCTACAAGGAGGGGCGAAATTTGAGCCCTTACTCGCGAATGTGGAAATCGTAGATGCAGCCCTATAGATTTCCACTATACAATTCTATTCACACATTGTACGTTTCAGTTTAGCCGAATAAAGCTCATGCGCCCGTGCGCCTTCGGTGATTGTTAAGCGTCTTTTCCATTTCTTAGATATTCTACACTCAAAGTACAAAAATAATGAACATTACATTCAAACTTAATTACATATTCTGTTTTGGATAAATTGTGAAAATAGGATAATCAAAAACGTTCCCTGGGGGGAAAATGAATCGTGTACCTTATTGTAATACAAACAATAGCGCGCATATTTACCGACTAATACTTTAACGAAACTTTTATCAAAATATTTTACACAAATATTTACCGACTAAGTAGACCAGAACAGAATATTTATTCTCAACAAATATAAATTACACATGTGCTGTATCTTACGACGTCTTCATAGGTATTTTGAACTCTTCACCTCATTATAATGTTATAACAAAGGCATTGCAAAGAAATTTAACTGTTTTGAATGGCATTTCTGGACAGGCAAATGATTAGTTGCAATCCGCGATTTCCGGGTGCAACCATCTGGGATCAACCCGCCGACCCATGACGACCTTTGTCCAATCGGAGAGGCCAACGGAGGACTTCTAAAGGCTCCTACCGCCGAGTTGAAGTTCAAAGTGAACGTCGATGGAGGAAATAACAAACATATTTTTTACCAAGCACCATGTTTTTTCATTTATTGTTTTGTTGAACTACTATGTAATAAGAAAATCAACTGTAACTTGAAAATTAAACTGGACTCACCAATATGTTCAGTGATACAGTGTGTTTTCAAATCAGCTTACCTGCAACAAAAGCACATATCATACATTATATTTCACGGATTAGATGAATAAACAAGAAGAAGAAACTCCATACACAATTAGGAACACGATATGTTTAAATAAGAGTAATTCCTACTGCCTAAATTAAGATGGTACATCACTTAATTAGAAAATGTAGATCTTAAATATAAAATGTCATTTGTGTTTAGTTTTATCTCAGTTTATTTCTAAATAAAAATGTTCCAGGTCGACTTAAACGTTATGTTTTGTACGCCACAAACACTTCCTCATACAAGATACCCGAAAGGAGAGAGCGATATTTGATTACTTGGTGATAACAGATGATAACACAAACCCACAGAAATATAGGAATATATCTTGACCCACATTTTCAAATCATCAAAAGCATTAATTAATGTGTTACGTTGACGTCTCCTCAAAAAACAAGCCGAGAGACTGCTCTAAAATAAAAACTAACGTGAATAAATTTTATCATGTGACCAACATTCCCAGAGCTGATAGGCATGCCTAGTATTGAGTGACTTACACGTTTCAATGCCAAAAAATCATTTGACATTTATCACAATAAAAATACGGAAATAATATGACTAAACTCTGACACGAAATGAAATGTTACATTTGCGTTTTCAAAAGTAAAATGTATATGTAGATGTATACCGTGAAATCCTTAGCTAAAATAATATGAAGTCATTGTCGATCCACAAACAGTTATTTTAGGGGTTGATTTAAGAACATTTATTAAGGGCACGGAATTCTAATAATATTTTAATAGACATACACCATCATTAAAAAAGACTCAACGGTATCCAAAGGCTACAGTTGTCTAAAACAAAAGCAGTCCACATAACTGTCAAATTGACATTTGATTCCTGATGTTGATCGTGGCGCTATTTCCACTTTAATATGTTCCCGCGGTCCACACGGAACGATGGAAGAAGATAACATGAATTGCAAATAGAGTCGTGCGAAACCAGGCGGTTATAGAATCAATTTCATTATAGAGTGTGATGCACCAAGCACAGGATAACATCATGGTTCTTTAATTGAATTCATGAGATCAGAAATCGTCTTCTACACATCGTGGACAGAATTAATATGGTCGCTTCAATACCGGTAATGGGCAACTGTCATTTTATCTTTACTAAGAGAAGAACACGTGACAAAATTTCAAGATGAACAAGATGATTGTCTTTATCTTATTAAGTGATCTAGACATGAAACAAGCAGTAAATAAAAAGAATAATCACTAGTTCACGACTTTCTAATGGTAGGTGTTAAGAATACCATGCGATGTAGGAATCTCAAGGAAAGTGTCCTAAGGTGTCATGTATATCCTGTTTATAAAGCAAAGTTCTCAAGGATCAATAACTTGTCTATTTAGTTTGTGATCAAAAATGCACATACCCATAAACGCAAGCTAATATAATTTTATCGGTAATTGTAGGCACTTCTAATATTCTTTCGTTTACCCACGTTCTGTACCTATTTTTAGTGGACAGGAAGATTGACAGTTAGTCAATTTCAGATATTATTTTCTAAATGTTTTCCAGAGATTGATAAATGCAATAATTAAATATATATTTTAAATTACATCATCAAAATGGAATAAAACGCAAGACAGTATAAAAATATGTAATACCTACTTACAAAATACTTCTCAATTTCATTCTATTTCCGTTTTGACTGCACTTCAAATGCTTGCAGCTTCCCAACTTTATCATAACATCGACAACAGTATTACTCGTAGATATAAAGAAAACTAATTTTCCGATTAGGTATAGTTTCGTTTCAAATTAAGAATGATACAACTCCTTAGAATGGAATCACAATGACACCGAAATTTAGGGTGACCAGATGTTTTAAATTTGTCAGCTGGCATCAATATTACATTAAGGACTTCCATGCGGGGAACGATTAGAACACAAACTGAGGGGCAAAGATAAGGTCTAGAAGATAAAGTAAAATGGAATAATTGGATGTGGCTTACTTAGAATGAAAGTTTACTTAAAATGAAGACATTAAAATCAAGTCAATATTTTGAGATGATCTGAATATTAATCGTACGTCTGAATATTATAAAACGTAAGTCGAGATTTTTATTCTGAACAATAAAATTGTTTTGTACATCTGAAATCGTCTTAATTCATAGTTATTTTAATTTTTCAGATGAATGAATAGCAATGCCGCCTCCGCCGCAACTGATGTCTAAGAGCAAGTCGCTAATCAACACGCAAACATCTGAAGGAAAAGTAAAACCTGAGAAGCAGTGAGTCAGAGTTCCCGCGGCCCGGCCGAGGCGCCCGGCGGAAGATCCCGGCGGCGGCAGCGGAGGACACCTGCGGCGGCAGCGGCGGCGCAATTTAACCGGAGGCCAGCGCGCGCCGGCGGAACAATGCATATGCAACAGCCGGCGGCGGTGGTGGCGGTGGTGGCGGCGGTGGCGGGAGTGATGGTAGTGGCTGGGGAGGTGGGGCAGGCGATGGAGAGAGGAGAGGGCAAATGCATGGTAGTGGTGGTGGTGGTGGTAGTAGTGGGGGGGGGAGGAGGAGAAGAAGGAGATGAAGGTAGGTGTGAAAATGAAGCTGGAGATGGAGGTGAATTATGGGTGCTGACGGAGGCGAAGGTGAGAGAGGAACGGAGGTGATGGTGAGGAAGGGGTGGAAGTGAGGATGAGGGAGGGGCGGAGGTGGAGAAGGAGGCGCAGGCGGGTGTGGGGGGCGGGTGGAGGTGGAAGAGGAAGCAGGGTGCGGGCGGAGGCGAGGTGGAGAAGGACGGGCGGAGTCGAGGGCGGGGAAGGGAACATAGGTGAGGATGGGGGAGGGAGGAGAAATGAAGGTGGGAGAGGGAGCGGAGGTAGAGGCAGAGGCAGGGGCGCGGGTGCAGGTGATAAGGCGGCAACAGGAGCGGTGGCGATGATCTGTCAGACGCAGGCGGTGGCAGAGGGGGATGGTAGCGGTGTGGTGCCGGAGGCAGCGGCGGCAGAGGGGCGTCGTTGGGGGCGACGGAGGCGGGTGGCGGAGGCCGAGTGCACGCTTCGCGCGGCCTTGCGCCGGAGAGGCGACGCGGCACGGGGAGTGGGCGGGGAAGAGGACGAAGGACGACGGGGACGACGGGGCGACGGGAAGGAAGCAGGGGACGGACGTCGCGCCACCCTCTCACGCGTGGGAAGGAGGATGCGCGACCACGTTGCTTCTGAGGATTGCATTCTCACACACGTTTTGTATGGAATTCAGTTCAGAAACATTAGGGTAAATCTATTAGATACTACGTGGTGATTCTAGTGAACTTTTTTTGGAACTTTTTAAATACAACAAATACTATTATGGAGTTTGGTCGTTTTCATATAAAGCACTAAACTGCACATTTATATACGAAAACATTGAATTAAGTATCAAGATTCCAATTTAAGAGAGTGTAAAATCGTGTCAAATTTAATTTGTACTTCCAGACACATCAGACTGTGTGAAAAGAACGAAGAAAATCAACCATCACAAAAGCGTATTCTACATTCATCATTGGATTACGTATGTTGACGTCATCTTTCACCTGTCTCTTAATGGCTACATATTGTTTAAAAAATTATTATTTTCTTATCTTCTACCAAATCACGCTATTGGTTTATTGACATCGTATAGCTTTCATGTCGGTGCTCAACATGATACATTAGCTTTATTAATTTCATTAACCTCGTGTCAAGGAAACAACCTAAGAAAGTTCAGTGATTAATTATTCCACACCGCTCTTTCCCCTTTGACAGTTATTTCCGCAACGCTATATTGGGTCGAAGCGAATGCGATAGCTTATGCAGTTACGAGTCTGTAACAACCTCCGTAGCCAGGAAGGATCTACATTAGTCTCAACCATGCAGTTGGCAGGATGTTTGGCACGAAGTTCCTAGCTCAAATCCTGTCCATGATAAGCATTCTGAAGGCGTGTGCCACAGGAGGCCTCCTCCTCAGTTTGATCGTGTCAGTGGTTTCATCCGATCAACTGCAGGTGAGGGCCGGAGCAGAACCTTGTACAACGGGTTACGAGCCGCGCGGCGATTGATGGATCCCGTCCCTTACCTATTCTGTCTCTCCCGCATTCTTGAAATGATTCCGTTACTATGATCTAGAAAAGTCAGTAAAGCGAGTACGCATATTTCCGGTGAAAAGTCATGAAGAATTTATAGCGCACGAGAAAGAAGAATAAGAATGTGGTGTTTTAGCGCCAGGCATTAGCGTAATGCATTAGCAAAGCATGCCAATAATGAGCATTTCGAGGGCACATGACAACTCAAGAGACCGATTGGTCTGATTAAACGTTCCCGAGGTTTCTTCCAACCGACTTCAGTTGGATACCAGCCGAAGCAGTGCCATCCACAATGGGCCAAGTACGATCAATTAATTATCTTATCATGATATTAGGGTAAAGTACAATCCACATGTGTACGATCCATACGTGTATGTCTACAGATCTCTATGTTACGCCTGACTTCACAGGAGGTAAAATGTCGATTAACAAGAAAGATTGCGTTCCTTCAGTGCTAGTGACAGGTAAAGCGGTTGCCATTCATTTCTCCAAAATCCACTACTCTAGGAATGGATTAACGAATAATGATGGAAAGGAAACGAGACAAATTTCGATAGATGCAATTCAAAACCTGCGTATATATAGTCCCCAGGTAAAGAAAATTCACAGCTTCTTGGATGATGAAAATTTGCTTACTTCTGACAAGTACCGCGGTTCAAAGTATCTGGGCAATCGTCTACACCCCCGACACTAAACCCTTCCCTTGAAAAAAGATCTTGCATAACCATTCATATTTTTTTAGAAACTCTGATCTAGAGTTTCTGATATGATTTACTCTACGCTGTAGGCACTTCTTTTTTATTAATCTCAACACAACGTTATAATTTTTAGAGCTCACCTAAACGTAGTATCTTATGATTTTATAAAATCACTAGTCAGATGACCAGTAAACTATAAAGATGTTACTTGACGTATGACGCTGAAATTACTAAATAAGGTACGGAGGTGACAATGTTCTTCTATCTCACAGTTGCCTCGAGCTTTCAAACCGGGAGCGGTGGCCCAGTGAATCAACTGATGTCACTGCAGTCCCTCTGACCGGGAGTCTCGACGGCGGCAGGACGTTCGACACTAGCTTGTCAGCTAGGTCGAATTCAGTTATTGTCTGGAGGAGAACTCTTGCGGCCGGTTGCTCTGATCGGTAGTTTTCCGTAGTTTCTTCAATCAACACGAGGTGAATGCCGGAGCAGTACCCTAACAAACGGGCCACGGACATGCGCGATCATTCCTTCCTCTTCCTCGTCCTAACCTCACCCCTTACTCTAACATGAACTACACTACCACACATGCCGGGAGACCGGTCGGGGGCTTAGAACTTGTTCCGACCGGGGCGATGCCCCGCTGGTGGGAGATATCTGGTTGGGAAAACCCGCTAGTCGACGGTTGGTCGGCACCGGATCTCGCCATCCAGTGGAGGAAGATTACCGCCACCTCCCGATGAAAAAAGCATGCACTACACTTACGGGATCAATGACCTCTGTTGTTGACGCGCCTGGAATCAAAAACCAATCAGTCGAGCGTTCAAAACCGTGTCACGAGGAAAACGGTCGTCCTCAACGTGTCCTGCAGCCTGTGGCAGTGGCCGCGGCGCGGCGCGACGCGTTCTCTGCGCCTGGCTTTGACCTCGAGGCGCGGCGCTTACGGGAACGCGCCCTCTCAATGGACGCTGACGCCGCCGACGGCGACAAAGCGCCGCGAAAGGCGAGCGCCAGCGGGTCCCGCAACAGACTCGGCCCTAACAGGCGGCGCGGAGAGACCGGTCGCGGGGACGCGGCTCGAGACCCGATGTCACAGCCACGGCAGCAGCGGTAGGCGTTAGACTCTTCACCGACTCCGATGGCAGATAGGTGAAAATCCGTTGTGCTGTACCTGTACTCTTCGTTACTGAGTGTAGCTCAGAGTCAGCATTGTGGCTGACTACAGTGACTGATCGGAAGGTCCTAGAGTTTGAGTCCAGATTGTTTCATTACTGCTTGGTCGAATTCAGCTGCTACCTGGAGAAGAATTCTAGCGGACAGCTGCTCTCAGTGGTTTCTTCGATTATTACCACGCGAACGCCGGAATAGTGACTTAACAAACGGACCAATGACAGATTGTTATCTTCCTCATTCTTGTTCTCTCCTCTATCCTTGCATACACAATTACACTTTTGTGTAATACTGCCTCACTCATGTCGTGAGACGAGTCGGGAGCATATAGTTTGTACCAGCTGGGGCGATGTCGCGCTGGAGGAGATGCCTCGAGGTGAAAACCCTCACAGGCTGACGTTTCGGTGGTGGAGCTCACCATCCACCGGAGAAGGAATCACCACGACCCCCGGGATAACATATTCACTACACTAATGGGAATAAAGTCCATATCAGGTGACGTGTTTGAAATCAATGAAATGATAATTGTAACAAAACCACATCTAGTTCCGTACTGTTTCTTAGTCTTTGACTAACTTAGTGGAGCACGCAGGAGCAGACTTCTCGACCACGGTGGTGAACAAATCATTGTTAATCATCTGTGCAGATTCTTAACGAACCGATCACTTTAAAGGAGTAATTTAAAACGGTTTTTTTTAATATGATTCACACTTCTACATTTGATGAGGAAATTCATACTGCACGATATGGAAGAAAATGTGACCTGACTGGAGATTTCCGTATATTAACGATTATTTGAGTTTACATTTGCAAATTTCTAATTCTTACTTTTGTACATTATTGAAACGAATATCAGATTAGAGTAGTTTTGAATAGATTATATTAGTCCATTACCGGACCACTGAATAGTGCAAATGGCAATAAAAATATAATATCACTCACCGTGTTTGTAGAGGTGGCAGCGGACGGAATGATATCATTGACAGTTTATTGTGACTAGTGATGTTGACAATTTGTTGTGACCAGTGACTAGATACAGCAAAACGGGAGACCGCGACAAAACCACACAGTTTTCAACGCTGGCGGCAGCAATGTCAACGATTACTGCGTGATGAGTACGCGCGAGACAAACATCGTGCACTAAGAGACTAAATAACCTTTCGATGCAGAACTTCAAGAAATAATGGAGAACGTAAGAGATGAAGACGGTGTTACGCGTGAATGCTACTAAAGGAATAAAAACGCGAAGATCATGTCTGTCGAAATCGGGTAAGAAGCTGCAGAAGATAAGGAACAGTGGTAGTCGATGAAATAGAAATAAACGTAAGTAAAGGGCGTACTGGTTAACTTTCTTAAACAAAAACAATAGGATTCTATGTAAGAATTTTTATTAGGCTAAACGATTCTTAAGTTGATAAAACATTATCGCCTATACAAGAAACATATTGTAACTGATCGGCAAAATTGGAGAATCCGGTAGATGACACCTAGAATGAAGGTGTCCAGAGATGAGAACGTTCGTGATGACTCAACGCCCCTATTATAACCACAGAAAAGGTCAGTAGGAGACGGAAATTTTTTATTTGAAAATAATGAAAAGAAGAAAAGGAAGATAAAGAAGAATCTGTCCGTCTATCCGTCAGTCCGTCAGGCACTCACGTTTAGCTCACTTTCTGTACATCGTTTTGTTTACGTGAGGTGGCATTTGACTCATCTTGGTCTGCTGGTGGGAAACGCCATTTTAACTCTTCTAAACTAATTAAAACTTGCAAATTAATGAATATAAAAATACTTTTAAAACCGTGTATAGCGTCGGAGTTACCACCTACACCTTCACTTTACTTCATACTGTATCTTTTAGTGCTTCTACAGAGCTTTGTAGGGCAAATCAAAGTTTACGTTGGAATTCACTTATTTTTAATGGTACACTACATAATGTTAATAATAGACATGTAGGAAAGGAACAGAGATGTAACTTTCTAATAAAGTTGTCTCAGTTTCTACAGATGAGTGGCGAAAGAAAAGCTTAGGCATGGGAGGTATTCTAGATACGGTGAAGTGAATATGTCATGCTCGCCACGTATTTCCCATACCTCTAGCGTGGATAATAAATAAAAGCAGGGCCGAGGCCTGGGAACACCGATAGCTGGCAAAAGTCGGATTAATCCTGAATTGCGAAATTAATCCTAAAATTCCAAATCAGTTATTATTATTCTTCTTATTATTATTACTATTATTATTATTACTATTATTATTATTATTATTATTATTATAACATTGGTTTTTGTTAATTTACTGTCGTGTTAGTAATAAAGATAGGTAAATTCATGCATGGACGCAATTTAGAAATTTCCTTATAATCCTGTATGTGTTCATGATAACAGATTTTCCCATAATTTTGACGTTACTTTTGGATATTTGAATAAATTCCAATTCTTCTTCTTGTTTTTCTCCTTCTACTTATTATCATTATATTATTATTATTATTAATTATTATTATTATTATTATTATTATTATTATTATTATTATTATAGCGAAGGCGAGCGTAGGGAAGGGGCGCGCATGCTTGCGTGGCGACGCGGCGTGGCGCCAGAGCCAGCGCAAGAGAGTATGCAGCGTCGCCACGCGGGGGGGGGCGGAGGGGCGGAGGGGGGCGGCGCCGGCGGCTGACATTTGCGGCGGCCGCGCCCTCTCGCTCGCAACGCCACCTTCACGCTGAAGCACAGGCGCTCCTCTTTGTTGCCGGCGACTTCATTCGCATTCTCACCTTTACTTCTTCTTGCCTCTCGAATCACATTATTCACTCAAGATGTATGCACTTTTCAAGAAAAACAACTCAAGTCGAATATGTACAATGTGTTGGGTAGTTTTTGCTTGCTAAGGAATGTTAGTTGTTTTCTGTAATAATGTATGTGTTTTTTCTCTCAAGCGTTAAGCCCCTAAATCAAACTTCTACTCATGGTAATGAAACGTGACATTTAAAACGTCTTCGTATTAGTTTATACAGTAACACATTGTAACATAATGTAGAGAGCTTTCAACAGCGCAATACTGAATATTACTTCGTGTGGACTGCCTTAGTAGCATAAAGTAGACAATGTTGCCTACAATTAAGACTATGCTAAGACATAAGGAACAGTGAAGCAAGACTGGAGAAAGACCACACAGTTCATAAGTGTATAAAAAATATAGTTCAGGATCACTGACATTTTTTTGAGTTTTATGAGCAACTTTAAATAAATTAAAAACATGCATTAACATCATATCAGAGTAGAATACAATAACTACTCTTATCAAAATATTACACGCCCAAAACTCCTCATATCATCTCCCATCGACCTTCTCAAACATGAAATTTGCTCTAAAGATATTCGTGTACTAGATCAATCTGAATCCTTCGGAGGTGGAATGCAGCAATGTATGCGACTTCTCTTGTTCTTGCTTAGTATGAGCGACCTTCACACTCTTGCTACAGAAGGTGCGACCACTTTTGTCATGATCTGAGAATATGTACGTGAATATTTTGCGGTCTTTTGTCATCACCTATTTCAAATCAGATTAACTGTGAAACAGCGAATTTTAGCAATTTTGTATTAATCTCCTTCACTAAAATGGCATCAAACCAGAAGAAAAACATCAGGTTCTTGAAGAAATAAAGGCGGGGTGAAGGGACAGTTTCATTCAGAAGATAGAAGCAGAGATGATGAAGACAAAGGTAGATTGATTGATTAATTGATTGATAGTGAATCCGAGAACGTCAACTACTAGGGTCAAAAGTCCCGTAAGTGAAGTGCGTGTTTTGCTCGGGAGGTGGTGGTGGTCCTCCCTCGCTTGTATGTCGGGATCCAGCGCCGACCTACCGTCGACCAGCGGAGTTTTGCCACAACCAGGTATCTCCCACCAGCGGGACACCGCCCCAGCCGGTAAAAGCAGCAAATTCCCGGCATGTGTGGAAATGTAGTGTATATTAGTATAAGTGTGTGTAAGGGGTGAGTATAGGACAAGGAAGGGGAAGGAAAGATCGCGCGCGATTCATGTTTCGTTACACATGTTTGTTAGTGTACAAGTCTAGCATTTGCCTGGCGTTTATCGGAGAAACCACGGAAAACTACCGATCATAGCGGTCGGCTTCTAGAATTCTCCTCCAGACAGCGACTGAATTCGACCTAGCTGAGAATCAAAAACCCTGCCACCGTTGGGACTCGAATTGAGGACCTCCCGATCAAAGGGACTGCCGTGACATCAGTTGAGCCATCTCTTTCGATGCAAAGGTAGGAGTGAAGGCTAAACATAAGTGGAGATGAAAGGACTTATTGAATTAGGAGGCGCAGCGAGGGAGGAATGTAGATACATAGATCCCAAAAGAAAATCGTAGCGTGAGTCAGTTGCATGACGGCGATGTCAAGGTGCGAGCGAAGGAGAAAAGTGGAAATCCAAGAAATTGAAATAGTGAAAATGATAAAAGAACATGCGAAAAGAATAAAGGAGGAAAACCTAGAGATGAAGGTGGCGACAACAGAGAATGTGGTGGCATGAATGCGATGTGAAGGTGTGAGCGAGGGAGAAAAGTGGAAGTTGAAGAAATTGAATCGCGAACATGACACAGGAAGATCCGGAAAGGGTAAAGGAAGAGAACCTGGAGTTGAAGGGGATGACGACGAAGAACGTGGAGATTGAGGAAGGCAGAGGACGAGAAGGTTCAAAAGGGGGAGGTGGAGATGGAGGGAGTGGGGACGATGGCGACACAACAGCGCGGCGTGTCCCCACGCTAATTCGATTAGAAACCGCGCCGCCACGCCTAGTGGAAGTCGTGAGAGGCGGCGGATGGAAGGTCGCGGACGCGGAAGACTGACAGAAAGGAACTAGCAGAACGAGACGGAACTCGAGGAGTCCGAACCACGAGCTGGGATTAAGTGTAGTTCCGTTCCCGTCAAAAACTGGTGTTTTTTGGACGATAAGGGAGGGCATTTGAAGAATCGAAGCAAATCAACATTAGCGTAAGTAGCTAGTTGTCTTTATCTATGTATGTATATACCTATGTATGACCAGCATTCCATAGCTAACTCGTAGCATCAGATCTACTGCCTGGGATCCATAATTTACTCATTGCTCACCATTAAAGTGAAACAAATATTGGAAATGATGTCAATTTGAGTTACTATTTCAATGCCATCAGTATGTCAACAGCAGGGTAGGGTGTATGTCATCAGCAAGTTAGGCCAGATGTAAGATATTAATTGCGCATAGTATTATCTTGGGTGGGGGAGGCAAAATAATATTCCACAGTATCATTTCAACAACACAGTCCTGCTGAATCGTTGGAGTTTTGCTTGCCGTACCAGCTTCTATCTATCCCCCTCGCGAAGGTGATACACATTAATAATGTTATTGACAGGACATCTGTATTTTGGAACAAGCGTTTACTGAAACGGATGCACTTTTTCGAGTAACTGCACACTCGATTACTGCATCTTAGTAATTGCGATGACGCAAATCCGCTAGGCTTCTGTCCGTGGAAGGTCGCGGAGGAGCGGTGGTGAGCTATGCGGTGAGGCAACCCTCGAATGCCTCTGCAGCTCCGCCTCTGCCCGTCGCTCATGAGGCATTGACCCAGTGGCCTGCCCCTCCCGCCGCCCCTCCCCCAATTATGAAGTCTGCGAGCGGCCATTGTGATTCACTCTCCCTGCGGAACTGCCGTCTTCCGCGCCTTGCCTCTGCACCACTTGCACTTCCAAGTTGAGAACGCAGTTCCAAGTTGTATTAGGAGAGAATGCGAAAATATCGGATTAATTTTCAGAGCGATACTTCATCATTAAATGTTGAATGTGTAATAGTAATAATAACTATTATAATAATAATTATTCAAATAGATGGCTCGTTTCAGGTAGTTTTGGTCCATATAGAATCAATCTTACGTAGCTACCAGGAATTAAGACTTCTGAATTTTATATATTTATTATCAGCTCAATGTTTTGCACATTTAGCATGTGCCTTTTCAGGAGCAATACAGATATTAAACAAACGGTTGACAATAGCATAAACCATACATTTTTATGTAATAAAATTGTGTCTTCGCATTTCCATTCCTTAACATATCTGGTTTTGTACTGCATGCAAGAACTAACACATGAGTTGTTTTAACCATCAAGTTGGGCGCCACCTTCAGTACATTTAAAAAAATCATCATTTATGTTGAACACTGGTATAAGCATCAAATTGTATGTATGGATTTTAATCTTTTTGTATTCCTTTGTTTTTATTACGTACAGTTTCATCCCGTCGTATTGCATTGTTAAAAAACCGTTGAGTGAAAAGAATTATTTTAAAACATATTGTAATCGTAAATTCATTAAGAGAAAATAAATATCTTTTTCAATGAGAAAAACACGTTTTTGTACAAAATGAATAAGAAAAATAAAAACTGCATGATAATGCTTACAAAAATATAATTGAAGGGTCAGAGAAGACTAGTACATTTTAAGGTAAAACGTTATAATAACAAAATAATAAAATGACAAAAGACGATGACAGGAAAAGTTACGACATTGAATAAGTACAATTTTATAAAAAAACGTAACGACTTATTAATTATAAAATGATATAGTACGTTTTAGAGATAAATGCGCAAATTATTTACTATGGTACACCAACATCGCATTATGTCTTTGATATTCACGAACTGACGCCGACGAAGTATCAAACCATGGACAAGCAATTTAAAATCCAGCTTTTGCAACGCCTGAGAACACTGCAGATTTTGCTATGAGCAGTCGTGCATTGTGCAACACATGCAATTGGGAAATGTTTATGTTTTCATTCCCAGAATTCTCACGAACGTCTGATAGATGTTTCTGAAGACTCCAAGGTTCCCCGGAACACACGTTATTAAACACTCTCACGAAGCACTTTCGTCTGGGGGAGACACGGGTCGGCGTGTGTGGCAACGGTGACGTGCGCGCTTTCCGTCCCTGCGGCGTGCGTCGTTGGTCCAGGCAAGTGCACTATTTGCCTTCATGCAGCGTCCGCCGCAGGCCCCGACCTGTGTTTGTTCTTTTGTAAATAAACAGCCACGCGTCCTTATGACGTGGCTCTTTTCATATTCCAAACAACAGCCTCGTGCTCACGCCACTTGCAAGTTTCTTCCCGGCGGCGATGGGATGAAAAGGATGTTGTTGGGAGAAAACGGTGAAGGATTTGTCTCCCGAATGCTTGACCTAAATTTAAAAATCGTCTGTAATAGACAACATCTGTTATGTAGTCAATAGTTGGGTTCCCTAGTATTAATGAATCTCGCGGTTTAGCTCATTGATCAGCGTGTTCGGTTTCCATGATGCGATTCCCGGTCGGGCAATATTATAATATGAGTTTTCCTTTGAATGTCTCAGTATACGTTGCTGCATGACGATGAGAAAACTCACTTGTCAGGTTGAAAAGGCCAGTTTATGGCGTGGGGATGTCTTCGTGCTAACCACACGTACCCCCTAACCCGTGGCCGCGAGGCCGGGACACTGCTGGTAGGCCATTCTCTATCATTCTCTTCTTCATCTACCATTCTCTTCAATGTTCAGTTTCTCTGATTAGCGAAGAGCGTTTAGGTAGAATCTCATTGTACCATGAAGAATAAATTTTTCACTTCACAACTTCAGTTTTTTTTGTCAGTTGTATGTCATCTCGTTTGTTTAACATTATTTAACCTTTACAGAGATGTCGAGTCATGAATATGTTGCAGGAATCTAGTGAAATCGTTACTGGTCGCTGCTTCCATTTTCATTCACTTGTTGAAACGATGGAAAAAACGACTGGTGTTTAAATGGTTTTAAAAGATTAGAATAGTTGTTTACCGAACTAGTTCAGAAAGTGTCGAATTATGAGTGAAACGTTTTGAAATCAGATCGAAACATATACCTTCATACCTAGAGTACCTACGTTTTTAGTAAAAGTTCATAGAAACTTATAAGTATATTGACTTGGGATCATTCTCAGCACGCAGTGACAGACATGCTGACTCCTGTTGCCCCAATTATTTGATTAGTTTGCAGTACCTGTTGTTTTATATAGCCGAGACAAATTTGCGGTACGCAAACGCGACAAAGTTCATTTGATTAAGGCCTACTGCAAAGTAACACTTTCCAATCAGTAAACAGAGAAGGCAAGTACTAGTTTACATGCATGAGTGCAGAAGCTTTTATTATCATATCGAGTTGATCTTTACTTGAACTAATAGAATATTAACCACCTTTAAATAAGTATTTTTTTAGAATGTGTGATATCAGATTTTATTCCATGTAGTCAGGCAAATAAATTCCAAAATCTAAAGTAATTCAGAATATTATCTAAATATACACGGAACACATTGAAAGGAATTTTCAGTATCAAAATTATTTATTTCCTTTAACATAGTTATCATGTTTTCATATGTTTAAAGATATTAATTATACTCTTATTGCTAGGAATAGATCATTGTCCCGTTTACATCAAAGCAACTGACAGTTATTATATCCCAGCCAACGAAAGAAATACACGAAATAATACAGTAATATTGATCCGAGAAGAGATAGCGACCGTATGGAATCAATTTACCCCAAAATCCCCAGCCGAATTCACATTCTCCTCTTTCCAACACCTCTCGCGGCAGGTCCGAACCGGAGATGATCAGCCTCCTTCGGGAGCAAGGGCATTACGAGTGCGGCGGCGTCCGCGGAGCTGCCCCTAATAAGCGGCTACACTGCCCGGAGCCCCATCTCCTCCGGCGCGATTGGAAGACGTTTGGTGGCAACGGGCGCGGGGCGGGGCGGCGCAGCGGCAGCGTCTCGTGCGGCCAAATAATCAACGGAGCAAATGGCTCCGTCATGAAGCCACCTCCGCGCTACCAACTGCCGTCGAGGCGCTCGATTCCGCCGTTAAGATAGCGGCCGCCACGGCGCCCCCAACCGCCTCCCCAACGATGCTCTTCCACACGTAAACAATTACCCCGCGCCCTGCACGAGGGGCCGACCGGTGGAGGCGGCGGGAGGGGGAGAGGAGGTCAGATCACGCGAACGGCGCGGTGATGATGGGAAAGTTAGTTAAGAGGGAGAGGTGGGAGTCAGTGAGTCAAAATTGATTCCGGGGGGCGTCCATTACCGAGGTTGTTAGTCTCGTAAGTGTAGTGAATGTTGTGACCCGGGAAGTTGGGGTGTTTCTCACACGCTGAAAAGTGAGATCCTTCGCCGACCTAGACTATTTACGGGGTTTCCCCATCCAGGTGTTTCCTTCGGTGAGACACTGCCCCGGCTGGGTCACGCCCTTAACTTCCGATTGGTCTTCCTACATGGGCGGTAGAGTTTTGTATTTAAGAAGGGGACAAGGTAGAGAAAAATAAATTGCAGGCGGACTGCAGTCCATTTGTCATGGTATTGTTTCGGTATTCAGCTAGTATAGATCGGAAAAAGCACAAAAATCTACCGATCAGTTATAATTCTCTTCTAGTGATTGGTTGAATTTGTCTCAGCTATGTAATGAGTGCTGAAAAGCCCCTACCGACGGGACTCGAACCCTACGACTATAAAGAAGGAGTAGGGAGAGAAGGACTCTATAGCGAAGGAAGAGGGATGTGAGGAGTAAGTCGATTGATGGGCACAAGCGTTCAAGGAACTGACTTAATTGACGGAAAGACTGTGGCAACTGACGAGAGATGTTACCATGGACGAAGCTTCGATATGTTGAATACGGAGGAAATGGTAGCGAAGGAGATGAATCTGACTAGACATTGGCAGGACAACTTATTGGCAGGTCTATGTTGGCCGAATTTGTGGATACTGTGTAAATAAAAACACAGAAGTCATGTTATGCCCGGGATTACTGAGATGGCTATTGTCCCTTATCTTCAAACTAGTTACCTTTTAAATAATTGTATATTGTAATTAATAACTGTATTCGAACGTCCAATTAAACTGTAGAGTATAATGTAATGCAATATTAAATAATAAAAATAATTAACCCAAAATGTGGTTATTTTAAAACAAGTATTCATGTTTAGAAGATTTATCAAAGTCATGTCGTCACCATATGGTCAGGAGTTCATATTGTTTATCTGTACAATGGATCACAGTTAAAAGAGGATGGTAACAACAGAAAAAATATGAAAAAAAAACTGCGAAGAATAAGAAGGAAAACGCGGCTGGCATCATCAGCAGCGTCTGCACAGAGGTTGGGCAGCGAGCTCGAATGTCACAACGCTAGACCCAATTAAGCCTCGTCACGTGCAGTACATTCAATGGCCGCAATTGATGCCGCCGGTCTCCTCGGTCTCTCTCCAACCCTCGCACCGGGAGCGGTAGCTCAGTGCATCAACTGATGTCACTGCAGCGCCTCTGACCGGGACTCTGACCGGGCCCTAGGTACGAGTCCTGACGGCGGCAGGATTTTCGACACTAGCTTTTCAGCTAGGTCGAATTCAGTCGCTGTCTGGAGGAGAATTCTAGCAGCCGGCTGCTCTGATCGGTAGTTTTCCGTGGTTTCTCCGATCAACGCCAGGCGAATGCTGGAGCAGAACCCTAACAAATGGGCCACGGACCGCGCGCGATCTTTCCTTCCTCTTCCTTGTCCTATCCTCTCCCCTTACACACACACACTTACACTAACATGCACTACACCACCACATGTTCCGGGAGACTGGTCGGGAGCTTAGAGCTTGTCCCGGCTGGGGCGGTGCCCCGCTGGTGGGAGAATCCTGGTTAGGGGGAACCCACTAGCCGACGGTAGGTCGGTGCCGGATATCGCCATCCAGCGGGGGAAGATCACCGCCATCTCCCGAGAAAAAAAACATGCACTACACTAACGGGACTAATGACCAAAGCAGTTGACGCGCCCGGAAACACGAAAAAAATCAATCAATCAAATCCAAGCCTCGCTCTCGTTCCAACCCTTGGTCTCCCACCACCCTCGAACTGCAGCTGCAAAGGCGCTGACATCTTGGCGTGATTCCCTTGATACAGAGAGTGGCGAAATCAGAGTGGCCCACGCTATTTAATATCCGCTTATCCGATAGATTTACCAGGCAGCATTCAGGAATTAAGGAGAAATTATACCAATTGAAGTCTTTACAAATGTTCGATTATATTAATATTGATTTTGGATATATTGGTGGCTTACAACACACTTAACACCGCATAGTTTGAACTCTTATGACAGCTGGGAGGAATATGGGGTGCAAAGGAATGCGCCAGTTCCTGTATCTAGGGGCTCTACGCGTAAGCGCTTGCTGGTAAATGGTTTATCAAAGAGGGAAAGAGAATGGAAAAGAGCATGTAAGGGAAAGTGATATTTTCAAAGTTCAATGGCTTTTGCACAATGTTTTAAATGTCACAATAATTCCACTTAATGAACTCCAACTCTGGCAATTCTTTCATTCCTGGTTTCCACTATTCCACAATCTCCTTTTGCAATTATGATTTACATCGCCGTGCAAATATGACAGTGATTAAAAAAACAATAGAAAGAATAAGAGAGAAATAGTGAAAATGATGAGGAAGGAAATAGTGTTCGTAAGAGTAATCAAGATAGAGAGGTAATGTTATCAATAATAAATGGAAACCATGGCGACTTGAATTACGAAAAAACTACTCCTTTCTCGTAAAATTAATCATTTCATTCAACTGAGTACATATTATTCAGTTGTAAAATCATCCCCAGACCCATAAACTGGGCCTGCGATTTAAAAACGATGTTTTTTAAGCTCCGGAGCACACACATCTCACTATTGAGCAACAATTTGCAAGTTGCTTGTTTAAGAGAATTACATTTATTTCACTCACTAGTCTACAACTGATATTTCAATTTTTAGAACGAGAGAAAACATTACTTTTGACTTCCTTTGCTTCTCATACTTCAGCACGTTTAGTTCATTTCTCTTTCTAGAGGATTAATAATTTTAATTGTGAATCAGAGATCTCGGTTAAAAGAATTTCAAAATGTGCTCAAGTAAGGAATATACGAGGACAAAGCAAAACGAGACCTACATTTGGCAAAAAGTAGAGAGATGGCTACAAATGAATAAGTAGATTTTGACATTTCATATTTTTATTACTCGTATTCTGAAGAGATTGTACGGTTCATTTTAATAAAACAAAAACTTTTTTGCGTGTTTTTATGCTTATTATCTATTTTAAAATACTGAACTATTACTACTATTCAACTATAGACATTGACTATTTGCTCAAAGGTATGTATTGGAGTGTGCGAAGACCTGGATTGTTTGACTATTCTCATACTGCGAGTAACGACTGATTTCTAATAGTCATTTCGTCACTGTTTTCGTCACTACTGACGTTGTGCTACAGCCAGGCTTCAAAGAGGAGGTTGCATGCACTTAAATATTTGCTATTGACGTGTTGCGTTATGGAACTACAATTTTCATATTCTTGACGTATAAAGATCTGCTGTACGGTGTATGCATATTATAATATACTATTATTTTTTAAGTATTCGTGAAAACGTTTTTGTGGAAATATTTCATTGACCGTAGTGTTAGACAAGAGTACTTTATTTGCTATTCTTTAACAGTGTGTGTATGTATTTTGGAAAACTATCTTGTGTTTTGAAAACTATCTTTTGTTCAGCACTATTTTTGCTGCTGCAGGCCACTAGTATGTTATTTTCTAAAGGCAGTTGGATGTGAAAAAAATTGCAATGGGAGATGATAAGGTGCCAAGAATGTTATATAAGAAATGTAGAAGTTTCACGTATCACATCGCAGTTGTCAACGTTATCTTCATAATTGAAGGTCGCAAACAATCGAGCCTGTCCTTCTGTGATAAAAATTAGCATAATCGTCCCCTCTCACTAGCGTGTTCACAAGCATTTCCAACAAAATTGACCAATTTATTTCCTGCTATCCCGAAAGGTCAGTTGTCCCCTAACAGTTAAGATAAGAGGAAAAACATTAACATGTCACACGGGACAACTCTTAAGTCAACCTCGCAGAATCTCTTCCCAAAAGACCTACCAACACGCAGACGCATGTATGCCAGACGTACGTACATACAGGCACACAAACACACACACACAAACACACACACACACACACACACACACACACACACACAACGCGCGCACTACATTCTAGGAACGTAACCAAAATGCCGGCTTACATGTACGGCTTCGCGGGTCACGCTTGCATTGGGTTGGAACTGCGGCTGTGACAGCAACAACGAAAACAAACGTCCCAGAAACATTCGTCATGTTTACGACCGTCAATTTGCAAGCAGGCCTAATTTGCGTAATCGTTTCGCGCGGTGACCCCGCCGCGTCCTTGCCCGTCCCCGCCCTCTGGCCCCCCGATTGCCCCTTCCCCCTCCCCCTCCCCCCGACAATTCGCACGCCGAGGCCTCGCTCCGCAAAGCTCACACTGTGGCCGGAAATGTAATTTTAGGCGGACGTATAAAAGGTTCGTTTATTTTGACTATTTATACTGATTAAAAATAACACTTCGGGCCCATCAGTCATCAAAGAGATAATTATCAGCAATCTCTGACAAATTTATCCAATTTGTTGATAAATTCTAATGCCTCAGGAACCAAAATCTTATCATGGAAATTGAAGTTTTTTTCGATGTATCACAGTAAACTCTTTTGTAATACTCACTGCACCATTCTCCCTAGAATAAAGACTAAAAAGTGCCTTTAAAATTGGCCACAAGAATGAAAACAAGAAACCGATTTTTTGTGCACTGTATTAATATATTTTTGTCAGTGATATTCTTTAATATAAAATAATTTTAGATATTTCTTAGTTTTGTAAATTGAATCGGAAGTTGAAGATTCTGTATGATTGGTCATCAGGATTAAAATATCAAAAACAGCGTGTGACGAGTAATTTCTCATCAAGCCACAGACGTCTATAGCAGGGGCACTCACTGGTGCGCCTCAATCAAGATGGTCGGGGTTGCTCTCCTCAGTACTGAAAGACGAAAATAATTAAATATTTTATTTTATTTATGTTATTACGTATTTGCAATTGTGCCACAATGACTTGTGAATCACTTCAAAAGAGCGATGCATGAATCAGACTATCATCGCTGGCCAGTATAAAGAAAATGCAGTGTTGTTTTGAAATGCCTGATGATGAGGCGAGACCATGGGCTTCGAAGCGCGATATGTTTCAATGCCTTCCTGTATGGAAAAGAATAAAATATTATTGTGAATAAAAATGTTCCGTTTACCATTTATTGTCTCAAATAATTTGGACTATTGAAGTAAATATAACCTTTGAACAATAATCATGCTTTCAAATTTAAAATGGCAAAGTTCTTGAAATAAAAATTATCCATTAAAATGTAAATCTATTGATAAATAGATATGTGAATTTTAACTGAGGGCCATTGACTCCCATCTCGAAAAACTTTTTCGTCAATTTTCCTGATAAATGGATCAAATGCGATGTCCCCTTGTTTTGCTGCTGTAGCCCTTGCTTTGTTTAAATGTAGCTTCACTATACGCACATTTTGTTGAGCTCTTGTTTTACTAGTTGTGGAAGGAGTAGCGCCGAGGTACTGATACAAAAACGTTTCCTCTTACACTAGAGCTATATTTTCGAGTTTTTAAAACTAAGTTTTTCAATATTTTATTTCTAACATCGTTTTGTGGGTATTTTTATTCATCATTTAACTGTATGGGTGAGGAAGAGATTCTGGAGATCAAGAAAACATGTACAAAATGTACTTCTCCCCTTTATAGCTTCTACATTTTTTGGCAAAATAAATAAAATCACATCAAATCAAATCAGACCCTGAAGTTTCTAAATTATTTGACAAAACAAATTAAATCAGAATCTGAAGTTTCTACATACCTGGAAGAAATAAATCAAATCAAATTAAACGTAATCCGACTGAAGTTTCTACATTTTTGACAAAATAAATCAGTTCACTTTAAATCAAATAAAAATGTGCATTTTTTACATTTTTGACGAAATAAATCAAATCAAATCAGACTCTTAATCTCCACCCTTTAACACCAGTGCTCCCGCCCACTGCCCGCCCACGCGTGAGACAACGGAACGGCGGCGCGGCGTGGCGGGCGAGTGGGCGAGGGGATTAGCCAAGAAAAGGCGGCCGGCGGTGTAGCGTCACACCTGAGAGACGTGTGGCGTGCCTCGCCGTTAAGTGCTTGCCTCATTAGATACCGAGTTACGAGGGCACCATTGTGCCCAGATAAATCTATGACTTATTTTTGCCTTGGGTTACATTCGTTGTAAATGGCGAAAGAGCGCACAACTGATGTCACGGTGGATGCTAGAATTGTTTTCTTCTCGCTGTATGCAGTAAACTTAACAAATAGGTGGCTTTACTACTAGATGGTCAATGAGGATCTGAAGGTGAGGCAAAATTTATCATAAACATGTTTCTTATATAAATTCAGCGAAGTTGTGATTTTCAATGGCATCTAAAATAAAAATGACTTTAAGGTACTACCATGGAAGAAAATTTAAAATACTAATATATTTAGTAAAGCCTCGAGAGATGGAATTTATTAGAAAGATTCTGTATCTTATTCAAAAATATTTCCATCGAGGACTCTGTAATTATTTTCTTCTCGCTGTATTCAGTGAACTTAACAACTACGTAGTGTTTTAAGATACTCAGTGAGAACCTGAATGCAAGATACAATATACGAAAAAGCTATTTCTTCCACATAAATTAGTTGAAGGTGTTATTGTCAATAGTATTAAAGAAAATTGAATTTAGGATAACAAAATAATTTTAACGTCAAAACGTAGCAGAGTGCAGAGAGACGATTTAAAAATATGTAAATTATCTCAGCAAATGCCCTAGTCAAATATCAAAATCAAAAAGGGAAATCTGGAGAAGCATGGCGTTTCATTATCACAACCTACTTTAAAATTTTCACAACGATCTTTCGAAATATTCGACCCCATATTTCCATATACTTGATAAATAACTTCTTTGTTATTTGTGAAGAAATCTATTTTTGTGCATTATAATAGTTCTATACGATGCCCTTAAACTGTAATTCGTTAGAGAAGTTTTCAAACAACGAGTAAAATGAGGTGAAATAGATGAAGTATTCAGGAGACATAGACATGTTCCATCACTTTCTATGACACATTATGTCAATTACTTAATGTTGTACGTTTAAGTCCTTTTCGTTACATGTGTATTGTGTCCTTGATAGTGTCTGCAATATCATCCTTTGTCGTTACGTCCATGTCGTTCTTCAGCAACTTCATGGAGTGTATTTAGATGCTCAAGAACTTTTAAGGAGAAAAGAAGTCCGAATATAAGGTTTGAAAGTTATTATATTATAATAATATTAAATTGATTGTGATTCATATAGTTAATTAATCTTCGATGATTCGGGAGAGTGCACATCTTTTTCAAGACAAGCATACCAATCACTCATTTACTCCAACTATTAGCGGCAGAAGGAGTTAAGACTTTATTAAAAATGCAAAGTTTTGATTCATCTCTCTCTTATTTAGATGCTCAAATGTTTGTCACGAATCTACGTTTACTAATGCGCAACATTCCCTATAATCGTGTAATACTTTCAGAAAGTGAATATTATTGTAAAATAATAAGAAGACGCTAAGAATCTTAACTTGATGCAGATCTAATAAATAAGTAAAAATAATAATTTGCCTTTGTTAAACATTAAAACTAATTTCATTATATTGCAATCCTTGAAAAAGGCTGTTACTAATTATATTGTATAATTGTAATTAATAATCATATTTCTAAAACAAATGACACACTTTCTCGTGTTTTTAAATATCCCCCTTACAAATTTCTCCTCTTCTATACTCATCAACGAATACTTGTTTATATCTCATACCACTTTCTCAGAGAAAGCAATGTCCACAGTGTCACATTTCGGGAGATGTCTGAAGACAACATCCACTTGCTTGAGCCAATGCAACTTAGCTCCGTGGAGCCTTATGTGCGCCCACCCAAGAAACAGCACTATCGTCACGTACATCATTAAAGATATTTTGATAAAGTACAAAGCTAATAGAGCTCATTAAAACTTGCCAAATAAATTTTACTTACCCGTGCCTTCGGAACGCGAACAGACGTCAAAAGAAAAGCCAATATCGATAATTATACAGCTACCTCATGTTTCATGTGATAAGAATTATTTCGCTAACTGATCCTTCAGCAAATTACGAGATTCTGAAAGCTCGTAATCGACCCCAATTAGTTCGGTTTGTAATTAATGACCATCCACTGTAATGTTGCACCCGGATATCTCTACAAGTTTAGGTAATAATTATATCTTAAAACAAGGTCTTTCAGGTGGAGCAAATAAACAGCAGAAAATTCTTCTGAGCAAGTGTACCCCACATACGCCCCCTCGTTCGTTTGAAGTAAAAGCGAACCGCCGTCGCGCATGTGAACTCAAGCAGAACAATTACATTAGTTCGGTTCCGGCTGCAATGTCAGAAGTTATTCAAGTTCTGAGACTGAATTATCATCCTGATGTTAAATACAGAAATACAACATAGTGCGTTTCTGATGGGGCGATTCCGCTCAATATTTTCAAATACATGTAAAATGTGAGCCTGAAAATCTGTTACAATAATACTGATTATAAAGAAGAAGGGTGGTCTTTCGGAGGACTTTATGATTCCTGTTTTAAATGTGAGAATGACATTTTTAAAATGTCTTAAGTAATGAAAATTCCGGGAACTTTCTACCATAGGACACCACCAATTTCTAACTATTTAGTACTACGCTTCCATGTAACCCCGCCAGTTCATGATGTGATGTGATATGATACATTCCTGTGATTATGTCTCAACGTTATGAGGACTGCATTACCTACGTCTATGGACGTAGCTATTATAGATGAATGATTTGGTGATGATGTTCATCTGATATGATTTACGATGGGGCAATGACGTAATGAGAGACAGAACACACTAGAGAGGTCAGAAAAATCTGTAGAAGACTCAGCTTGTTCCGCAAGGCTCCAGATGGAGTGGCCGCAGCTCCTCCTTAATATTTATTATTTCAGCGGCTACGCCTCACGGTATCTCAAAATAGATGAATAATTTTGATGGAAGGGACATTTATGATATCAATGAAGATAAAAGAAAGTGGGAATGTTAGGCAGGGGAAAAAATTCCACATGGATCAACTGGACTTCGAACGTCAATTTCTAGAGGCGGAAAGGGAGCAGCCTAACCACTACACCACATATCCCCAGAACAGAATTTCTGACATCATATGCCGTCGGTTTGTAGTATGACCAGGACCGGATTAATCTACTCAGAAGCAGTAAGCAAGACCAAATAACGGGGCACATTAGTAATATTAAAAGATAGAAGCCATGTAACCCAATCAATATAACATAAAACTAGAACCTTTCAATTTACAACTTTAATATCTAATGATAAAATAATAAATTGTGTATATATATATATATATATATATATATATATATATATATATATATATATAACTTTCACATATATTTTAGAGAGATTTTTTCTGAAGAAATTACTGATTTTTTGTTAAAATATGCGATTTGTTATTTTTATTTATGGGCAAATAATTATTATTTACGAATTTATGAACAATTGAAAGTAAATTACGAACGAATTTGATTGAAAAAAATATTGGGTTCTTTATTAACGGAGGCCCTAAGCACGTTAGTCTCCTCGTGTATTAATCCAGCCCTGAATACAATGTGCATCCCGCGTTGAGAGCGTCCTGCCCGGCTGGCAACGCCGCCGCCGCCGCCGCCGCCGCCGCCGCCGCCGCCGCCGCCGCCGCCGCCGCCGCCGCCGCCCGCGGCCCAGTCGAGTCGAGACCCGCACGCGCCCACGCGCCCCGCAGCCGCAGTCACAGTCGCCGCTGCAGCCGCACTTTCTCTGCGGCGGCGGCGCAGGGAAAGGTCAGGCACCGTCTACATCCCCGCCCCCGCCCCCGCGCACCGCAGCCGCCGCTCTTCGCTCTAAGTGCGATTTAAAAATGTCGACGTGTACCCCCTCCCCTTTTCCCAGGCCCACAACTCCCGCCCATCGTTCCCAAGTCGAATGCATTTCACGGACGCTGCCACTCACCGCTAGGGGCGCCCTTGTGGACGGTTTCCCACAATGGTGAGTTTTGAAGTGACTAACTGCACAGAGAGAGGAATAAAACGGTTCTGTCGACTACACTCATGGATCACTTTTCTCACCCTTAAGAAATTACATAGGGATACGCTAGTTTGATGGGGAATGGTATATTCAGACTTGGACTCCACAAGTCCATTTTTATGAACCTCCAATAGAAACGTCAATTTTTTCCCGTTTTCACAGTGAATTTGTATGTGTTGATACATAATATTTACCTTTTTTGTGGTATGAAAATTAGTGAAACTTTCTCTCGTATAAAGATGACGAAATAATATAAACACTAATAACACACACGTGGATATGATGTTACGACAGGCTCTCTGCTCCACTGCCTACGTTAAATATGTTCAATAAAAAGGAAGGCACTTTTTTCTTAATGTCGTGTATGAAAGTAGGTTCTGTTTACAATAAACTGTCTACCGTAGATGAAAACTAACAAATGAATGAATATGAGTTATTCAATTCAGGGCAAAACGAAGACATACGTTGATAGCATTAGCATTCCAAAACATAATCGTTTCATTTACTGCTAGAATGTTTGGAATGACAAGATGCACCTGAAAAATTCTAATCAACACTTATTCCAGAACTTCGGTCGAGATTTTATCTTCTGATATTCGTTTCTTCAATTTTTGTTCCGAAAACGCAATTATTTTAGTACAATTAATATATTCTAAATGAAACTTTCAGTGTTATCTAGGAAGATAGATTTTTAACAAATGATTACATCGATCTCGGATACGTTAAGCGTTTTTTTTAATATGAAGAAATTCTAATTGTGGACTTTTAATAAACATGATTAATTGTCAATATCTTTTAAAAGACATTTTCTATAAAAAAAACTTTTACAACTTGTGTGAAAACAACAATGCTTGTTTGAACACGCGTAAGACCCATACGTAAATTAACAGTAGACTGGCACGCCCAAGTTCCATTTAAGTACGTCTATAAATTAACGCACAGTTCGCACATCAATGCTACGACTACACACGTTCCTGTTTTCTAGGTCAGAAGCACTGGAGGAGGTCATAAAGCTCTGAGCACTGACATCTAGGTCGAAAACATATGTGTAGTTGAGCGTTTGCGACCTCTACACAATTTCTGCTTCACAAACATTACAAAAATGCGTCATTACCAGAGAGATACCGATATAAAACAGTGTTTGTGAATGAGTAACAAGCATACAGGCACAATCAGATCAGATTTCCATACATTCCTCGAGTTGTTTTTAGAACACCGTCGACTGGTAAGTGCGTAGGTTGTAATATTAACATGTATCGACAAGCAATTAATTTACTGCGAGGTCGATACCTACGCATGTTTACGCCATAAACACTCTAAATTACTTTTGCAGTATGCTTGTTCGATAATAATGGCGATTTCATAGAGTTATAGTGTATAAAGCTGACAATTATGGTTTCTTTCTGTAAATTGTGGTTATGAAAATCCACTGTTTTAAAAGTTTCAACAACACGTAACAAAATATTGAACTTTTATTTACCCAACACCACGTTACGAATATACTATTATCGATTGTTATTTTTATAATAATTTTCCTTAAGTCTCCCTTCGTTCAGATGCCAAGGAGATTCCTCTGGCAATCGCATTTCAAATGCTGGTCAATTTATGTCGAACGGGTTCGCGGCCGGTTTTAACAGAATACCTGCCCTAAGTTTCAACACAGATCAACTATCTTCAAATCATCATAAAGATCATTTATGTTTCCTTTTACATTTAAGTTTTCATTTCAACAATTCGAAATGAGGTCTTCAGAAGTAAAACGCCACTTAGCGACGATGGAAGGGCTGGCAGCGGCCGCGAGTGCCTGGAATCTCATTGGAGCAAAAGCCTTAACGGTGCGCTAAAAGCTTCTTAAATATTTTTCGACGGCGGTTGCTTCCAAGAGTGCGCCATGACAAACAGGATGGTCTAAATACAAAATAAACTTCTCAGGGCTGTAACTAGCCCATCCTTTAATCGCTCTTTCTGAAAGATTTCTTTCGCCAAAACCACATACATTGAAATAAATAATCATTTTCTGATCACATTGTGAAGTAAATGAAGGAAATAAAAGGTTAGTTTTAATATTAATAACGTAAGTTTTGCCTCTCTCTTTGATATTATCGAATCATTCAGAGTAATAAATACATAGTTAAAGAAAGAAACTTATGAATATGGTAACGGAAAGATTGTTGATTCGTTTCAACTCCCATCTCGTTTTTCTTTACAGAATTGCTTAAACTTTCACTTATAATTATTTTATAAACAAATAATGTTTGAAAAAAATAATACTTAATAAATTAATTTGAAATTAATGATCTCAAATTCTGATTTCTAATAAAAATACTGCCTGTATTTATTTCAAATATTATCTACAACAAAACAACTACAAACTTTCCTTTAATCACTTCTATCGAATTAAGTCGCTATCTGGAGGATAATTCTAGGGGTTGATTGCTCTTAGAGGTAGTTTTCCAATCAATATCACGGATATGCTTTAGTAGTACCATAACAAACACGCCACGGATCGCGCGTAACATTTCCTTCCCATTCCTTGTTCTTTCCTTCCTTCCCCTTCCTTGTCCTTCCCTTACATACATTTACACTCACGTGTTCTTTACATGTCGGAAGTTTAGAGCGTGTCCTGGCTGGGGCGGTGCTTCATTGGGGAGTTACCTGGACAAGTATTTCTCCAACCAACAGTATGTACAAGTCGGCGCCGGATCTCACCATAAATCGGGGCAGAAATACTTTCATCTTCAGATATAAAAATATAATAAACACCTTGGGGCTAATGAATGCAAAGTATATAGATGTATTACTCGCAAGTACATATTGTTAGTGGTTAGAGACCGGAGGAGATGTATTTTTGTTTCTTTATGCAATTACGGCATGGAAAACCAGCAAATGGCACGCTAATTATTTATCATCATCATCATCATCATCATCATTATCATTATTATTATCTTTTCTGCGTATAATACTCCCTTATCAGCAAAATTGCAATAATCTTCTAATGATGACTGCTCAGTAGGATCTGATCTGACGTCAGAAAGACACATTTTAATAATATAGTTCTTATTCTGTTTCCTCGCGAACTCTAAAACATAAGTTACACTCAGTCTCTTCAGTTTCGTGCCTGGAGACGAGAGCGTGAGGCGACGTGGGCGCGCTCTCGTTACGAGCAGAGAAATCGCACGGGCAAATGCCGGTGCTCGTCGCCGTGCACCGCCAGGGGGCGTCGCAGAAGGGCGGGAAGGAGACAATGGAAGGGAAACAAGAGGCTATCGTATTCTAATTTAATAGGAAACAACATAACTGGTAGTGAGAGAAGCTGACAGTTAACGGTGTTTCAGAGAAATAAAAGAGTTGTGGGAGGTGAGATAAAAGGATGAAACGAAGAAAAAAAGCATGCGGCGAGAAGATAATAAGACATAAAGAAAAAACACAGAGAAGATAGGTCAAAATAGAAGATAATATAATGATTGATGGCGTAAAAAGGAGTGAACGAGGAAGGGAGAGAACGGCTGACAAAAAGAACTAGCGTCAAGCATTTAAACGTTTTACTCGTATCTATTTATTCTTTTAAAAACTTAAAGAGAGTGATTCACGATCATATTTGTGCGCTAAAAACCTTAAATATTAACCAATATTATTGTGCATGAAATTTAGTAAGGAAATACTCAAGAACCGCATGTTGCGGTTTGATGTCTGTATTACATTAAACAGCGAATGTTAATATTTTATGTATTGTTAACTTAGCAAAAAGTATCATGTCTATATTTTCAACAATGTATCGGTTTCTATTATTGGTTCATTTTGTGTGGAATTGCATTATTGAAGATTTCCAAATTGCACTTTTAACTACTCACAATCTGAAATCTTGCTTGGTGCATTGTTTCTTTTTTATTTTAAATACGTAACCAAGAGAAATTATAATTTATGAGGAACTCATAATAGTGCTAAAAGGAAAATAAAATATTTAAAGGACGTGAGAGAGAGCATGAGATGTACTCCCAAATTCTTCTTCGTTTCAAACGTCTATCATTTTAACTTTTTATATTAAACAGGAGTTACTCGACTTTTTCTTCGTCAATTACACTTATTTCAACCGAGAAAGGCCCCATAAATGGGCCGAAACTTGTGAAAAAATATTCATATATTTTTTGTCGGCATTAAGAAAGTGGACGACAATTCACTAATCACTCTCGGATAAAACAGACTTTAGGTTGTAATATTGCTTTGAAATCGGATAACATTTATCCATTTTCCGTTTTATTTCCTTTGTTCGTAAAATAATATACTACTTCAAGTAGAGCATATAAGCTTGCTTTCCTCAACTCTCCCTTCACTTTAAATATTTCTAGCATAAATTGCAACATTTTAAGTACATGAAATCCTTTCTCTTCCCTTGAGTGTGCATTATCACCTTCGATAATTTGCAGAAAAAGCTTTAAAACCGTTTAATGCACTGTTAAGTGCACTTTCTCTGCCTGAAGGTCCCGACAACTTCCTAACGAGGAGTATAGTACTCGTAGACTGCAGTAATGATGTATATTCGTGTCACATTAAAGGAGACAGGTGATATTAACTCAGATAATGAAATCACAATTCTCAAATCGAAAGTCTTTTAATGAAAGTAACTTCAAGGGGAACGAAAGAGGATATTTTGTCACTCATGGTCCATCGAATCAGTTGAAAGGTTCGTTAAGCAATTGCCTGTAGTTCTGCAGGAAATACTTAATCGGAATTGCACAAAAACAATAGATGGTTACTGTAAATGCGATACATATCGATTGCAAAATTTTTATAGCCTATGAAGACAGAAGGCGAAACCAAATGAGTCACTCGGATATATTATTGTTTGCCACGATAATTACCTCGCTAACCCTGTAGCTGTCAAAGAATGGTTACGACATTTATTGAGTTGGCATATACGATCCTCAAAGATCATTAAAATATTTATTTTATCAAGTTAATACATATATTTACATCCATAAAAGACAAATTATTTGTACATTCAGCTGGCTTAAAGGTTTCTCAATACTCAAGTTGAACTATTACTTGCTTTTCTTCTCTTCTACAAAAAAAGTCTAGTAATTCCTACAAATATGATAACTTGCAATGAGTAACGCAACCTGCAAACAGTTAGAGATATTATGTTGTGTTGGCGTTTAAAAATGGCATTTCCATCCCTACGTAATCACTATGACTGCCAATAAACTCCAAACATTTTCAAAACCTGCTTGCACTTCAAATTAATTTTCAGTGTAAACTGCGGATTATGTAAAAACGCAAAATGTTAATAACAATCACAGATGCAATGAGGGGGGTTGTGACTCCGAAGAACACACCCCCTATTTGGGTTTTGAAATAGGGGGTCGATTATGTAAGGCGTGAGGTTATACTTTTGTGCAAAATCGCGCTGATATGTTTACCACCATTGAGTGGCAGGGGGGTTCAACTTTTTCTCTCATGACTCACATAAAGTAGGAGGAAGCGTGGCTTACGACGGTTTACAGCGTGGCTTATGACGTAAGTGTCTCCGAAATGAAATGGTTGTTTTCTATTATATAAAGGATGCGATCTATCGAATCTAACACGAATTCTAGAACCTTAGTATTTATCCACAAAGAAAGTAATTGTTAAGTGCAAATGATTCAAAACACGAATCCTAATAATGGATATAGTAACCGACACAAAATGTATAAAGATGCCGGAAAAACTTCTGACCTTATTAACAGAATGAATTGTACTTGGCATGCATATACTAAAGAAAGAATACTTAAACTAAGTTATGCCTGGAAGTAGAGGTTGCTCGATCAATTATGTGAAACGGCTCTCGGGGCTTTGCTAGGGAATTTATCACAGAAAATATTTGGTAGTGAGCTATGACCAGAGCATATGGTCACTGGTTCATTGGCAGGGGCTTTATCGATACTAGTTGGGTAGTAGTTGCCAGTAGGTAGTTGCGGTGATCGAGATAGTGTAAGGTGGTTGTAGTGCAGAGGATGAGTTACTATGGAAGCAAGCATGAGATTGGAGATTATAGGCGACGAGTAGTCAGAGAGAAAGAGAATGGCGCAGTCCTTAGAGGTCTAGAGACTGCGATTCTAGGCGCTCGGGCTACACTTTATCGCCGCATGGGAAGATAAATGGCTACTGTTTATCAGCGGTAAATACAGAGCGTGCAGATTTGAGAATAATAGGAGGGGGGCGAAGAATCCCTGAAGACGCGATTATGAACTTCACATAAATATCTTATAACTCCAATATTGTAAAAACTTAATATTATTAATGTAAAATTAAGATAATATATTTATTTAGTCGCTAACGACCAAGTTCTTGCTGTGACTTAAAATAAATTAAAATTTTAAAAAAATCTCGTCTGAAATGAAAATCATCGGGTACGTACATCCAAAAAGATTTTAGAGGGGTTCTCTCGAGCGTGAAATATACGCCACTACATTCAAAGAATGTATTATAGATCACCATGAACCACTATATCACATGTTTTTTCTTAAAGTCACAACTCTGAGTTCCAACGTCCAGAACACGCAAGGAAAGTCTACAGCACTTCATCCGCCGCAAAGTGCATCACACCCATTGGGTAAATACTTGCACGGTGGCAACAGTCGTGTTGCTATCGGATGTCTACGGCGTTACTAGTGACACCAGGTAACACTCGGAATAAATTATGGGAACCAGTCATCAAAATGACATCAGTTCCCAATATCGCAATAAATTCATTATTCATTCCAAACCTAAATGCGAGAATATAACACTGCATATGGACGAATTAGTCATATAAATTCAATTTTAACATTATTTTAATAAAAACTCTCTCTTTCTCTTCGATATAGAATAACCACCTAAAGATCATATGAAAGGGTTTCGGAGAAGGCTTCTTTAATATCATGCAACGGTCTTGCGGTGAGTAAAGACGCTACTAAGGAAAGGTCACAAAACCACAAATATGTTGAGCGATAAGATAGGTAACCTCCGAATGGAAAGTACTTCTGAAGTGGACAACCTTCATATACGAGTGATAGAATACAAAAATTTCGCAGAAAAGAATATAATCTATTTTAAGTATACCATAAGAAAAGAATCTTTTAATTTAATCTTCCTGTGATTTAACCTGAATTAATCTCTTAAATCTGAATCTCACTTATGATTTAATCTAAATTGTGTACATTTATTACAATTAATAATTTATGTATATTTTACAGAATATTTATTTATTTTGTCAACAAGAAACTTAGATAAAATGAGATACAGCAGGATCATTTTTCCAATTTTTATCAGAACTTCACTAATTTAAAAAACAAATGGTATTGGAACTGAGTGTTAACTGATCTAACACTAAAATTACTGACAGAAATTAATTTCAAGCAGTTACCACAAAACTTATTGCTCAAATTTGCCACACATTTATTGTATGTATACCAACAGATTTCTATTACTAGTTTCTAGTTTTTAAATGCCATTTCCTCTTTTTTTGTGATAATATCTCATAATTAATTCTTTCCTTCACCCACTCTACCCAACCTAACATCGATGATATAAAATGAATGTCTTTGGCGTCCTTGCCACCTTACAAATATAAAAACAACGCGTAAACAAAGAAAAGACACAAAGGAGCTCACAGAAGAGAAAAATATAGAAATACTAGAACCGATGGACAGGGGTTTCTTCAATTTGGAAAAGATCGTACGCATAGATTAGGCGCTAGTGTTGTTTACATACACCAGACGGACAGACAGACAGTTTTGAAAAAATCACATTTTCAGTATCAGGGGACCCCAAAACGTGTATTTCCGTTGAAATCTCGAAATCGTCTTTCCGCAGCATTAACTTTCTCTAAAATATGTATATTAAACCGTATAAACGTATGTATACGAAAAAGTAATAACATTTTTAGACGTTTCTACTAGTGTAGGCCTACGCATAGGGGCCTAGGCTCTTACGTCAGGATCCGCACCTGTCGACCAGTGCGGGGGGGTGGGGTGCGGAGCGGGGCGGCCTCAACGTTGCCTAGCCTACTTGCAATGTAGGCTGCGGCGCGGCCGCCGGGCACGCAGCCTCAGCTCGCCGCCACATGCAAATGTCGGCGTGACACCGCAGAATCGAAGCCTCAGCGCCCAGAAGCTGTACCACCCCGCGCCACACGCCCCGCACCTCCACACCTTATTCCCTCCTCTTCGGCATCCCGCACCACGCCCCACTCCTTATTCTCATGTCCCGCACCTCGCGCCTCGCCCCTACCACCCTATCCCGTTGACCCGCCACTCGCCAAATGCACCCAACACCCATCGCCCTACCACCGTATCCAGTGGTCCAGAACCTCGCGCTCTGCCCCCATCAACGTACTTCCCCACCCCTCACATCTCACTTCGTGCCACACACCATGCACCACCAGCCCTGTCATCACCATATATCCACGCCCTGCACCCTGCATCCCACGCCACGCGCCCCGCCATGCAATCTTCACATCTTGCACCCAGCCTCTCGCCCCCTACCACCTTATCCACACGTCCCACAGCCCGCACCCACCCTATCCCCTTGACCCGCACCCCATGCCACGCGCAAGCACCCATCGCCCTACCACGTTATCCACATGTCCTCCGCCTCGCGCTCCGCCACCATCGCCCCATTACTTCGCCTCATACATCGCACTCTGCGTCCCGCACCCCGTGCCCTGTCACTACCGCCGTGTACCTACACCCTGCACCCCGCACCCCCCGCCACGCACTCGCCACCCCATCTTCACATCCCTCACCCAGCCTCTCGACCCCTACCACCCAATCCACATGTCCCTCAGCCCGCGCCCCGCGCCCACCACTCTATCCTCACGTCATCACTCACCAACTCGTGCCTCAACACCCTATCCCCACGTCCCGCGCCCCACGCCCCCCTCGTCACCATACATCCGCTTCCCGCGCCGTATTTCCCCCACCTCGCGCACTACGACCCGCCATCCTCTCCCCACGTCTCGTCTCCCCTTGCTCCAGGCTCCATGATGCCTCTTATAATAAGACCCTAGTCGCCTCGCTCTGACATGTCTTGCGTCTCCTTTCCACGTATTTACTTTTCTCACCTCTCCTATTATCTCCCGGCCACTTCACGCTACACCACACCACGTTTCAGTCACACTTCCTACGGCGACATCAAACTGCTTGAGTGCCAGTGCTGTGTATTTGAATCACTTCAAGACAAAGTACGGGACCAGTGTTCTGAACTGTGTAGTGAAAGGAATAGCCCTAAGAAGGCTCCCCGACAACTGGGCGTGCCTTCTTGGTTCAAACCAAATACAACGTTCCAATGTAACAGATACATCACGACAAAACGCTATCTCATTCGCATCAAGTGTGTGTAGTACCAACGCATACTATGTGTTATCTATTTTTGTCCTGTACATATAGAGTGTTTCCAGAACAGCATTGTATTTTTTTTCTCGTGTATCATTTCCCCTTATTTTAGTGCATTTAATTACTCACAGAATGGGATGAGGCGCAACCAGTTTTCATAATATCCTTCGCCTTCGTCAAGCCCATATAGTGTTAATATCGGTCCTCTAATACCGACCACGGTTGTGCTCCATGACATCTGCCACATCGGGTTGCCGGGGACGTCAATGAGCACAATGAAAACGAGCTGAAGGCGTCTACCGTGAAACATTAGACCTTCCTTCAGTTCTCCGGCTTTGCGTCCCACCAAGAGATATCATCGGGCGTATATCTCCGAAAACCCGAACAGCCTCACTGACCTCGATGGCCGACGGAGAAAGTGCGGCGACGGCGCACAGCTCTTTGAAAGCCGCAAAAGGTGGTCAAAATTCATTTTATTCACAATTGATCAATTTATATTATTGAAGCCCACATGAAGTGAAAAATGTCTAAGTGATGTTTTGTAGTACCATATTCATATAGCTTTTATTTTTCTTGGCCATTATCGTGTAGACTGTAGAAGATACGCAAATGTGGACATTTTTCAAGAAGATGTACGCTTATTCATTTATCCACATTTCTCAGTCAACGTGAATGATAAAAAATGCCTTTAAATCCCGAAATTCCTTATTACTTTTGGGACATATTTCACTCCAAGATCTTATTTATTACATTCATATTTGTTGTAAACAATTTAAGTCAAGACTTCTATGAGTAACATTGCCTTAACCGAAATTGAAATCACATAGTTTATCCACAAATTTTACCATACCTAACGCGAATTTCGTTTTATTGAATGAAAACATTAAGTACGTTACAAACAGTGATGGCGGCAAGCATAAATACAACGCCTTAAGGATTGTGCTTTCTAGTAATTGGTAAGTTGCAGATTCGATATCGCAAAGTACCAGGAATTAACTTATATTTGTTTAACATCGGTGATTTTGAAGAGCCTGCCGAAATCGAATTTATAGACTAACTGTTCTGATTAGTTACCTCTCTGATCCCTAACCAGCGAAGGCCTCAAAAACATCCTACGCAACGAGCCACGCACCACACGCGATCTTTCCTTCCCAATCCCTTCCCATCTTCACCATCACTATTTCATCATTTTCCTCTATCTGAACAGGGTGGTAATAGGGTAAAATATCTTTCGCACACGGTGTGTTAAATAATAGTATTATCAACGCTCGCGATAATTCGTGCTCTCGTCTTTTGTTGCCCTTGCATGCGCTCGGGGGACAAACCCGACTCGTCCGCGAATCACCTGTTCGGTGGACTTGTAAGATAAATTACTATTTTCCCCGTTTTCTTACTTCATTTAACGATATATTTTGTCGGCTTTTACCTCCCATCCGGCCCACAGTGCGGCGTCGGCTGTCGCCCGATCGTTCCTCGCCTGCGGAGAGACATCGCACGCGAGACGTCGGCCCGAGCGGAAACGCCGCGTTGCGTAAACGCCCCCCAAAAAAGGCGCCGGCACCGGCGCTCGCCGGGGTCAATGGGTCGCGGCTTAACGGGGTTGCCCCACGCGCTCGCGACCGCACGCGCAAATCAGCTGTTGAGGCGGCGCGCGGTCAGGAGCAGAACACGCAGGGCGCTGGGGTGGGAAAGGAGAGCGCGCCGCGCCGCGCCGTGAGGAAACCTACAGGCGGGATGGCTTTCCTCGTGTAGGGAGGTACAGGGAAAGTCACGAAGAACGAGGTTGTCTCCTGAAACTGAATTTCATTTGTTTGCATTACGGGCGATGATTTTGTGGACATGCGTATTTCGTGTGATTGATTTATTTTGTGATTCCGGACGTCGCAACTTATGGTCATTAACTCCGTAAGTGTAGTTAATATTACGTCCCAAGAAGTGTTAGTGTTCCTCGTCAATGAAACGTGAGATCCGCCGTCGAGCTACACCCCGGTTTGCGGTGTTAATCGTCGCCTCCAGATATCTTCCCAACGGGCAATGCCCCAACCGATGTGAGATCTAAGTCTCTGTTAATAATATTAACACAGCTAACGTGAATAAACGATGAATTGCTAACGATGAATTGCTAACGTTTGTCGGTTTTTTTGTACGCAACCCGCTTGAGGTTTATACGTAATACGCTTTCGTTTCACGTTCCTGCATATGTCTTATCACATTCATTAGAACCTCGAAGAGAAGGAAAAGGAGAAATGGTAAGAGAATAAGGAAAAGAGAAGAGGAAAAGAAGGGAACGAGAAAAAAGAAAAGAGGAGAAGAAGAAGAAGGACGAGAAAATATTTAGTTATTCCATTGCTGTGTGCTCGGTATTCACTTAATGTAGCATACACGTACATTCTGCACATACTTATTTCTCTCTTATGAAGCTCTGGTTCTACGGTACTCATAAGCCAGATTTTAATATTGTAATTCTTCTATTTTAAACTTCCCTCTTTGCAGTGTTTTTGGTAAAACGAAATGTTACACCTTTCTCACATTGTCGCGTAGACCGTTAGACCATAGAGAAAAGATCTCCTTAGTCTATGGTTAGACCTCATTGACTTATCCCAACATTGTGTTCTGTATTCACTTAACGCATCATACATTCAGCACATTGTTATTCCTCGCTTGTGAAACCCCAGAAAATCAGTGTCCCACAAGCTAGTTAATAATATCCTTAAATTTGTTCTTTAAAGTTACAATTATAGCCCATGTAAGTATAATTGAATGCCGATCTGGATGGCCGAGGTGGCTAAGAGCGAGTACCGACTCAGCGCTTCGGTCCGAAGGGTCGCTTGTTCGAGTCCCGCCTTGGCTGTTTGTCCCTTGACTTTGTGTGTGTTGTCGCGGAGGGCCCCGCGTTCTGCTGACCCCAGATCAGAGGAACCCGCAAGTGTTTGTCTAGTGTACGGTCGAATATGCGTCTCTTCGGGACGTAAAGGGCAACCGGCTGTTGGCTGGATAAAAGCCCTTGGAAAAAAAAGTATAATTGAATATTGCAACCCTTCAATTTTAAAACTCCTTCGCTGCAGTGTTTCCAAATACTAAATATTACATCCATCCCCTGGCATCGTGGTGTAGACCGTTAGACCGAATGTTGAATATGTTTAACACATCCATACGTCAATACGTACAGAACACGTACAAGAAGTACGCATGCAGGAAGCAGAAATCGGCACCTCTTGGCAGTGGGAATGCACGGGGCGGCGCTGCGCCGTGCGAGGCCTGCACGCGCCGTTACAAAATGACGGCGGCGAGGCGAGGGCTGTGGGAACGACGGCTGGCGCGGGCGCGGGATGCACCGGGCGGAGTCCACTCCGTTTGAAGCGCCGCCGCTCCCTTTCTCACACTCCGGCGCGACGCCGCCGCGCCGCTCGGGAGCGAAGGCGAACATTGCCGCGAAACGGATGGAAATTGGCCTCCGGGCGGAGCGATGAGGCTGGGAGCTGCGGGCGTGCGTTTCCGCCAAATCATTTAACTCTCGGGAAATGACCTCCAAACCCTTTGCCCGCTGTTGATTATTTAGCGTAAATTTGCGGAGCCAGGTTTCCCACTTCGTTTTCCTTGTACGAGCAAAGGAAGCCGGGTTGTGATTTTCGTTGATTAATCCATTGAGCTGCGATCAAAAAACTTGGTTTTGAGTTTACACAGAAAGTAGATCTCAGAGGTGGCTCACAATTGCGGGTCAGCTTCATGAACCTTGAACGAGCATTCACCCAAAATCTGAGTCTACAGAATCGAAATCTGAAATTCCAATGATGTATTATATCAACTGTCATTAGCGCTGTCTCCCGTACATATATCTACATGTATGGATACATGTAGACGAACACACTCGCACGCTTTTACATGGACACAAATAGGACACACGAACACAACTACAGTAGAATATCAATCAATTCCTCCGATACTGATTTTAAGAACATTTTCTAAAAATAAAGGCTTGAAAATAGGCCTTGTTTTGTATTGTACTTTAGAAATACAATTAATAGGGTGAATGGATATTATACAAATTTTCAGATAATACAAGTAAGTTTCAATACTTTCCGCCATTAAGAATTTTTTTGGTATATCAAATACAGAAAGACAAACAGTAAGAGACAAGGAAAAACAAAATATACTAAGAGCGAAAAGATATATCATGGAAAAGAGAGGAGAAGACGAGACAGACAATATAGACAATGATAAGAAAAGGAAGAGAGGAAAAGACACAAAAGAGTAACAGAGAATACTGAGCGACGGAAACCAGTCCAAAGATGAAGGGTCGGAACTTGAGGGAACTTGAATTGTATTAGATAATGCGGGAAGGAAGAGAGAGGTGAGATGTAGCAAGAGAGAAGGGTGAGGGAAGAGGAGAGAAGGTAGAGGGAGGAAGAAAGATGGGAGTGAGAGAAGAGAGAGAAGAGGAAGAAATAGAGAGGAAGGAATGTAGAGGGAGGAAGAGGGAAGTTAGAGTGAGGAAGAAAGATGGGAGAGAAAGAGAGGAGGGAGAGGAAGGAAGAGGGGAAGAAGCGGGAAGTCAGAGAGAGAAACAACGCGACCGTGCGCCTACCTTTCCGTAGGACCGCGCGCCGGTGGCGGAGCGGGCGGACCAGCGGTCGCTCTCGACGCGGGCGTGCTCGCGCGCGCCCGTCGCGCTGTCCAGGCGCGACCACTCGCGCACGTCGCGGCGCGCGAAGGGCGCGGGCCCGGCGCCGCCCCCGCCGCCGCCTGCGTCGGCCCCCGCGGCCACCACCTCCATCGCGGGCGGGCGGGCGCGAGCGCTGCGGTCGGGTCGGGTCGGGTGGGTCGAGAGGTCGGTCGATCGGCGTCGCTGGACAGGCCGCTCAGCCGCCGCGGCGTCTCTCCACGGGGCGCGCGTCACGCACGCGTGACATGGCTCTGCAACAGACAAACACACGCGTTGACGCACGGCCAGCTTGCAGGCTTACTTTACAAAGTGGAAGAAAACAAAAATTATTGGCTTAAACAGGCAAGAATCTTTCGGCTGCACGAGTGGTATGTTTAAGCAGCGAGTGCAACAGTTGGAATTCATGTATGGACTTGCGAATCTATTAAAATGTTTTTGATCTTAAGTAGCAGTCAGCGTTACCTTTCTCAGCGTTACCTACTGTAATTTCTGAAGAAAATAAGTCATTTACTTCATTTAGATACATTTTGATGACATTTAATAACAAAATGAAATTGTTACTCTTGCGAGATGAAATGGTGAAAATGAGGGTAAAACTCTTTGGTAAAAAGCGACCGTTAATTAAATGAGTATAAAACCATTCTGATTCAGTTATGAACGTATAAACACATTGCTTCTGTGAAGTAAGCTAATATCATTTTTCAAGCGTTGAGTATTACCAATAAATCGAAAACATATCTGAGCACATGGGCTGGCAGAGCAGACACATGGGCTTATAAATAATACTTAGAATACTCCAGATCAGAGAAAATTCTTATGACCTAGGAAATAAATGATGAAGAGGAAACGCTATACGAATAACTTGTTCATGTGACAATGCTCAGTGCGAGCACTTCACAATCATTTCTACCATTTGTTAATGTAAAATCTGTGGGGAAAATTGTTTCTTTTGAAAATCTGCAAAAAGTATGTAAGTATAACAACAACTAAACAATTGTATTCACATAAAATGTTTCATGAACATTTCATTAGAATAATCTTTATTATCAAATGAATCCATATCCAAAATAGTAATGAAATTCACATCTTCAGTGGAAATCTATATCTAATTTCATTTTAATTAGAATTCTTAATTATTTACTTTTCCAAATAGCTTGGATACAAATGCTTTTAATTTCATTAAGAAAATTCCACAGCATTTATTCAAACGAAAAATGATAGTCTTCACGAAACAATGGACACACAAAACGTTCTTTTCAACGATTTGCGCAGTCACATCCTACAGCAGGAGAATAAACAACTTAAACGCCTCACACGTCGATGTTAACACCGGCCGTTCCCTGCATATCCCTGTGAGGACACGCGTACGCCTTTGGGCACGGCCCTCTCTGCATGCGCGAGCGTGGACGCGCCAACACGCGACGCTGAGTGGCGACGTTTCAGGGGGCCTCTCGTGCGCTGTGCACGTTCTCTGGACTCTCCCTCACTCTTGCAAGAGACTGGTCAGATGCGTCATGGCGAAACATGTCTTGAATTTTTTGTCTAAAAGAATATGTGAAGATCTCACATGCATTTTACTAACTCATATGAATTTTATTTTTTTAATCCACATTTTTTATGTAATGATTTTTCTGTATGTAATTGCTTGATTCTTTTTCAATCCTTGAAATTGTGGTTTTGACCTTATTTCAAAGGTAAGCCTTTACGCTTTCTTCCTTGTGATAAAATGCTAGGTTTTGGGGTATTCTACAGAATGCTCTGGGTTCAGTTTATAACCAAAAATGTTTGGAGTTTGATACTTTCTTAAAAAACTCTATGAGTTTTTCATTGTCATTAGTTGACTCTGCAAAATAGTGTATATTTCTCTTAATAACTATAAATAATAAAATATTGTTATTATTAAAAATAAATTGGTTTTTTATTGATATGATTATCTACGAGAGGGATAGGTACCATCATTTACGTCATTTGAATTGACAAAAAGTGCTATTGATACACATATTTAAGCAATTTAAAATTTACCTTCTGTAAGGTTAGTCAGCATTATTTTGAAATTAAAAATACAGTATGTGGCAGTAGTGCTGCCTAAAGGAGACTCACCGCATACAGGATCCCACAAACTCTAGATCGAAGTTGATTTTTGTGCTTCAACTGCCCGATTTTCATCTTTTGTACATTCCTAGTGCATAAAATGAGCTAAAATTTCAAGCGAGTACATTTTTTCCATCAAAAACATGTGAGGGCAGGTTGGGACATGCCACATCCGAGCGCTCCCTTGTCCGCGTCGCCGCCGCCGAGAATGGCGGCGCGTGGCGCTCGCGGAATATATAAATTCGATCCGCGCGCTTAGCGCTTGTCGCCGGCCGCTCGTCGTTTGTTAGGCCCAAACCGGTCCCCGCGGCGCGGCGCGTGAGGCGCGGGGGTTTGTGTTTCCTCGCACGTGGGGAGCGGAGGAGGCGGCGTTGCCACATCCCACGTGTGGGCTGGGGCTTTTGCTTCCCCTGGGCATGTGCTAACTTTACTTTCATTGGGAATTTTGAGTATTAGTAAATAATAATAATAATAATAATAATAATAATAATAATAATAATAATAATAATAATAATAATAATAATAATAATGAGCCAATTGATTCAGTGCGTAGCGCACTGAATTCGCAGTCGGGAAGCGTTTCGTGCTTTCCTTCAGGCATAAGGTAAATACTGGGGAGGTTCGAAAATGCCACGATCACCTCTCAGCCTCGTCGTATCACCTCATAATTCCAGGCTTAACAACCTTGTTTTACGAACGGATACTTCCGAAAAGGTGATCCCCATAATTACACACGTCTCTTTCCTGGATAGAATATGACTGGACTTCGGAAAAGAACATGGTCAAAAATGGCCGATACGCTAAAATAATAATAATAATAATAATAATAATAATAATAATAATAATAATAAGGAAAAGATTAGAAATTAATGTTATTGTCATAATAACTGACACTGTCATACTAATGGTAAATAGTTCGTCTCGCACTCTGTAAATCATTGTTTTAAAAGTAAAAATAGTTTCATACTGGAACCCAACTTCGACCGCTTCTGTCAACCCGAGCGACAAAGTGGAGGCACCTTCCAAAAATGTATTACGTTGCCCCAAATCATCTCATTGACAAGTTTATGGGGAAAGAAACTTAACTCGTGTACTGTGGACACGAAAACCCAGTTTGAAGAGCTAAGAAAGCACTGTTTTCGAAATAATATGGTAGTGTATGTTGCACAGCGTAACGTGTGTTGTGGGTTGTATGCACCCCTGTTTTTGACCTATACTATAAGCTGCGAACATCATTTTTGCTGTAAATCTGCTTGATATAGATCTGGTCGGGGATAATTTTCAGTAGCACACTTACGGATTTTTTGAGTCAATGCTTTTTTTATATAAAATATACAAAACCTTTATCTTTCTTTATATTATAGAAAGTAAGAGGATAACGTATTAATATTAATGGTAATGATATTCTGTAACGATGTCGAATGCTTACGTCAGCATTTAGCAATGGAAAAGTAAATAAAAACTTAATAAATCCTGTTTCACTTCAGAAATCACTCGACCACTCGTAAAATCCAGTGAAAACATGGTGACTAACCTGAAAAACTTAAGATAATATAGCATATTATTATTTCCCTCATTTCGAAACGATTTTCTTGTAGGTTTTATTTAATGTACATTATATGGTTCTAATTTTTATTTAAAGGTAAATAAAGGTAAAGTTCAACCCTCCACCACTCTTTTACAACCGCCCGAAGGAACAAAATACAAAATAAATCGGTGTAAACCTTAACAACTCCATTCGCAATGTAAGTTTCTTTTAATAAAAATTAATGAAGTGTGAATACTTGCCAGTAGGTAAAATAATAACGAGCTTCTTGAGCATGATTGAACCGTACTGTAGTAGTAACATTTGAAACTGAAGTTAAAATGGATCATTTCATTTTGAGAAGCTATTATACTAATTCGGTTATCTGAAAATCATTAATATGAATTATTCCTCTTGTTATCTTTCATTAAAGGCAATTTTTTCTTCATTTTCTCAATAAAAATGTGTATCAGATTAAGAAAGGAAACTGGCACATGTGAACAGTGTAGAGTTCATTAGAGGAATTCCTATGTAGGATAGCGAGATGATGTTGCATATGTCGTGAAATGTTATTTTGCTGGAGAACGCCGGCAACGTTGGTTGGAGAGGTTCAAAGTGGGAGTAAAGGGGAAGAGCAAAGCGTCAGCAACGCAAACGAATCTCTCATTCACAACGTCAACGGCTGTCTTCGCCTTGCTTCCTCCGTCTCGACCCCACGCATATCCTCTGTTTACTATTACTCGTCCGAAGATGTAAATGAACCTCACACTACAGCTGTGTACATTTCAGTGCCAATTCCAGGACATGCGTTCAAGAGTAGACAACGTCACGGACTTCGAGTGATTTCAATTAACTCTAAAGTAACACACTGAAATATAATCGAAATCTATCAAAAGTAATGAAAGGATTACTGAACTCAAATGCATTTTTAAGAGAGCTGAAAACAGTAATCAGAAAAAAATGAACAAATATCACCATGCTATTTTTTTATTAAAACTTCATAGATGTAAGAAATATTAAATCATACATTTTGACACGGTGGTTTATCTCAGATTTCTTTTTGGAATCTGCCTGAACCAAAGTGGTGATGTAAATTACAAGCATTTTAGTGCAATATAAAATATTTCGGTTTATCTCTCCTTTTCTTAAACTCTTTAACTCTATTTTCATCTTATATTTAAAAAAATCTGTAAAAAATGGTTACGCCTGGGACAGGAAAAAATAGCATATCGATTCTCATAAAATGTTATTCCGTTAAGATAATTTCCTTATTCGCATATAATTTTTATTTATTATTTTAAAAATTAAATAATAATGTAGATCTAAAATATAAGTAGAATTTGAAAAGTTGGTTACAATCGTTCCATTAAACAACATGTTCAAGATATTTTTTAAATATCTCACTCTAATAATCTTGACCCATAGGAAAAATGAAGCTACTTTTCAGGACGTTGTTATTCATCACAAAACATCACACGCATAATTGTATACTTCTCACATTTTCCAGATCCCTTAGGAGACTTAGCTAACGGAAGCCTTGGTCGAGTGCTGTGCCCCAGTTCTTCTCTCGAGAAGATGCCAGTGAGAGACATGTGTTGAACACGCTCGACGAACGGTGTGTCGGAATATTCACAGGGGGAAACCGTTCTGTCCAAATTCTCAAGGCCTCGGTTTACTTCAATAGGGAAAAGAAACGTTAGGTCATGTTATATTGTATCTCATAACAGTCTCTAAAACTGTCGAGGGTTACAGAGGAAGTTAGACTCAGAAAAGTAGTATACCATTTACGTCATTACGGCTCTAACTCTTCGCAAAAAATACAGAAGCCAAATAGGTCAAATAGCCAAAGCCTATGTTAGAGACCTCTTCTTAGCCATATATTTTTCAAAATGAGGATGGTTACGTGTTTGTGTTATGGTTAAAGGTTTGTGCGTAATGAGCATAATAGCCTAACAGCCAGTGCGTTAAATGGTTAAAATGCGATGATGACTTTGCACAACAGAGCCAGAGTAACAAGAAGATAATGCCTAAGAGATTAGAGGAAGATAGGAATCAGAAAGCAACCTACGTAAGCGATTCATAAGCTGTTACAACAATCAATATTATATTATTATTTATTATTATTAATAATAATAATAATAATAATAATAATAATAATAATAATAATAATAATAATAATAATAATAATAATGTATTATGAATTTGGCGCTTTGGGTCGGTAGTCCGACTTCACCGGCCAGCTAACGGTGTTCCCCTCGCCTGGGCCTAGTGAAATTCTGCACAAAGCTCAATATATACATATACCTTAGTATATGCTAATCTAAACTTCTGACATCAAAAACTGGCGGAAATATAATATCCGAAGATTAGGAATCCAACAGCCAGCATATCTTCTATTAAGAACAGCGCTTGCCTTTTCGTTTGCTATTGCAAATATCCTTTTGGAAGTACAATTTCTCATCATCATTAAATTACCATGAAATTTCATCTAACAAAACGTTCCCCATAAGTACAAAACTGATACTATGTGTTTCAAACAAGACTCATTGATTTGCATAAGACATTATTTAAGCACGCAATTCCGAACGCATCATGCCGTACACATCATTTGAGACACGCAAACACAGATATTTTTTTATGACAGCAACTGAAAGAATTGGGATTGTAAATGACGATTGATTGTGTACGATATTCCTGTATAGTATTATTTTCCCACGAGGCTGTGCGTACGTGAGGTTTGATTTCTATTTAAGGGGAAATTGAATGAGTTTGCGGTGAAAAATTAGTTTTTTGGCATTTTTTTATTTTTCATAAATCTCCATAATTTTCTCTTTGAATTGGCATTAGAGATACGTTGATACCATTCTTACAAGTTTTTTTGTTATTTATATAAGTCCTCCTTTCATTTAGTTTAGGTGCCAGCTCCAATATTTTTAGATACAGTTACATAATGCAGGGCATAAATAATGAAATCATACTGCCACAAACTAAATCCAAAAATTTGTTGTGAAGATAACCGACATTTTAAAAATATGTGTCAAAAAGAAGTAGTTGTTGGAAAATGATTATTCTGAGGAGGCAAGTAACCCAGCTAGCATGTTCTGAGGGTTGCATCTTTGTTGCCCATTTCCCGAAAGTTGGTATTTTTAATACAAAATTGATCTTTTCTCAGCTTACATTTGTAGTAGGAAACAGAAATTTTCAGTAGTTGTTAATAAAGGTGTCCTACATTTACTTAAATTTTTTGTTATGATTACATTAGTATTATTTATTCTAAGAAACTTTATTTACTTGATAACGGGGTAAAAACTTACATTATGAAAAAATATTTTTACTTACAATTAGTAAATATTTTTCAAAATCCTTTCGGTGTTATTATAAGCGTCATGACTGCAACCTCTAAAACTTTCACAAGCCTAACATTGGTAGATTCTGAGAATTAGACTTAAACATTTCACATTGCCAGAATAGGGCATTCTTATCCCCTTAATAGATAATATAAATAATATGTACACCAAAACATAAAAGTTCAAAAGAAAGTGGTAGGTTCACTAGGATTCCAGGCAGTATTTCATATTTTAAATAATCTGCAATTTATGGGGTGTTATTATTTGTTGCTTCAGAGGTGAAATTTAATACAATCCAAAGATGTCAGCATAAAGCACAGAAAAACTACTTTCCCAGGAAAAGAAAACCAATATATTCAGGAATCTCCTTTCCATATTACATACAGATTCTTTAATTATTTAAAAGCTGCTGGTGATAAAAGAAATCCTAGAAACTAAACGTACATAAATTATTGCCCGTGCGTAACCCCTCGCAGGAAGAAACGAAACAAAACAAAACCCGCGCGCGCTCAGGCCCGCTGCGCTGCTTGGCAAGTGAGGTGCGACGGCGATGGAGGCGGGGACGGTGGTGGAGATGGAGGCGGGGAACGAGGCAGAGGCGGGGACGGAGAGGGAAACGACGCTGGGGGGAGGTGAGAGCTGGGGTGAGAACGAGAAGGGGGTGGCGGGGCGCAGTCGGGGAAGGGTAGGAACGGAATGGGGCGGCGGAGTTGATAGTGGAGGTGCGGGTGGGGCGGAGCGGTGCGGGAGGGGTCATGGAGGGGAAGGGCGGGACGGAGAGGGGAGTGCGCAGGCGGTGAATGTGGGGGGGCGGAAGGAGGGGGAGAAAACAGGGGCGGAAAGAGGAGAAGACGGCGGAGTTGGTTGCGGAGGCGTGGGCAGGGCGGGGTGGGGCAGGACGGGTCGGGACATGGAAGGGCATGTCGGGACAGAGAGGGGCGGGGCGCAGGCGGGAAAGGAGGCGGGGAGGAAGGAGGAGGACGAGGCAATGGAGTTGGTAGCGGGGGCGTAGGCGGGGCGGGACGAGACGAGGTGGGACGGGTTATGAGGGGCGGGGCGGGGCTGTAAGGGACGGGACTCAGTCGAAGGAGACGGGGACGGAAGAAGGGGTGGAGGCGATGGAGTTGGTAGCGGAGGAGTGGGCGGGGTCGAGCGGAGGCGGAGCCAGTGGAGCGAAGCGGGCGGTTTCGCGGCCCCCGACCGCTACCGCCACCACCGCCGCCGCCGCCGCCACCGCCGCCGACACTGGCAGCCAGTGGGTCAGTGACGTCACAGGCGCGTGAGTCAGAGCGGCGCAGCGGCCGTGCGTGTCCCCGGCAACACGAAGCCGCCTCCGACACCGCCTCCGCCTCCGCGACCGAGCGGAACCCAAGCGCAACACCGCACTACACCGGACTTGCGTGCCTAATGGATCGCTTCACAGCAAGCAATCTGGTAGCTCAAACAATGCAAAAAATAGCATTCATATACATATTTTAACATGGATTCCCCCACTATGGGGACTTCTTTTGGTAGGGTTCTTTTCATCGAATGCCAGTCACCCTATTCATTTCTGAAGGGGCGGTGTCAAACTATGCAATAGAAGCTAATATTTTAGCGGAGTCCTCTGATCTGAGGTCAACTGGAGGCGAATCCCGACATCACATCGCATACGAATGACAGTGGACAACCTCCGTGCCCAAGGAAAGTTTCGAACCCCTGGTAGGTCGCACAGAAGCGATAAGTCCCTAAGCGCTCTAACCTCTTTATGCATACTTTTTTTAACACGTTCTCAAACACATGCTCAAAACAGCTCGTTTACTCGGTTCAGTTTCCATTTACTAACTATTTACATGAAAACCCTCTTGCAAAGATTTCCTTCCAATACATACGTGTAATGCACAGAATAATATTTTTACTGCAATTTTCTTGTAGACGAGATCTAATACAGTGCGGTTCCTGAAAGCTTAACACTACGAAGCGGGTTGAGACTGCGCGCCCTATTCTACTGTTTCTGCTCAACAGTCCCCTCTCTTCACCACGAACCGAATCCCCTCTCTTCATCACTTCCTTTGTTCCGCCCGAGTTACGCGAGACTGAAATTTTACAACAGACTGAGGCGTCCACTAGTTCCGGAAAGAGCGGCGTCAGAAGACAGGTAACAGCTTCCACCGGTACAAGTTTCTGAGTGTTGTTTTTTGACAAATTGAACAAATTATATATACATATATATATATATATATATATATATATATATATATATATATATATATATAACTTCAATGAACACGTTGATAAATGAAGAATCAACGAAGAAACTTTACATCCTTCAAAAAGTACAGTGTTTCAGATACATTCCTCCATCAACCCAGAAAGGCTGTGGAAGATATTCAAGCTATTCTTTCATTGCAAATTTCCATTGTATTTGCTTACACTTGTTATCATTATTGTCAACTTTTTTCATAAGGTAAATTTTTTCAACAATTAATCTGGAGTAATTTATCTAAAGTTTCTAGACATCATTCATTATGACGAAGAAAATAAGGGAAAACGTGATTCATATTTCAGAATAAGTGGTTGGTACGATTTTTAAAAAATGGATGTTACCCAATACGGAAAAAGCGTACATTAATGTAAGAAAAGACTGTTCTTTGCCGAAATTCTCCTCATGAAATACAGGTAACATGCTATTTGGTCTCCGAAATGGATATACAAATAGTACATAAAAATGCATTAAACCAATTGATAAATTGTCTCTGTCTATATCATTTGCAGCATTACTTCATAAGCCTAATGCATAAATGACCATCCGTTCACTCCAAAATGCTAAACCTACTGTGTTTTATTATGGAAGGTTATTTCGGAGCAAGGTAACTAGTTACACGATTTTAAAGCTTGAAATGGTCTTCTTAAGAACAATTTTCAAACAATGCTCATCGTCATTGCAAGAACGAGACCCATGCACCACAATTGATGAGAATCCATTATCTCTGTTCATGGAAATAAAATAGGATGGTGAATAAATGAATCGCAAATGCCATCCATTTAAGTATTTCTATCAAGTAATCGAAGAAGTTCGATTTTGACATTACATTTCTTTCAACTCGTTAAAATTAATGTACGACGAACGCGTCTTTTTGAGACAAAGACGTCTTCGTTAAACTGTTGGCAGAATTATTAGTAGTTATAGATTACACCGAGTACATATCACTTGATAACAAGGATTTACTACTTGAAGGCAAGCGAATTTATACTAAAAGTTTGTCAAATAATAATCTTGAGAAAGAATTACTATATGTGTGCTTATTTGGTGTTCTCATTAAAGAAACATGGTTTTGTGAACATAGAACATGGAACTTTGACAGTAATGTGTTATGCAAGATTAAAAATGACTGTGGGTGGCGGAAAGTGAAACTGAAAATAACTTATGTGCCGCCCGCTGGTCGTAGTGCAGCGATTCAACTGTTCTCTAGAGCCCGTATTAATCGGAATATGAGTAGCCGAGGGGGCGAGCGGGTGAGGATGTAGTCGGGCGGGTGGACTGTAGTCAGGCGAGGGGGCAACCGGCCGAGAAGGAAGGCGAGCGAGGAGGCAGATTGGCGAGCGAAGATGCGGACGGGCAAGCGAAGATGCGGACGAGCAAGTGAAAATGTGGACGGGCAAACAAAGATGCGGACGGGCAAACGAAGATGCGGACGGGCAAGTGAAAATGTGGACGGGCAAGCGAAGATGCGGACGGGCAAACGAAGATGCGGACGGGCAAGCGAAGATGCGGACGCATGAGCAATCAGGTGGACGCACGAGCGAACGACGCCACGAGTAAGGGACGAGGCGGGCGACGAAGCGAGCGACAAAGCTGACGAGGAAATGAGCGATGAAGCATACGAGGTGCACAGGTGGCGGGTGAGGAGGCTGGTGAGGAGACAGGTGAAGAGGCGAACGTGGACGAGGTGGTGAGGACGCTGTCAGAAGGCGGGTGAAGCGGAGGCGGAGGGACGGGCGACGAGAACGGGCAAACGAAGATGCGGACGGGCAAGCGAAGATGCGGACGCATGAGCAATCAGGTGGACGCACGAGCGAACGACGCCACGAGTAAGGGACGAGGCGGGCGACGAAGCGAGCGACAAAGCTGACGAGGAAATGAGCGATGAAGCATACGAGGTGCACAGGTGGCGGGTGAGGAGGCTGGTGAGGAGACAGGTGAAGAGGCGAACGTGGACGAGGTGGTGAGGACGCTGTCAGAAGGCGGGTGAAGAGGCGAGCCAGGAGGCGGATGAGGAGGGCGACGAGAAGGCAGGCGAGGCGGACGGACGGGCGGCGCCGCCCCGTGCCGCGCGGAGGCGTCGTGTCGCACGTGGTTCGGGCGTGGCCACGTGGCGCGAACCGCAATTACCCCAGGAAGGCGCGGCCGCGACGAGCGGCAGAGGCACGGGCAGCGCCACACCAGACGCGCATTTTCACGTGAGTCGTCAACGATAGAGCTCAGCGAGCTGTCGTTTTTATCCGTTGCTTCGGAAGAAGTGCTCTGTGCGTCAACTGATGTCACTACAGTGCCTATAATCGGGAAGTCCTAGGTTCGAGGTCCGACAGGGGCAAGATATTCGACACTAGCTTGTCAGCTTAGTCGAAATCAGTCGCTGTCTGGAGGAGAATTCTAGAGGCCGGTTGCTTTGATCGGTAGTTTTCCGTGGTTTCTTCGATCAACACCAGGCAAATGACGGAGCAGTACCCTAACAAACGGGCCACGGACCGCAGGCGATCTTTCCTTCCTTTTCCTATCCTCACCCCTTACATACACTTACACTAATATGTACTACACTAACACACCAGCCGGAAACTTTTAGCTTGTCCTGGCTGGGGCGGATCCCTCGTGGTGGGAAATACTTGGCTGAGGAAACCCCGCTAGCCGACGGTAGGTCGGCGCCGGATCTCGCAACCCAGCGGAGGAAGATTACCACCCCCACCACCCACACCACCGGATGAAAAACATGCATTACACTTACGGGACTAATGGCTTCTGTAGTTGACGTGCCCGGAATCACTAACAACCAACCAATCTGAACAAGGACAATTAGTGACTTCAGCCTTTATTTGTAATTGTTGAAGGACGTACGGTTGGAAAGTATTCTGTAAATCTTTTAGCCCTTAAGTCTAATTAAAATGAAAATTTTCAGAGTCAGAATTGAGATTAAAACATGATGAAGATGAAGCTTATGTTGAGATGCGAGGCTTCTCAAACTTTTCTGCGAAATCAGTCTTCCAGAATGCCCAAATCCAACAATGGTAATTTAAATATGATACTGGGAAGTTATTAAAATGGCGACATTGAGAACCAAAAGCGCGGATGAGTGTCATCAATCTGTGCGTAGTGTGCGGAAACAGGAAGTCTTCAGATTGAGAGGCCAAAACTGACGAGAGTTTCGTCAGTTGAAATTTATGTCCTGGGCCAAGGTGTCAATGTTTCAGACGAAATGCTGCGGCCTTCATCTGAGCGCTAAGATGATGACATAACGCCCAGAAAGGTGTGAGTAGGCTAATAGGATGACTGAGGTGGTAGCAAAAGGAGTAGATGTTTGTATACGTATTCAAAGAAGCATACTTCCCGCATGTACATCACCAAACATCAGTACCCATTTAAAAAACACAAGCCAGTCATGGAGAATAGAAAGGGGCAAACAGACACTTCCTAGCAACGCAGAGGCCTCAATGATTGGAAAAATGACTGAGAAAATAGTTATTTTGTATCAAATGCCTAAGAAACTTCATTAATTAAATTATCTCTTCATGTGGGACTGGAAGTGATACTGATGTTTCCGCTTGCCTTCAGTTTATCAGTTCGGCAGTAAATACATTCCCAAATATTCTTTGCGAACAATAAATACTGTTTACGCATATGAGAAGAAATGGGAGGCAGCTGTGTTTTGCCAACAGACCACAAAAGTTGTTTTTAGTGGTTAGTGAAATCGCACATATTTCTTTGCGGCGTTGGCCTATTTTATCTCCCCGGACATCGCGTCTAGCATTCCGTTCTCCTCATACGGGATCGGCGGAGCAAAGATTTACTGAGTGAGTGACCGAGACCCACAGCTGGAAATGAGTCGTTTCGACAAATGAGGGCGGGGACGCGCGCGACCTCTACGCCAGCGCCATCTTAGGCCTGCGGGCGCGGCTCCGGAGGACAAGTGATGACATCGTAACAGAGGCGGCGCGGCAGTTTCGGCTGGGAGGCGTGATACACAGTTCCGGAACGGCCGTCCGCACTCAAAAGATCGGATGTTAAAGCACAGAGCTACGCAGCTACACACAAAGCTACGCAGGTACAAACGCCTATTAGAAATTCCCTATACAGACGTATGCGAGTTCCATGACCTAAAATAAAATTAAATAAATTTATGTTAGCTTTGCCTCTGGGATGGCTCATGGGCAGCGTACTAGCTTTCCGTGGTGTGGTTCCGGATTCGAGTCCCGGTCGAAGCAAAAATAAGAGTTGTAGCTTTCCTTTTAAATCGTCCCAGTTTCTGTAGCTGTGTGACGAAGAAGAGCTGAAGCAGGCGGAAGCTAGTTACGGTGAAGAGAATACTTCAAGCTCGCTTCATGTCGCTCTTACCCCCAAGCATGGGAATTTAACTAGGCCCAGGAATGGGGAGACCAGTAACTGGCTGACGAAGTCGGACTACCCACCCAATAACGCCAAATATATACATAAGCTTTACGTATGTTACGCAAATACATACGTTATCTTTGTATTTTAATTAATATTAACTCTACACTCTAAATTAAAATAAATTAACTTTAACTAATTACAATACATAAATTTTATTAAACTGACCTACACACAGCTCTATGACAAATAAAGAAAAATTCTCCAATATAAGTAAGCTGAACAAAATATTCTTGGATCAAAAAATGCTGGCTTCTCAACTGCTAACTGCCTAATAATGAACAATTAAATTATTCCTAAAATTCATGCTGGTACCACTGATCATGTGTAACTGCAACGAATTTTTTGCGTAAATTTGGCTCCAAAAATATGTTACTTATTTACATCCAAAACTTGCCTTTGTAGCTATTAGTCAGATTAGCATTCTTTCTTATGCGCAAAGTACTTAAAACATCGCGTTTTCCTATACAATTAACAAAAATACGGTTTCTTACTTCTTCCCTACTGTATTACGTTTTATTAGTTATAAAATTTAAAAAATATTGGAGACAAATATCCATCTAAAACAATTTAATTTATTCTTTTTAAAAATTAATCAATTTTCATAATTAAACTACGTTTCAAGAAGTGGCCAGGTATTTTTGTAGTCTGAAAAAATTAAATAAAAAGTGTATAACTTTGTAATCAAATTTGATGTTTTATTTTACCGCGCACTACTCTTAAATTAATATGCAAGTAGTATTTTCTAACGCATCCTTTTTTCTTACAACATGAGCGGTTAGAAAACAACGGTGTCAAATTCACAAGTTGCCTGCAAGTAAGCAAAACGACAAAATTACAATATTTTTTACAAATAATAATAATAATAACTAATACTCAAGTTTGGTTCTGATACCATCTCTTCACAGTAAATGCCTACATCTCATCCTTAAATCAAAAGGACTTTCCAATCTCGACCTACTTGGAGACCTGTGAGGAACTCCCTAATTCCATCTAGTAACATGAGACGTCGAATGCAGGGCACTCGGGTGGTGTTCCATGCCTCCCTGCTCAGCCCAGCCCAGCCCAGCCCAACCCGGTCCGGCCCGACCCCACCACCCGCCTGGGCAGACCACCTGCCGCCGCCGCCGCCGCCACTCATTATCCGGGTCACGACGCACAGTGCTCCGAAAATGCGTGGCAAATCATAGTTTCTGAAATTTACAAATTATAATTTCAACCACATGTGTACTAAATTGCAGTAAATGAAATAGGTTATCATGAAATTGAAAAATTTCCTCTTTTATAAGCTTTCAAGTTTAATTTTTTTTTTATTTCTTGCCTGAATCTCCATGGCTAGTGTCAAAAAAAGTCACATGCAGTAACATTTCCATTTTACACACTGAGCGAAGAACATTGAAAAACTCTTCAACTGTCTCATTTTATGTTATTTCATGAAGAAACTCTACTTTTCTTTAATTTTTCGTTGTGAATATACCACTACATTGCAAATGGCTGCAGTTAAAAATTACTTTCATCACCTTTCAAGAATTTGGGTGTAAACCGTGATTACCTACATTGAAACTCTTACAAGATATCAGCAAATGAACATTTTTAGTTTACGGGATGTTAATGAACTGGAGAGGTTTAAGTGGTCATAACAACCAGGGGCTAGCTAATTAATAACTGCGATTCTATTCTAGTATTACACTCCATTTAGATAGCGGGAGAAAAAAATACAAAATCATAAAACGTGTTTTGATGGTTGTCTTTTACGCCCGAGCCGTTTTATTAACTATTTGTTTTCGTTGAGTGTTTTATCACTGTTTGTAAATGCGTTGGGTTTTGTCCCATTTGGGGTCAGTGTGCCCAGCAGCCGTCAGAGCACCGGAATGCCCGGATTCAAAATCGTCGCCTGCGGCCGCGACACGTGTTTGCAAGGCGACCTCCTTGCCTGCAGGCAGGGGACGTTCTCTTTTGGGCCGGGCTTTTGGCGGCAGCTGCCGCCGGCGACCTACTGACGGCTTGTTTACCATTCGTCGAGATTCACATCGGACACGTTTAGACCACAATTTCAGGCACATCAGTTCACATTATGCGGTCAGACACGTGCCATTTTTTTCCAATATTTTCTGGAGTAGTTTTGTTTCTCTTATGAATGACAGAAGTAAATTTGGGTGTTTCCATTATTTCTACTATTCCATTTTCCATCACTGAATTATTTTAATTCACATCATTATTATCCCATTACCAATGCGTTTGATTCATAAAAGTTACCCACTTTAATACATTGAGCTAAGCGCGCAACAGCTGACACGATTCGGAAGTATTGAGACCACTCAGAGAGATGATTGAGGGCTTTTTGAAAGTTTTGAGAGTGATTTCATTTTTTAATTCACCATGTGCTCTATAGTCCCTAATTTTTCGCCCATTTCATTGAAAACTACTCTTAAGAGTTCAAGAGACAAGTGTAGAAACTTCTCTTTTGTTTTAAAGATATACTGGATCAATTCTTTATTGGAACATAATTTTTGTGAAAATTCGTTTTTTTAATAGACCATGTATTAGATTTGTCATATAGATTACTATAATAATTCATATTTGATGACATCATGTGTTGCTATTGTCTTACTAGAAAACTTCACCGTTAAGGCATTACGTAGATCCACAAAATGAAATTAAAATGAGAATTTCAAACTGTCTTCACAATTATGTTCTTCGAACTTCTTTTAAAATTGCTAATAATTCTTCTGACACAACCCTAAAAGCTTTAATTCGACTTTAACTGTTCAACAATGGCGTTCTTAACCTTCAACGCACGCTTTTCTGAGGACGAACTATGTACGATCTATTTCCTTTTTTTATACTTCATGACTTTCTGGGAGCAATTAGCCGAGAACAAACGCGAGTTTACATCATGGTGTGACGTCACAAAACGTGATTCATGCGTCTCAAGCGTGCATTGTATGGTTGACTGAGGTGCCATATTAATTATGACGTTAATATTTCAAGTTGTTTGTATAATCTGATGTGCACATACGACCCATTATTCGTTCATAGAGCAAAAAGATGAAAAAATAGGGGTATTTATTTCAGATGGCTTTATAAAGGATAATTAGAAGTTATTAATATGTACATCTAAAGTTCCAAATCATGTTTCTTCCTACTGATGAAATATACTTTGTAATAAATATTACAGAATAAATTCACTTAAAATCCCAACTTTCTAGAGAGAAATTGTTCATCGAAAATAATCTACCAAGAAAACAAAAATTTATATTATGTTTTGTAGCTATTTTTTCATACATAATTGTAGAGAAATTGTGACTTTTTAAGTTGATACGTGATTTTATTAATATTATAGAGATAAAAATTACCGAAAAAGTTGAAATGGTTTATCTTGTACATTAGAATAAATACTATAAAATATTTTTAAAAGTTAAATAAAATTTAACATCTAACCATAACACACTTGCATTGTATTATATTACAAAAGTAACACACGCTAAATTTCAAATGTCAAAAATTCCTTTTTTACGAACTTGTTAGTCCAGTCTACATTTCATTCTGTAAAATATCAAGTATCCATTTGCCTGTTAAATACACCTCCCTGTTACAATAGTTAAATTTTTAATTCTTTACAAAAGAACGTCAGAGACTTGAATGCGCGATTAAAAAACGAACTTCTTTTCATATAGTGCATAACGCTAAAATACAACGTTTCTCTTAAGAGGCCAGCAGTTGTGATCATCGCCGTACCTAGACAGCATGTGCATCCGTTAGGGTTGAAAATGGCTCGTGCAACGAACATTCCCTTGCACTTAGAGAATGACGTACGCGCCAGAAGAATGCGGGCCGCTCGGCCCCTAGTAGGGTCGCTGCACCGGCCAAGTCAAGATCGCGGAGGACAAGACGCGAAGATACAGTGAAATATAATTTTACTAGAAAGCAGAATATTGAAAACAAATGAAAATCTCCAAACGACATAAAATAAATTGAATTTCATAAGTCTTCAGAAAATTAGTTATACGTACCGCTTACGAAATGTCAATGAATCTGTATATTGCCTTTTGTTTAATTAAAATAGGGTAATTTTCAATAACATTAAGTAAGACTCAAATCTATCTTTTGTTAAATTAAAATAGGATAATTCGGAATAACATTAAGCAACATTAAGATAAAAGTACTGATATGACAAAGGTGGGTAAAATAAAATGTATTTTTCTCACGAAGCAAAATTGAGTTGTAACAAAAATTAATAACATACAGAAACAGGAGAAAGTATGTATATTTGCGCCCCAAATCTAAACGAAACCGTCTGCTTTGGTGTCAAAATTAAATAAAATTGGTAAAAAGAAAAGATAAGCAGTAAGAGAACACAATACAGGGTAGAATAATTTCATTCCTGTATCGATCGTTTTCTCATTTACATTTCTGCATAAGAAATGACATAAGTATAAATAAATGAGACACTTTTTAGATCTTAGGTCTACAATTAAAAACAACCATTACACAGCAGGTTTTATAAAGTCACAAGCCTTCTTAATTAAACATACCGATATGGCTGGGCCTAGAACCCCCTTTTGTAACATATGCATCACTTCTTCATGAACATTATTTAGGAGACTGGCACAAAAAGTCCTGTTTCTTATTAATAAACGAAAAAATAATTCGCCTAAGAAATCCAAAAAATATCCTATTAACAGTAAAATATTTCAGTCAAAAACATTTACCAAGGCAGGAAATTTCAAAGCAGCTACCTCGTCAAAAACCTAAAATCGAACTGTCTGAATGGAGCGTTTGGAAACCAGTTCTTTTACAAAAAAAAGGAATGATTCTGAAGAGATTTCATTCCTTGAGCCTCTGCCTAAAACAAGAAAAAGGCCTCAGGATGGTGCAGGAGCGCATGCAGTGGGGGGCGTGGCGCGGGGCTGGGGATGGGGGACGGAACCCGCCGCGTGCCCTGCTCCTGATTCACCGCCCCGACGCGCCACCGCGGTGCCCATTTGCTTTTCAAATGAAGCGCGAAAACGACCCACCGCCGTGGGTGGCACGCGGAGACAGGGCCAACCGCCTCAGTCATCTCGCCCTTCTCAGCTTTGGTGCATTCCACGAACACAGTGGCGGCGCGTGCGATTTTCTTAACCCTAGGATGCATACGCCCCTGCCCCTTCAAGGCCGTAACGTTTTTTAATTTCACTTTTTACTCTGCATAGTTGCATTTCTGAGAGCTTTCCCTACATTTAATCGTTGTTCTATCTTTCTACTTTCATTTTAGTTGATGGCCGAAGAAAAATTCTCAGAAATTATATAGTTCGGTCCTGAAATGACTATATTACGTTAATGCATATGCAACGCTTTTAAGGCCCTGTTAATAATTAATAGCTCTATTATTAGTTATTTAAGTAAATCATAAATTGTTTAACATTAAGAGTTGGTTTGTATTAAAAATGTTAAGAAATTGTTATTGAGAACAAATTTTTATGTGAATTTTCCTCGAGCATACTGATCAGGGCCTCAAAGGCCCTGCCATGTATCATGTAGTTTCCCGGGTCCATGCATCCTAGGATTAAGCAGAGAGGAGACAAAGAAGTAAAATGTATAAACTATTTCAAATAAAACATCCAAGAAATTAGATTACATACGGCTATGTAAGATGAAATAAGAGAAAAAGAGCTACTGGTTGGGTTTGCCCGTTCATTTGAGCTTCTGCCAGTCCACGATGTGAATTTATATTATAACGTGCACCACCTATTCTGTCCATACCCGGAAGCGTCCAACTCTTGCTGGCATGTGACATCGCCCTTGCCCCCTGAACTTTGGTACATATGACAGAGATCCCTGAAGATAGTTCAAGAGAGCAGGGTGTCCTCCCTAGAACTTTATATCTCTTTTTATAAACGTTTACTCTTCTGGTCGCAAGAGGGCTGGGAGATATGGTGAATTTACCACATACAGACGAGAATAGGTTGTTTCTTCCTCCTCAGAGTGGTCCGGAATTTATTTAGCACATTGTTTAAAATTCGATCAAAGTACATTTTATCACAGTTACCAAATACAAAATTTTACATTTTCCCTAAAACATTAAAGCAAATATTGTCATTTGGTAACTACATTTAGGAGGAGAAATGTGTGGAGTTATTTCCCCCTTTCCCTCCCGTGAGAAATCGTCAGTGTAAGAACATCACGTATATGTCACTTATGTTCCATTTCTCTGTTTTCAAAAACAGCACAATACTAACTACTCCTCGATAAAATGGAGTAGTTACACATAATGCTAAGATTTTTGTCTTAATGAGATCTTGTATCCTCTCAAACGGGAAAAGTCTCAAGAAATGGATAAATAGTACTGAGACCGATGCTCTAGCGCTCCCTAGTAGCTAATACGGCAATCAAAATGTTCTGCAAAGCTGGATATCTGCAGGTGTCACTTAGAAAATTCCCATAAATTTCGCCCGTAGTAGATGAAGTGCCCGGTTAATAAATAACAAAATAATGCTACCAAAGTATTCGATTTGATGTCAGAGATGATTAGTGTGCCCTCCGCCTCTGTGTGAACTCGACGCGGTTGTTGTAAGCATCCAGATTCAAATTTTGCCCGCGCCAGAAATATTTCTCCCTTAGCTTTGTCCAGGAATATTTCTCCCTAGCTTCCTTCCTTTATGTTGCATATGCAGAGCCGTGCCTTCTGATCAAGGCGTCGTCAACTGGGTATCTTGGGTATAATTTCTAGAGGTTAACTCGTTTTTCCTTATGATAAATTCATTACATGAGCCCGAGTTTATTGGCCGCTAAGAGTCCACTCCGCCTTCAAACACAAAGCTGTGCAATGCCAGAACACAAACTGAAGTTTTGATCGTTTTAACCTTTTTACAATACGTTAACAGAATTTAACATTTTATGTTACTTTTAATCATTATTTACTAAGTCTACACTCACTCTTTGAGCTAAGAGTACATATTTTACGAATGAGTCAAAAGACAAATTCTATCGTCAATCTAGTAACGGTTACAAAGTGGTCAGTTAAGCATTCGTTACAATGTAATATAAATCAACGTGAAATGGAGCTCAAATTATTACCAACACAACTGCATGTATCTCGAGTGATTACTGTTGGTGCTAATAGTCTCGAATGTTTGTTTCAAATTGCCTGCACACGCGCCAGAGCGGCGCATATAGCTTAATATTTCTTTCACGAAATCAAAGGTGAAAGTAACTTCGTTCATCAGCTCCGCTGGCGAGGAAATGCAATGTTGCAACGACTGCTATCGACTTATCGAAGGGCGCTCTGGTATAATAATGTATATTAAACGTCTGGAAAGAAAGACGCCCACTCGTATCTCCGCGCATGATGCAATGGGGCTCGAACAAAAGGGAATCGTCGAAATGTTGAAAGGAGAGACTCGCGCGGAGCATAAGATGAAAATGCCAGCCTTGAAATATGATCGCACCGAGGGACGATTCTGCGCGATGCCCTTCTTCCATTATAATAATTTCGACGATATATATTATTTATGTATTGATATTGTTATATAATTTTAACCGTATATATTGAAATAAACTGAATATACTCAAACAAACTCGGTCGAGGAATCTGAAAAGCAAATATCTTTCTATCTTTCTAGTTCATTGCTAGAATTGGCTCAATGAAAAATCATATATTCATTTCACGAAAACATGGAAATTTATTAAACAATTTAAAACATTTGTTTATATTGTATAACTTTACTCGATATAAAATCAAACGTTTGTCATGACCGTTCCAACCTTATGTCTTCGCACGCTTTTTCGGCCATCTTTATCCATCTCCGACGCCGCCGTCCTCAGGTCCAGACACCATCTTCTCTCTTCTTTTCTCGGAAGCTCACTTCAATCACCGTTCATCAAATCAATAAACTATTTGCTGCTAACATTCCAGTCCAATCACTGACAACTTCGCCCAAGCCCTCAATGTCCCTCCAACTCGTTCACATGAAATATTTTAAGCTCCACTGTCACACTTAGAGTTCCAATTTTGATGTTTTCTCAACATCCATTCCCTAGTAGATGCTTACAAGTCCCCAAAGAAAAAAAACTCCTAACATTAATTGGAGCACGATCCGTTCATGAGCACGGCATCAGTCAGAATGAATGTCTCTCGTATTCTTTCAGCCCTGCAAAGCTCGGTTCTTAATTTCGATTGTTTATTTGCAGATAACATTTGATGTACTTTCGTACCTAGCCAATCTCTAAATTTCTTGCAAAACGAACTAGCCGTCTTCACGACTGTCACTGCTTTTTCGGCCAATCCCAGAATTCTATATAGAATTAACTAGCCGTCTCCGCGATTGTCACTGCATGAATATGTTGACCTTGACGACGGCTCGCTTACCGTTGCTATGCTAGCATATTCACATAATTTATCCCCTTTAATTGACGCCATTTATAATAAATAATTGTACAATATTCAGTGACATATTGGCATGTCACAATATGTATATGGAGAGTTAGACGTGTTTGTCTTCGATAATACCACGAGTGCTTCGGAAATTGTGGATAAATCCCCGACTGGCGAAGCGAAGAGGGGATTTATCTGAGAATTTCCAAACCACGAGTGGCATTTAATAGGACTATTCCACGAATGAAATTCCATCCAACAGAAATCCAATATGCACCAAATATTGAAAATAACTAAAAGTATGTTAAAATAAAAGAGGTTATGTCACAGTACATACGCGGTTTATTGGACATCGGCATAGCGATCGATGTAGACCGATTCCTAAGACAAATGAATCGCAGTTTATGATTGGACAGTAGGGAGAAGCGGTAAATAAAATCGGAAAGAAAAGGCGATAAACTTTTTGAGATACACCGCCCTGATTGGGGCATTTTGTGCGTATAGTTAAACACTATTGCCGGGAGCGGGACGGGCGGGGTGAACCGAGCAAGAGGAATGAGTGGAGCGGTGAACAGAAGATCGGGGGGGGGGGAGGATCGAAAAGGCAACGCGACAGCGTCGAAGGCGACGTCATGGGCCGAGCGGACGAAGAAAGAGAGTCGGTCGGAGCTGCCTTTATTGCTTAGTGTAACTCAGCTGTAACAATGTTTTTCAGGTTATAAACGCATTCTAACGATTGAACTATGATCTATTTTAAATACACGTCATGTAAATAATGCGTTTATATCACTCTATGCATTGTTAGGCGGGAAACGCTATAAGATAACGAGATAGAATAATACTTATCCAGTGGCGTCGTGAATCGGAACTTCTGGTAACACACTGTTTCCGTATATCACAAACGAAACGTTTTTAGGAAAATAATCAAACGAAAATACGATTGATACTTATTTTATCACATAAACGATTTGAAAAATAAGTTTTTTTTTAAATGTGAAATATTGCACGTTTTGTTGGAGGAGTAACACAATTTAGTTTTGTGTTTATCTCAAGCAATATTTACTTCTGATTTTTTCTCTTAATTAAAATAAGTAAATGCAATGAAAAATAATGATTGCAAGTAAAAATAAAAAGAACATGTAATAAAGGATTAATAGATGATTGTAATAAATAAATACCCAGGGAATGCCGGATGATTGATTCATGTTTCCGGGCACGTCAAACTGCTACGGTCATTAGTCCACTGGTGTAGTGAATGTTTATTCCGGGAGGTGGCGGTGTACTTCCCTCGCTGGACAGTGAGGACAGGAGTAAACCGACACGTTGGCTTTCAAAAGATTTCCCCCTCCAATTTTCTCTCCCCAGTGGAGCACCACTCCAGCCGGGAAAAGATTTAAGCTCCCGACTGGTCTCCCGTCATGTGTGACAGTGTAATGCGTGTAAATGAGACTGTGCAAAGGGAGAGCATAGAACAAGGAAGAGGAAAAAAGATCGCGCGATCCGTCTGTTAGGGTTATGCTCTGGTATTCGCCCGGTGATAATCGGTGATAAACCAGTTAATACTACCAATCAGACCAGCTGGCTGCTAGAAGTCTCCTCCATATCGCACATGAATTCGATCTGTGTTGCTAGTATTGAAAATCCGTCACTGTCGAGACTTCAATCTTAGGGTCTCCCGGTCACAGTTGCTGCGGAGTCAGCGACAATGCTCGTTCTGAGCTGAACTCAGCCGGTGGTAATATCAGATAATGAGTTTAGTTATGATTAGTTATAATTGTTATATTAGTCTAATGAAGCACTCTAAGAAAAACATCGCACAACATTACTCTAAAACAGCACTTTTCTGCTTGAAAGAGTAGTATGCTTAATAGACTCCTTTATAATTTCTCTATAATACACAGCATAGAAAATCACAACACAAAGAATTGAACGTAAGTGACAATAAGATAATTCCAAATGGTATTTCCAAAAATCAGACACGCTTCCGCTTTTGAGAGTAGCTGAGTTTCTAGTCATCATTGTTGTGCTATGGTAACAAAACTCAATCGATGCTGAGCGTTATTTGAAAAGTGGCCATAACATTTCTGCAGTGTATATTTTTTGCATGATAGAGTAACATTGTAAATACATAGTTATTTCTTGAGTTAGTTAAGTGAAATGCATTGTTTGATTTTTTGTTCTTAAAAAAACTTGTATAATCTACAAAATGTTATTTGATTACCCTCCAACAGTAATACTATACACCCTCGAACAGTAATAGTATATTTTTCTGATATCAAGTTTTTTTAGTATTGTGGTATATGTTTAGATCTGATTTTTGTTTTGTTATGTAATTAGTGCACAGAAGTATTATGTTCGAAAACTTTGTTTCGTTGTTCTTGTATGTTAATTCGAGTGCGTGAGCTGCCTCTCGCTGCTGACAATTTTGTTTTTGCGTACAAAGGTGATGGAGATCCCGCACAGTTTTTTCTAGGGGATCCGTAATTATTTTGCCCATAATGTTTAAATGAAATATTGTATGTTATATGATTTTGGCAAAATAAAAGCTGACTTTTCCTTTCCTTTCCTTTGACTTTCTTGAGTTTTCTAAACATACTAAAGAAATGGAACGAATTTGTAATTTATTATGGGATGTTTTGTAATATTATTAAAGAAAATAATCAGGTATCAACTTTTTTACTATTCTTTGTAACCCATGGAATCTTCATAACGAATATATTGTTCCCTTCGCCTGTTCATATTCAGCTACTCAACTATTGGGGGCGAATTCCCAATCGACACCTTAATTTTCATTGACGCACACCTAAGGGGTCGGAAACAGACCCCGATAGAAACCTTTGCTGTAAGAAGGCTATTGCAAAAACCTTTTCTTTTAATAAAAGTAAGTTAAATGCAACGCAAAGAAGGTTCGTGTTGATCCACTGTAAATTCAGTTTCAACAGATAACAGGAACTACATTCTTCTTTTCTCCAGCAAAAAATACAAGAAAAGTTTCTTTGTGATTTGTGACGCTTTCTTTTGGAGAAGATAATGTTGGTAATAAATTACTACATTTAAATCAGTCTTATTTTTTATAATACTTTTGTCATCAATTGTATACATACGAGTACTTCATCATAAGTGCAAGTTGCTTAAACAAATTTTGGCATCACTCGTTTCTAATAATAAGCTCTAAAATACATTCAAGACAGTAAAATATTTTCTTTTGTATGTATCTAAATAAACTACGCAAATTTTCTTTACCTGATGTAGATGACTTGATATCTTAGAAAATATATTCCCATGAAGAACATAAACCCACTTTACGCATTTCTTTAAATTCATCCTATCTACTAGAGAATCCTTTATCACCATAACCTGTTTCTTTTTAGTCTCTAACAAGGAAACTTAGTCGTTCGAGAGGGTTCTTCTCAACCTGTAGAGTCCCAGCATCCGGCACGTCTTCTGCCGCCCCAGTCGGATTCTCGCTTCAACTGAATGGTAGCGAGCAGACAACATTAACAAGATTCCGCGTTGAATGGGGCGCTGGCCATGAAACCGAACGAGAGCGCGGCCAATTCGGTTGGCGCGGCGCGGGGCGGGGCGGCGTTCACAGGTGCCTCCTCCCCCGACCGCCGCCGATCGCGCTTCTTCTTTTCCTTCTACTTCGTATTCTTATTCTTCCAGGGATTCGCCTGGCGCGGCGCGGCGGTCCGCCCGCCTCCGCCGAATGTACTCATCGAAGGCCGCGTCCCCCGTCGACCAGCCTTGTGTTCCACAAAAACCCACGACCAGTCCGGGCACAATCGCTTATTTAATTGCTTTCCTTTCCGAGAGAGGCTGTGACGATGGCGGCGGAGGCGGCGGTAGCGTCGTCGTGAGTGGCCACGGGGCAACGCGCGGTGCTCTTTTGTTCGCTTTGTCTTTGTCGCCGTCGTCCCAGCCCGCGGGGCGGCGGCGGAGGAGGAGGAGCAGGAGGAGGAGGCGGCCATCTTCTTGAATGAACGGCGTCCGATTTGGCGAAACCGGCGTAAAATTGCAGGCTCTGCCGTGGCCCACCTGCTCCCGCGTCGCATTGTTCCATTTAAATTAAGCGTCAGCGCTGCGGCTGCTGCAGCCGCCAGCCGGGGATGCGGAGGAGCGTTAAGGCGGCGATGATCCAACCGCGCTTTAGCGTTTAGACGCTCTGAAAACTCGTTCATATTGGCAACGCGATCTAGTATTTGCCAATGGTGTTCATATTGGCGACGCGATGTAGTATATGCTAATGGTGTTCATATTGGCGACGCGATCTAGTATTTGCCAATGGTGTTCATATTGGCGACGCGATGTAGTATATGCCAATGGTGTTCATATTGGCGACGCAAATAGATCCAATGGTGTTCATATTGGCGACGCGATGTAGTATTTGCCAATGGTGTTCATATTGGCGACGCGATGTAGTATTTGCCAATGGTGTTCATATTGGCGACGCGATGTAGTATTTGCCAATGGTGTTCATATTGGCGACGCGATGTAGTATTTGCCAATGGTGTTCATATTGGCGACGCGATGTAGTATTTGCCAATGGTGTTCATATTGGCGACGCGATGTAGTATATTTGCCAATGGTGTTCATATTGGCGACGCGATGTAGTATTTGCCAATGGTGTTCATATTGGCGACGCAATGTAGTATTTACCAATGGTGTTCATATTGGCGACGCGATGTAGTATTTGCCAATGGTGTTCATATTGGCGACGCGATGTAGTATATGCCAATGGTGTTCATATTGGCGACGCGATGTAGTATTTGCCAATGGTGTTCATATTGGCGATGCAATGTAGTATTTACCAATGGTGTTCATATTGGCGACGCGATGTAGTATTTGCCAATGGTGTTCATATTGGCGACGCGATGTAGAATTTGCCAATGGTGTTCGTATTGGTGACGCAATGTAGTATTTGCCAATGGTGTTCATATCCTGAGGATCCGGCTTCTCGCTGTTCATAAAAGAGCATATTTAAGCTCTCTGCTGTTTAGAAGAGGGAAGAGATTCGTAGAGTAAAAAAATTACATCGTTTAAAGAAAGATGTGAACCCGATACGTTGATATCAATAGTCACGGACAAACAGGCCACGGACCGCGTGCGATCTTTCCTTCCTCTTCCATGTCCTCATCCCTTACTCGCACATTTACATACACTACATTATCACACATTTCGGGAAACCAGTCTGGGGCTTGGCGCTTGCTTCGGGCAGGGCGGTGCCCCGTTGTTACGGGATACCTGGATGGGAAAAATCCGAAAAAATCGATGGGTAGGTATGTGCCGAATCTCACCATCCCCTGCGGAGGCAGAACACCGCCGCCTCTCTACACAACAACGTGCACTAATCTTACGGGACTAATGACTTTAGTCGTTGGCGTGACCGGAAACACAAAAATATCAATCAATAAATCTGCAATATAATCTCCCGAAAAGTAGTCTCAAGCACCCAGAGAACAAAATGGCGCCAGCAAATGTGCAAGTGTACCAGTCATGTGTTGTACCTTGTTACTTGGGCACTGAAGATGAGGTAAAAATCTTCGAAATATGTATGCTGTAATGTAAATCTAAATTTAGGGTAAAGACATTTTTATTATGAAATACTTCTTAAATAACTGGTGAAGTTTGAGATTTAGGTAAAGTAAGTATTTCGATAGCACTTCGGTCTAGATAATGATTTGCAAAAATGGGTGAAGGCTAAATATATTGTAAACTGTGAACACGGAGAAAAATGGAAAGCTATTGTAATCAGAAGATAATGATTTGACAATATTTTATACAATAAATGTTATATATTATTATTTTTCTATTTATTTTTTATTTATTTATTAGTAGATTCAAAAATTATATTGAAGCGCGAAATGAAGCTTGATGAACAAACTTGAATAAACCGAGAATGTCCAAAAGAGTCGTTCGCGTTTGTAACAACCACATACACACAACCGTGATATAAGACGTGGCCACAATGATAATCCACATTCCAAAGGAATTCCCACACCGCAACCCCCACAATAATTTCATCCTGTATCCAATAATCATTTTTTATTCAGCGCTACATATTAGATCTACGGGATACAACGGGATCCTTCCCGAACATAATGATCCATCGCGAATTTTAGGATGTTTTCGTGTTTTTATTTATTATTTTTTATCTAAGAACACAGTTTAATACTTCATTACATCTGTGTAGAAATTTAGCAACATAATTGTAGTACATGTAAAAAAAATTTTAGTTTAACCTCAGTTTAGCAAATAAACAAAAATTTAAAAATAGGAAAAAAAACTTAAAATTTTCGCCAATATTTCCATCACAAATTCCACCACCCCTAACAACAACGAATTCTATGTCAGCATTCCGTACCCACAATTAACGACCCGTTCAATTGAATGGTCCTGCACCTCCGGGTCTCCCCATTCGCCTAACCGGAGCCTCGCCGGCGCGCAGGCGAGCGAGTCCAGGAGCTCCGGAGATGGGCCCGTGACTCGTCGCTCGAGGAATCCCGCGCAGCGAGGGCGTCTTTTGTTGCGCGGCCCGCGATAGTCATCTGCGCCCGCATTGTTGCAGATTCACCGCGCGGTAATACTGTACGTGTCAGACGCCACAATTGGCCGGCGCGGAATCGCTATATAACGAATAACGCGCCAGACGTTTCAATATCCTTTTGTGAAGGCACAACGAAGGTCGTCGTGTGAAAATAATATTAAGGGAATTTTATTAGAGATGATGTACCTGATCGAGACAAGAGGAAATAAGGTTTTTAAGAAAGCTAATTACATTAAAATAACGTAAGTTGTAAATGAAACTAATCTTAAGACAGCTGTTAGATGTCCCTGGTGATAATGATTTAATTGCAATTACCTTCATATAAATATTCTTTCTTTTCATTTAACTATCATTTATATTAATGAGGGTTAATAGATTAAAGCTGCTTTGGAACAATAAAATGATTTATGAAGTTTGATTTTATGAAGTTTGATTCCATGTTACTATGACATGAAAATATATTTACTACAGAATTCAAATCTCCAGCTCTTTCCCCACCACCTGACTGGAGCAAAGACGGTACACAAGATTTTTCAAGAAACCTAACTAGCAACAAGCTCATTTAAACTAGAAAAGATGGGTTCAACATTGTTGACTAAATATTAACAAGTACGAGTAACAAACAACTGTAAATATTATTTTAGGGGCACAAATTCTATCATATTTTTTTTAAATTGATTCAATTTGACGCTAGTTAAAGGGTCCTCATATACAAATTATATAAAAAATCGAGGTTTAACGAATTGGCAATGTGGAAGGTACCGTATATTTTGCATCATACATTAAATAAATGATGAAATTGATTCTTGAAATAATTAACACAATTGAAGTAATTAGATTGAACTAAGTGAACAAATGTAAGAAACTACTATTCTTCAAATTAAATGCATATTATTTTCAACAACTACAATACTTCATTAGTAATTCTTAATTATTTAGAACCTAGTTTAAAACCCTAGAATGTTAAATACAAAAGTCAGAGGGCTTATTTAGCTATATAATTGTCGTAGAAAACCTTCAATATTCTTTTCCAACGAGAAACTTATTACAGTGAAACCAAATGGATATTACATTAGTAATTTCATTGCCAATGCACTATGTTAATTCACTTTTATTTTAAAAATGACATATACACACGCCAGTTTTGAAAGCTTGATAGAATGTAATTCTAAGACAAACTATGTTCTCCTTTATCTTTCATAAGTATAATAATAAAATATGAGTGTATACTGTATGCATATACGAGTATAAATTACATCAGAACAAATGTTTTCAGTCAGGAGACAGGCTGTATATCTCCTTGGCATTACTAATGGCCGCTCAAGGAGCCTATGATCATCTAGCAACGTCCCTTGACAAGGACGAAGGAGGGCAATGCCAGATGTTCGTTTTGGGTACACCAGTACCATTTATGGCTATCTGCGTCATTCAATACCAGCCTCATTCTTTTATTCTAAGACGATTATACTCTACTAGACAATTATCCGGTAAAATATATTCCGGAAATGCGTACTTCAGCTTATGCTCGTGAAGCACAAACAGGAAACACGGTACCGAAGTGTTAATCACGTAATTTTGTTGTTTGAGGGAAAGTTTAAGTAACAGCGAAGCCTTCACATTAGAAGTTCAAGGATATTCAGACCCCAATTTATTTTCTAAGAAAGGAATTATATTACCAAGAAAGGTAATCATGGACACAATAATAATCTTAACGGCACAATCATTAAAACTGAGAATGAAAGTCATAAAACTTCCTTCAACAAAATAACACAGAGAATATTACAGTTTACAAGTCCAGTTTACGAAACTTCGCGATTAATTGTATGAGAACTATTTGAATTAATATTGACCACTCATGGGCAATTTATATTGTACAAAAAACGTTTCAAAGAAAAATTCGTGATGGTGACATGGCCTCTTCAGTTACTCGTGCTAAAAAACGATTTCGCAACCCTGCCGCAAGCAGGTCAATTCCCACCTGACCTTAACCTTAAGCAGTCTCTCCAACTTCATTGTTTAACATTTCACACGCAAACTCCGGCGGGCGAACTGTTATATCACTGAACTCAATGCTCAGAACGCGGCTTTGATTCCCAACGAGGACTTTTGAATCCAAAAGAGTGGAAACCCAAGAATAATAATGTCCTTGGGTGTGTAGGACTACCACAGATACATCCAAGCAAAAGAATGTTCTCCGAAAATTTCAGCTTAGCAAGGTCTCTTATTCTTTGAGCCAAAGAAAGACTCCTTAACGGATAAATTTGACAAGGCAAATTCACAGCGCCGAATAAGAAGTTAATGGGTTACGCGGGAATTGTTGGGTGGTAAGATAACTTGCATGGAAACTTGCATTGAGTTAGGAACAACGATTAGTTTTGTTGGTAAAATTCATAAGGTAACACAAATACATGTCTCGTAAGTGCGAAACCATTTCGAGGGATAGAGCGTTTTGCCTTCAACTTTCTATTATCAATAACCTGCCCATTCCTCGGAAGACATCTTTAATTAATCAAGTCAAGCACAATCAATTAACCATAAATAACATCATCCAAAGAGTTCTCTCTTTTGTATTTGATTTATAAACCCTCTGTAATATCATATAAAGTCTACAATAACCAGCTTGTTTTCAAATATATTATAGGAAAACCGGTAAATACTTGAGATCATCCCCTCTTGCCAAATCAAAAAAGGGAGAGGTGTCTCATGGCATCAACTGATATCACAGCAATGGCTCTGACCGGGAGGTCCTGGGGTTCCAGTCCCGACGGTGACAGGATTTTTCGAAACTAGCCACATAGCTAGGTCAAATTCTGTCGCTGTTGGGAGGAGAATTCTAGCAACCGGCTGCTCTGATAGTTTTTCACTGTTTCTCCGATCAATTACGGTGGAATGTCAGAGCAATACCCAACCAAACAGGGAATGGACTGCGCGCGAACTTTCCTTCCTCTTCCTTTTCCTATCCTCACTCCTCTTACACTAACATGTACTACACTACCACACATGCCGGGAGACCGGTCGGGAGCTTAGAGCTTGTCCCGTCTGAGGCGGTACCCCTGTGGTGGAAGATACCTGGTTGAGGAAACCCCGCTAGCACACGGTAGGTCGGCGCCGGATCTCGTCATCCAGCGGGGGAAGATCACCGCCACCTCCGGGGGAGGGAAACAAAAGGAGTACACTTACGGGACTAATTATTTTAGAAGTTGACGCGCGGGTAATCACTAGAAATAAATCTTACCAAATCGAATACGCGCTCTGCGCCACCGCAGGTCATCGAGGTTGGCGCGAGGTCCCAAGGAATCCACAGCGCGGGTGGGAGAGCGTATTTCACAGACTCCAACTCCACAGAGTCCGACCGCGCGACCTATCGCCTTCCGGCAGATCGCGCCAAGCAATCATCCCCTCCCCGCTCCCGACGCGCTGCCAACGCTGAGGGTGACAAATGGGAGACGAGCGGATGGATAAGGCAAGAGAAGGCCAGCGGCGCGACCGCCGAGTGGCCCTGTCAGACACTGCGGCGAGGCGAGGCAAGGCGAGGCCTCAGCTGGGCGGGACTGATTTGGGCCCGCGAGAGTGAGCTGTAAAATGCGCTGCCCGACTGGGGCAATGCTGGACGCAGAAGGTGTGGCGTCGGCGTCGTTTGTCACTGTTGAAAGTAACGGAGCTAAGGAACACGTATGGTTTTGGACCGCTCGCGAACTGTCGAGCAACCATTCACGAACGAATGGATGGATGTTGCTTCTCATTTCCTCAGTTAAATTTAAGGCAGTTTGCTCTTTTTTTATAGGAACTAATTTTATGAAAACATGTTCTTGGTTATTTTAAAGTATTAGGAAATAAAGAAATCCGGATTTTTAAAGTAGAAATAGAGACCTTTCTGAGAGATACGTGTACCTGATGGGTTTCCTATTACAAATATGGTTTCTAATATTGTACGAGTTTCTGCACCGATAAAGGAATAAGAATATTATTGTGCGATATCTGGTGCCAATATAATGTCGTTACATAACTCAAACCACTTGGATCAGCATAAGATTCAATCTACTGTTTTGAAGTCATCTCAAATCTCCTTACGTTCAAAATTTTTATGACTTGTCTAAAAGTTTGTATTGAAGTCTATTTTAGTCATTAAAATCAAATAATAGGCCTCTTTAATTGTTTACATAGTAAACAAAACAATATCTATAAATTTTCTGCAGAAAATGTTTCCATCAATGAAGTAATAATGAGGAATACCACTGAAATACATTTCCTGTCTCAGTGGGAGATTTCTCGGTCGGTTTCTCAAGCTTTCACTTAAAAATGGTTTATTCGCAAAGCCGAAGTTAATTTCCCTCTTAAAGAATGACGTTTAATTATTTTGGCATGATTCATTAATTTAAATGTTTCCAGGCACTGATCTATTGTGGCCACTTTCCTGATAAGTGTAATGTTTCCTATATGCTAGGGATGACAGAGTCCCTCCTTTGCTGGAACATGAGATCCGTTGCCAATTTAAACGTCGGCTTGCACGATTTTCCCCTCCCGATATCACTGCTAGATGGGCACCGCCCAGCCAACACACGCTCTGGTCTCCCTACTGCCTACATTTGTCGCAGCCGGTAATTCTCTTGAGAACTGCAAACATATTACGGACAAAGAGAACGATCGCATATATCTTTCTTTTTTTCTCAAATGAAATGTGGACCCAGCTTAAATTCTTCCGTTTTGATTGTCAATTGCATCGCCTTTTTCGAAATCGTTAATCCAGAAACTCCACGCGCCGTGCGATCTCCGTGTGTGTGTGTGTGTGTGTGTGAGGGGGGCGGGGGTCATCGAACTCAATCTGGATGACGTCAACGTTTCGGTCGCCAGCACCCACGTTATCGCAGTATCGCTATATCGGGAGGCGGGAAGTATGGAAATGACCGCGCTCCTGTGCGGGCTGCCGGAGCGACTTGCGATTCGTTCCGGTGACCAGCCGGTCGCTCTCGGGACGAAAACAGAGCGCCCGCCCCCGAGCTAAATTACACACTTCGTTTCATGCGTGTGCCGGTGGGCGCCTTCGGGAAACCCAAGCGTGTGATTCCCGGACGCCGTTTTGGCGAAACTGCGATGCTTATCGGAGGTACGTTAACTGAACGGTAGCCAGACAACTTGCCCAACGTGACACAAATGCCCTGAATTTATTCACGGGAACACTGGGAATTTCAATCATAATAATTAAGGGTTCTTGTTTTAATATCAGATTTATGTATCAATTATTTTTTATTTCCATAATGTACTTTGCTGTCGTCGTTATTTTCTTTGGATGTGGAACAGTTCTAAAATAATGATGCGTAGGCTTTCCGATTGTGCAATTGAATCTATTAGGAAATCACAATTTTTCAGTGTCTTGAAAAGAAAAAATATCGTTCTAAATTGAATGCACTAGACAGTTATAAATACAAAATAAGAATTGAGATGTCTCTTAAATTGAGATTAAAAAATATGCTTCAAAATGTTGTAGTACATTCTTCATAAAAAAAATTTATTTGGTGTTATTCATACAAACAAATTTTAGGAAATATTTCTGAAAAATTAGGGTATTTCGTGAAACACGCATTTTGGATGTCTCAGGTTCATGAATTATTGCTTGAATTCAAATATTGCGGAAAGGTCTAGTCAAGTATGGAAGTAACTAAGATAAGAGTGATCCTTAGAAAGATTGCTTCAATCAATCACCTATAGGGTCAAATGGAAAAGAATACTTCAATACAAGTACTGCTTCAGATCAAGAAGAATCCAATTCTTGTATTGATTGTCAACCCGTAATGAACGAGCTCTTTACCGTCATACATTCGGTCACCATCTTCTAAAAACGTATCTTGCGAAATTTCCATAAATACATTCTAAAATTTCCGAGTATAGTGCTTGGGAAATTTATGAAGGCGATCTTAACATTTTCGATATGTTTTATACCTAACTAGTCACGTATCACATACGTGTTTCGCTGAAAATCTAGTAGTTCTGTTTGGTGGTTATTTTTCAATTTGTATAAAATCATTTGTGCTTGAGACGTGTAATTACCAACGCAATACAGGGAGACGTCAGAAAAAAACACCAGTCCGCACTTCAAAGAAGTTATAGTTAAATCAGAGTTGCACATTTTACTACTCTATTAATCCATAAAGATGTTGAGTTTACAGTCAATACACAAATATTCCGCTCATACTCAAGAAATAGTCAAGGTAAAATTAATGTAATTACCTCAATAAAAGTATGAACTTTTCTCACTGTGCTAGACAAGAACCTTGAAAAATAAATATGGACAATATCCATAAAATATATATTTTATGGATATAGACCAGTTTATCTATTACATTTGCTCCTATTTGTTAATTTTATTTCCTTCAGAAAGTAAACAGAACTCTAACGTGACATAACCTATTGGAGATTCTATTTCTAAATGGTGAACAAAAAAATCAACTTACATCGATGTTTTCTTAGTAAGTTGTTATGTAAGACAATCGTTTAAGCACATGACATTATAAAGTGACTTAGAATATTACATAAAAGGTTTTGTTCTCTCATACTTTTCCCCAAAATTGAAACGATTCTCAGTTTTCTTGCTTGTTAATTCAAATTTTATTCCGCTAATAAATGCAAGCTTTTTTTTACATACCATTGCCAATAATGTCATAACATTATTTGAGTTACCGAAGCCCAATCGAAATTCTGCAACATTTCGATTCCTGAATGTAGCTGAGGATATACATCATTACTACCACCTCCGGCTCACAAATTAATAAAAACAAGAATTCAAGATTCTTCTACGAAGTCGAATGCTCTCTTCTCAGAGTATTTCGCCTCGTTATGTCGTAGCGCGATGCCTCCGAACAAGGTCCGAGAGAGACCGTGCCGGTCGATAAAGCAGGAGGAATTATTGCCCAATTCTCTCCGCGGAATGGTGTATTGAAGCCAGAGGCGATGGATTCGAAGTATTGGAGGGGGAATAGAAGGCAGACGAGAAGACGAACGAGAAGACGAACGAGAAGACGGACGAGAAGACGAACGAGAAGACGAACGAGAAGACGGACGAGAGGACGGACGAGAGGACGGACGAGAGGACGGACGAGAGGACGGACGAGAGGACGGACGAGAGGACGGACGAGAGGACGACGAGAGGACGCACGAGAGGACGCAGAGAGGACGGACGAGAGGACGCACGAGAGGACGGAGAGAGGACGACGAGAGGACGCAGAGAGGACGGACGAGAGGACGCACGAGAGGACGACGAGAGGACGGACGAGAGGACGGACGAGAGGACGGACGAGAGGACGGACGAGAGGACGGACGAGAGGACGGACGAGAGACAAAAGAACGGACAAAAGAACGGACAAAAGAACGGACAAAAGAACGGACAAAAGAACGGACAAAAGAACGGACAAAAGAACGGACAAAAGAACGGACAAAAGAACGGACAAAAGAACGGACAAAAGAACGGACAAAAGAACGGACAAAAGAACGGACAAAAGAACGGACAAAGGGACGGACAAAAAGACGGACAAAAGGTCGGACAAAAAGACGGACAAAAGGTTGGACAAAAGGACGGACAAAAATACAGACGAAAGGAGGATCGCGTGGACGGACGAGTAGATGGGCTAGAGAACGAAAAAGAGGACGAGCAAGAGGGCAAGCGAACGGATGGGGGGGGTGAATGTGGGGGCAAGTGTGTGGGCGAGCGAGTGGGGGCGAGTGGGTGGGCGAGAGGGTGTGCGAGAGGGGGGAACGAACAAGTGGGCGGATGAGAGGATGGTCAAATGGGCAGTTGAACAGGTAACCGAAAGTGAGGACGAGGTGGGTGAGTGATCAAATCCCGCCAGCAGCAGAAATATATCATTTCATTAAAAATCATATTGAATTTACTCTACTCTACTTTTAAAAAACAGAATCGACCTCGTTGTGCCAATGAGACAAAAATCATCTTCCAAATTTCATCTGGCTTAGATGATTGGGTTGCAGTGATGTGTATGATGACAATATTACAGGAAAAAGTGAAAAGGAAGAAAACGTCTGCAAATTTGTTGCAAACCTGTGCATTGACGCGCTGAATTCTCATCTTCACATGTGGATCGATCTGAAGGCGTTCAATCTGCATTCATACTGCTTGCATTCATCTGCTGCTACTTACCTGTAACAGAAAAAGAAAACATCACATCTCACACCACCATTCAAAGTGAGAGCAAAAATGTATGAGCTGACAGGAAAAAATTAAATTTGTACACATTTATTTCAGAAAAGGTTCATAGAATATCACTTCTTTTATTTACTGAAGAGCACAAGAAAAAAATTCTTCCTAATATTAAAATATGTTTCAACATTTCTTGAAGATTGACAAGTTTTTCCATTTCGATATCAACTCAAAAGTAGTGTAGCCAAATACATGTTTCGGTCTTGTTTCCCCCATAAAGATGAATAGTATACTGAATGGTGTAGCGATCTTAAACGTTGCTCGGGACAGGTTGAGTAATAACCTGTAGCGAATTAATTTCAAACCATCTTAATTTCATGACTGAGATTCAATCTACCTGGCCTGTCTTGTATATAATAATTTGAAATTTGCAAACGATCCCATTGACCGCCGATTTTTTCATAAGATATACAGATTTTTTTGCTTGCAGATCCCTGCCACTGGACAGAATGTTCTACTTCCTTACCAAAATAATGTATCACTTCATCCATGATGGAATTTTCATGATTACATGAAAAGCAAATTCTTAACGAGTAAACACATGTACTTTCAAATTAATTGATTATTTCGTGTTTCCAGGCGCGCCAATTGCTATAGTCATTAGGTCCCCAAGTGTTACATTTCTGGAGGTGGCACTCCCGAGCTATAATGTGACATTCAGCGCCGAACTATACGTTGGCTTTCGGATATTTCCATCATCCAAGTACCTCCACTATCGAGGGCCCGCACCATCCGGGTCAAGCTCTCAAATGCCGAGTGGCATCCCAACATATCTGAAAGTGTAGGCGATGTGTAAGTAAGTGCGTAGAGGGAGAGAGGAAACAAGGATGGAGAAGGAAAGATCATGCGCTGACCATGGACCCATGTTTTAGGACTCAGCCTCGGCATTCACATTTGCCTACGTGCAAATTGAACCTAACACTCGTCTGTCTACTCATTGGACTACAACTATCTGGAATTGACCTCCAACTCGCCGATGTAATAGCTGCAGGTGTCCCCTGTCCATTTGGCATTCGTCGTTGTATGTGAATGCTAGGCCAGGGTGCCCCAGGCGCTAGTCAGCACCCTGTCAGCCACGCCTCCCCGCCCCGCCTCTTCCCCGCCCACGCCCCGCGCCGCTCCCGCGACGGCACTTTGCCCACAATGGACGGCCAGTGTCCGGGCGTTAGTCAAGGGCGGATTGAGAGGCAGCGCGGACAATAAAGGAAATTGCGGGTTTTTTTCCACCCGCTTTTTACGCGCAAAAGCAGCCGATGAATCATTGGAGCGTCTGGGAGGGAGGGAGGGCGGGGAGAAAAAAGTGAGAGCGTGCAGAATTAGTTGTCAGATGTCCAACGACCTGCGAACGACAGCGGCGGCGGCCGCGCGGACCCGGAACGCGAGCGGCGAACCCGAAGACCGGGTCCGCCCGGTGACCGGGTCCTCCCGCCAGGGTTCCACGAAGACATGGCCCATTGGGCGGGAACCGGCGGTTTCAAGAGGAGCACATTCCATTACGAGAGAAATCTCGTGCATCGGACGTCACCCATAATCAAAATTTACTTACTTGAACTAAAACTTTTCTTAAGAAACTCTGTAGTAAAATAGAACGTTTTCAAATTGTGTTCCGGGCACCATCTTCTAGAAGCAGATGAGCAGCTCTCAACAATAAGAATAAACATCGAATGAAAAAATAAGAAACAAATATTGCAGGAAATATTCTGGCATATAATATTCTGGCTGCAAAATAAACTGGCATGTTCCTACTACTTTGCTGTGTTATTTGCGTTTTCGGAAGCTATTCTTCTGTAAACTCATACACTGCCCTTGCGTCACGTACTGGATACAGATATTACATTACTAGTTTAATCTGATGATTATGTCGCATCAATGGTTATCTGTCACGACTATAAGAAGCAAATGCACATTAATCGTGTACATTCTTTGAAAGAAATGTGTTTTTGCAAGCACGAAAACATAATCACCCCCTCTCTCTGACTGTTAACTTTGTTTATTTCATTAACTAGTTAAATGAAGGCCATGAAACTTTCTTGGAGTCTTGATGCATCACGATGATCACTTTTACGACTCAGAACATAAAGTTACGCCTCAGACTACAACAAACGTAATTCACTGCGGTAACAGTATTTTTAAGTGTCAACTTGAAGCAACCCCGTCTTTGTTGATTGTATGTCAGTAAAAACAAAACACAACCTCTTATCCTCCCAGAAAATCGCAGACTACAAGGAAATGTTGTATACCGAGTTTCATAGTTAACTATGCCAATGTTTGATATAATAAGTGATTACTATTACTGATAATCCCCTTGCCATTTCGAGAATTAAGGCGATATTTATTTATATCCTAAATTACAAGAACAGTACTCACTAAGTAAATAGTAACACTTTGATTGTTGCGACCACTATTTTTACAATCAACAAACGCTACATTGTATAAAGCTTTGTATAAGGCTGTAATAAGGCTTTATTATAACATTGCTATAATATCTATCTTCTATTGATTTTACACATTTAGGGAATGAACAGGAAGTGTATTTGTACGAAATGTAAATATTACATTAAATATTATTGGATTAGTCATGCTAATATTCTGGCGGTTAACAATTAAAAGATACAAATTGTAGTTTTAGTATTTCTTCCCGAGAAAAATGAAAAAATTGCTTATGCGAATAGCTATCAAATTTAATATAAATGCTTCTTCGTCAGTATTAATTTAAAGGTTTGAATTGTAATGAGAATCCTGAGTAATATTCGTGTTCACAAGTGTTTGAGTTCGGATCACAATATGAACACAATGAATCAGATATTGGCTATCTTATTTTATTATTGATACGCAATAGCATATTAGATCCATAATGTTCTTCCAGCCTTTTCTTACATTATGATTATGTAATCCAATACACGATCAATATTTAGTTAGACGTGTTTTGTTGAAAAAAAATATGACCGCTCTATTTTTTACCACTGTTGTCGTCGTACTTACGAAACAAGAATTCTCTTGTTTCGTTTGTACTTATTTTGGAAGTCACAATGTACAGTATTTTAGTTCCCGTGATTTGTTGGGTAGAAATTCGTTTATTTATTTTTATTTTTTCATACCGATTTTCCGTCGGTGTGTCTGTTGTGTAAGAGCATTAGCGAATGACGCACGTGGGAAACAGACTCTCTCTAAGTAGGCAAGTATGGCACGGAGAGCAAGTATCAGCGCAGTCACTCACAAATAATCCAAAAATAGGCCCATTTTATGTGTAAAGAAACCAGTCTAGTGCCTCCCTCGGCTCATTGGTTAGCGTGCTCGCTTTCCACGGCGCAACCCCGGGTTCGATTCCCCTCGAGGCAAATTATACTTGTGCCCTTTCCTTACAAATTTCCCAGTATCTATTGCTGTGTGAAGATGAGAAAGTCCATCCTAGGATTCTGAAGACCAGTATATACGATGAAGGGATGTCTTCGTGCTAACCACACAAACCCCTTTTCTCATGGCCGAGAGGCTGGGTCATCTCCGGCCGGCCGAGGCCCGTAGCGGGCTGTCGAGCTCAAGAATAGGAACAGGAATCAGTCTACCGCCTATTCGATGATTGACCCCGTGGAAATTGGAATACTCTTGTGTTTGTGAATTTTTGTTAAATTTACGAGATCGAAAAATGTATGTAACACTCCCTCCAACAGTGCGTTCGATCGAGCGATACCCAAAGTACCGGCACCGTTAATTTATCTTCTGATCTCACATATAATTGGTGTACAATGTCTTTTCATGCCACCTAATGTGTATCCCACGTCGTAAACTCATCAATTGTTGCTAAGGACTATATTTTCAGTCAATAAAAGATAGAAGTCTGTAATATTTTGTTTACTGCCATTTGTTTTGAGCCAAGAAAGTTTATGCTGAATTAAATAATATTGATAGATCTACGCCAGATTATTCGTTTTCTAGAATCTAATTTTGTTGTTAATGTAATATTCAGTATTCACAGAGTCAGCGAAACATACATATATTGCGGCGTTCTAATTATATATTTTATTTAAAATGTCCAGCCTGGTCTACTTTGTCGCGAAAGGAAACACGTGACTTTTGCGGAAACCCTTCAACACAAACTATGGTTTTTCTGATAATTAAATATTCATAATAGATGATAGATAAGTCAGTGTCTGAACCTATCTGCTTCTACATTTTCTTCCAACCTATTGTTTTCACCAACCTCCGTTCACCGGCTCACTAACATATTCGCATGACTGAGAGTTTACACTCAGGCATAGGCGTGCGCAGTGAGGAGCCGGGGCAACCCTAAACATTTTCAAAGGGGCACATAGCCGCACTTGATAAAACATTTCATTTCCGTAAATATTTTTATCCCTCATTTTCCTTCTTTTTACCATACAATCAAGGAATTTTTTAATTTTACATAATTTAAGCTTCTTTGGAAACAGCTGAGGTCTTCCACGACCACTATTATTTTATACATAATTTTATGCAAGATTTTAAAAATTATAACAAACAGAATAATTAATTATAATAATTTAAAGTATTCGTCAAACGAGTAGGTTAAGGAATTTGCTATAAGTTATTTGGGGAAGAAGCTTGCCTGGTCCGACAACTGTGTAAATAGTTCAACATGAAACCATTTATATTTATTAAGAGTAATTATAAAAGTCATAATTTAATTCTATTTTCATTATGTATTTTTTATTTATTAGCCAAATATTTCATACGTAAATATGAACAAGTTCAAGTAAATGAGGACCCAAAAATGCAGTTGGCCCTCCTTGTTGTTTTAGGCAGCGCACGTCTATGCACCCAGGGGTTTGCATATTCAAGAATCGTGAGAAACCACGCGGATGAATTGTCTTCTCTCACCTTGAACTTTTAAGACGCGCTTCGCTGTCGATGATCTGTTCCGCTGGCACTTTTCGGTCGCGTCGTGTTCTACGAAGAATTTACAACTCATTGAGGTGTCAAAGTGATGGCAAGAGCCTTAATCGTCATTCGAGCGGCACTATCCGAGGTCGTAATCTCTTGAGGTGCATCTCTTCGTATCTGAAGCTAAAATTGCAACAAATACGTAATACATGTTTAACTGCTTAGGTACAAGATATTAACAATAAAATTTGATTTTCGATAACATTTGATTTGTACTTAATGGCTTTCGATGAAGGCTGACATGCAGCAGATACAATCTCCAAAGAGTCACAGAAAGGAAATGTTTAAAAATGTTATTGTGTAAAGGTGTATGTAATTTGCTTCATGTCAGACCAGTCAGCTATTACTGACTTAGAAACTGATTCATTATTCTTTATTGTGGAAGAAAAAATTGATAAAAGTTTTATACCAGACGACAATCTTCGTCGACTTCAAATATAAATGTTTCTGTTTTATTGTGCATCCGAACGTGCGGGAAAACATTTTTAAAAAGAAAAATGCCTGAACATTTCTTGTATTTTATCACATATCGTCTCAATATTTGTCTGTGGTAAAATCTCCACAGTTGTAATGGAGGGTATATATAACTCAAAATAAAATTACGATACGAAAGTTCTTTCATTGAAGTAGTATAAAAGAAATAGTTGGGTAACACTTCATTTCTGTGGACAAACATAACTGAGAAATTTGAAATCTACAAAGTATCCACATCTTTTGCAAGAATCTACCTTTATTTAGCATATTTATACATTAACTTTTAGTTTATAAATTATCCACTTCCACTTATGAAAGTAATGATGTATTAAAAATGTTAAAAAGCTAAAATATTACGATATGTGACATTGTCTACAAGATAATAATGGTTAATTCACTGAACATCCCTACCGAAGAGTACGAGTCATTATTTATTATTATTATTATTATTATTATTATTATTATTATTATTATTATTATTCCGAACAGAGTATATTTTTACAATACCTTAATTCCATCTCTTTACACCCTGGAATCTTTCTTAGTCAACTTCATGAAATGCTTCGAAAACAGCGGTAAGAGATTTCAACTTGCTCGTAACTCTAACGCGTTAACTAACCTACATCTTCACGCACTTATAAGTACCAAGGTTAGAGTTCCGCCGTGCATTGTTATGATGCGAGACTGGTCCTCTAACCTCGACCGAGTTTGCATTTGAACTCGTGACCTTCGCGCGATGGAGCGAACACATTACTCACGGCGCGACGTGTCCGCACGTCGCCGAAGGCGCAGCCCCGGGCGACTCAACCTCCGGAACCGGCAGCGCTAATCATCCACGCAACTAAATACGTTTCACTCCCTTCATCAAACCGATTTCCACACCAAATCAGAACATTGGTTGTCAAATCGTTCGACAATAATAAAAGTAATAAAGAGTAGTTAAATAAGAATGTCGCTTAATAACATCGTATGAACAATGTACTACACGCTCACACAAACTAGTAATGGATTTGCCACGTTCATTGACGATTTATTTTTCATTGTAGTATAAGCCAATAATGTGAGCTACAGCTTTAAAACATTTTGGAACGGCATTCCATAATTATCTTGCAGTAAATTCGAAAAACTATCAACAGAAGACAAATAAGTAAGGTAAAAAAATTCAAACAAATTCCTTGACAATTTCTGATTTATTTATCGTTCGAGAAACGAAGAGTAAAAAATAAATTTCATCCAACACAAACTTCTACAAACGTTTACGAACTGGGCGTTGTATACTCAACATAAAAGAAAGCGGAAAATGCATGCGAGTCTTTTAGATGCAATTTTCATTATATTTTTACCACGTTACGGAATTTTATTTAGTATCGTCTTTTCTAGAGAACTGATCATTTTAACTATATTTTTTGTGCACACCACTTCACTTTTGAAAAAAATACTATTACTTTCTCCGCCTTTGAAATTTATTCTGACAGGGTGAATAACATAAATATTGATGTAGGAAGCGGAATAGAAAGTTGACATACTGACGCGATATCATGCAATAATGCAAACATCATATAACATAAATTGTATTTCGCAATTCTTTAGATAGTAAATAATGTACATTATGGAGGTTCTACTTTTCGGTCAGTGGAAAATACCACAAAATGCTTGTAACTTTGTAGATAATCCTGGAATGAAAAGAGAACATCAGAAAGCTCCTGCCAGCGCTGCGAAGTATCAGAATATTATATAGAAAGAAACCTATTGCAGCATTATATACACTGGTAACTATTTGATAAGCAAAAAACGCTGTACATGAAATAAATTATGACGCGACAGCCCCGGGCGACAGCTCCCGGAACAAGAACTTGCGATTGTGGTTTTCGACCTTGAGAGAGTCGTCATAATCTCATACATCTTATGCCACTGATGATCCTGAAGACAATTTAAGTACGAATTCCTTGAGTGATTTCACGGCCTGAGCCATTATCTTAGTCATTACCGTCAGTTAGAAACGACCTGTTGAAGACAATTCAGAGCGATTGGTCATTCTGCCTTCAAGGTGATAACTTCAGGCAAGGGTAAAATAATTATCATAAATGCAATGTTTCGGCCCACTTCAAATATTCTGAATACATAAAACTGATTGAATTTAAATTATATTGTTTGTTAAATGAATAAAATAATTATTGTGTGTTGTGAGATACAAAATAATACCAAATCCAATTTTCCGACTGTTTTCGCTTAAAAGATTTAACATCACTCGCAAATATTGCAAAAGTATTAACTATGGAACCTGAAAACTGCGTGGTCATTCTTTAATCATTTCTGCACATTTGGGTGATGATTCCTTGTTTAATATACTCTTAAAAAGGTAGGCTACCCATTTTGTTCTATTTTGTGCTTCATGACCGATAAAATGAAAATGCATGCAACAAGATCCAAACGTAAAAATTCCAGCAAGTGCAAAGTCTTCAAAAAAGAGCATTAGTGCACTTGATTAATAAAACAATTTTTGAATATGTAATAAACGATCTCAAAATTTTTATTCCAAAATTTCTTAGAGAAAAATAACAGCCCTACTTACTTTTAACTCTTCTAAATATCAATGGAGACTTATGTAAAGCTCAAACTTATATTCAATTTATCCAAGCAGTTTGATAACAAGTTACACAGAAGCATATTAAGTGGTCATTTCTAAAATTCAACTTTGCCTTCGTTCACCACAATGTTTATAGCTGGGGCTCGCAATGATTCACTATTCCAGAACCAATTTATACACGTTTTGCGCAAAATTAATTTCAGTCCAGTTTGAATTTACGACCCCACAAACAACCGCGATAATTCAAGAGCACGACCTTTCCTCTACACTTTGCTTGGGAAAGCGTGAAAAACGGCGGCGCCGAATCCGCTTTCGAGCAAACGCCAGCTGACCTCCGCAGTCGTGAGCGCGGCGACCTCCAAGGGTCATAGCGGGAGCGGCGGCACCGGCAGCCATTGCCGCAACGGCCTGAGATTCCCGAGACGAAAGCCTGACTCGAGCGCGTTTTATATATCAAGAAAAGTGACGCATCTGAAATTTCTTTATTTTAATTATGTGAAGGAATGATTTTAAATTCTTTACACTTAACCCAGTTGTCTAAATGTTTAAAACCCTACGGGGTTTTGTTTAGAAAAAAATAATCTTACTACTCAACCAAATTTCGCGATTTTTGCTTTAAATGAAATACTTTGCCCTAGATGTGTTATTAACGGATCTTATTAACCGATTTTACAGAATAAATCGTTTAATATTTTTTTAACTCAGGGGAATGAACGCTTACTTGCTGTCATTGGCTCATTACATCATTTGCAAGACCAACAATACATTACTGTAGTTGATCTTGGTAGATCATCCTTCCGTCATGAGATTATAGTTAACAAAGCGAAGAAAGCGATTTTTTTAAGTTTAAAGATTATTTGTTTTTAAATGCAAATATTAGTGACTGTGTATAAATAGAATGTTCGACAAGAGTCTGATGCACGTGTCCTTTTAGAAAACTCTCCAGGTATCGTAATTATAGTATGAGATTTAATGTGATATAATTTGTAAATTATGTAATTATGTAAAATATGTAATAATTATATGTGGTATAATTTGTAAATTATGGTGTATTGCTGGATTACAATCCCTGCAACGTAACGTGGTAAACGTGGTATATATAAAAAAATATATTTTTTATTTTCAGAATCTTTTGTAACTCACATTGAAAAGTGATTACATTGCCACAGAATTTGCAATCTACTTCCGTGTTTTGGAGAATAATAACGAAACGACATGAAACAAAATTTTATGGGGTTTCGATTTTAGTACATGTAGTGCATATGTAGTACTTTTATTCTGTAGCGTTTCTACAGCTCTTCCTTTTGTAGGATGTAATCGCAGAGATTTGTGCTAGTTCTTTATTGCGATACCATTGCCTAAGTAATAGTCATGCCTGGAAATGGGTAAATGATTTTGACGGGTATGTGATATAAAAGTAATAGATCTGTAATGGAATGAGAGCAAAGGGAAACGGGAGTACACTGAGAAATCCTGCCGCAATTTCGCTTTCTCCACCACAAACTCCCATATGAAGGGACCGGTATTTGGTGAGGACCCAGTGTGGATGGCGGATGGCTTGACCGTCACATCGCGGGTCGCCCATAGAAAAGTATTTAGAAAAATGTCTTATTTTCACTAGTAAAAATTTCATGCAGACATTTCAAAAGATGGATGGAATAAAGACAAAAGTCTTCGGCCGCGAAATAAACCATTTTTCATAGATTACAAGAGTTCTCCTGCAAAAAGACAAATGTTTAGATGCTATACCACTTTTTGTGAGCGCTGACGATATTATTTTGAGGTTGAATGACATGTTTGGTGCATTGTCATAAGGGCTTAAGACAGTTTTGGTCCTTTTCAGTTTGCTCCTAAACGTAAGCGTTTAATACCAATTGTAAGCTTGTGTTTTTCTTGCACCAAGGGTATTGGGTAATAGTGCTTTTCACTTATTATCTGAAATACCCGAAGCAATCATCTTGAAAGCAGAAGTAATATGATTGAAACATCATCGCAATTAAACGGGAATAATTCAAATATATGGAGCTCTAATGAGAACCCGAAGAAAGGTTATCGGTAAGTTCATCTAAGCAAATAGTTGTATTCAATGCAATTTCAATTTACTGGAGAATCTGCATGACTTATAACTATAAATGTGTTAGGGCATAGGTAGGCGGGAAGTTCATTTAGTCGAAGCTCCCTCTTACTTTCTTACTGTTCTCTTAATTTAGTGTTTGGATATGTGAATGTGTGATATGTGTATTGTGAATATATATATATATATATATATATATATATATATATATATATATATATATATATATATTCAAGTTGTGACATTCTATTGTTAAAATTAATGTTTCTATGTTTAATAATAATTAATATTCGATTAACATTCTATTGAAGCGTTTATGGTGGGCGTAATTTATCCTTGGGGTATCTTTAAATAGTTTTTAATGTCTTTTGCTGACAGTTCCAGATCAAAATTTTTAACACATTCTGCTTTCGGTAGTTCTTCAAAAAAATTTACCAAAAGTCTTCTAATGTATGTATTTAGGTTTTCTATTTTCAGTTCGTTTCGAATTTGTCTATTTGATACAAACCATGATGCTTTAATTATGCGTCTTAAAAATTTATTTTGAACTACTTGATTTTCTCTAAGTTACATTTTGCGGCCCCACCCCATACAAGGCAAGCGTAAGTAAGCGATGGTCTAACAATTGATTTGAATAAAGTTATCCCACATTCTAAACAAAGACTTCGTTCCACATATCAATTTGTCCTCCTTTGACCTTTGAACGTCTCTTTCGCTGTCAGAATCATTGAATTCTCCGGCTGAAGGGTTGGCGTCTCTTTGAGAGTAAGAGCATTTGCATGAGATGCAATACATTCTAGAAATTCTCAAATGTCCCTTAACGTTGTTGGAACGAACAGATCATGTGACTTTCAGTTGATAAGTTCACTCGTGATAGGTGACATGAACATAAATAATTCTTCCCGTAGGAACTCAGCGCTTACGTTCTCCTCAAACTAACCAGGCGAACAGTGAACGCCGCTGCAAGTAATGCAAAGGCCCCGAAAAAGCGGGCGCGGGTGCACCGGGTGTCAGCGGGAGGCCAACGACCGCCGCAGGGGGGCGGGGGCGGGGGCGGTGGAGGGGGCGGGGCGCAGCGCATTTCCTCCACCGCCGCCTACGACCCCGCCCCCCGCCGCCGCAGTCGCAGCGGAATCCGCGTTCCCAATCGCCCACTCGGCGTGGGGCCTTGGCCGCGGAGGCGCTGGAGGGGGCCGAGGAAAACAAGAAAGATGCGGTGCGAGCGACGAGGAGATAGAAGAGGTATGTAGCGAGAGATGCAGCTTTTTTTGGGGGGGGGAGGACTGCATTTGATGGAAAAGGCGAAGGGGGAGGCTGTTGTCCTCGGTGATATGGGGAAGTCATGAAAACAGTAGTAGTGAAGAGGTGTAAGTAACTGATGTGAAGCAGAAATCGACGCAGCAAAATGGAGGTGGTGCGATCGGCAGAGGAGATTGAAGTTGTATGTAGCTACAGATGAAGTCTTTTTAGAAGCAGGAGCGATGATTAGTTTGGAAAGGGCAGATGTGGTGTCCGTCGTCTTCTGTGTTATGGGGAAAACATGAAGATAGTAGTATGAAGCGGAAGTGAACGCACCAAAATTGAAATGGTGCGATCGGCAGAGGAGAGAAAACAGATACATAGCTGAAGTGGAAGCGATGATCTAGTGGGAAAGACAGAAGTGGTATAATTAATAGGTGAAATGGCGAATTCTTGAAGATGAGCACAGGACAGTGGAAATGAAGCAAAAGAGGTGGGTCGCAACGAGAAAGAGGCGTTGCAAGTGGCCGAGGAGGACATAGAGTAGGTAGCTGAAGGTGAAGACTCTCCAGGAGGAGGAAAAATGAGTAGTGTAAATGCTTGAGGTGGTAGAGAAAATACATATGATGGAAAACATTGAAGTGTTGTTCAGTTCAACTCACACATTTTAATTTGCCACTTTTTCGTAGTATGGTAGAATACATTCAGGTGGCCGAGAAGGTCAATGCGTATGAAAGTAATTCAGTTTGTGTATTTATTTATCTATCTCCCAAAATAGTAAAAACTGCGATGAATATAATCTGCGTATAGAAAGGTAATATGCATATAATGAGGGAGGATGGGTATATTAGAACACGAGGAAAAGATCAGAGGGTTAAAAAAAAAGATCGAGTGAGGAAACGGAGACGCGACAAGTATAATAAGTTGGGGATGACAAGCGTGAAAGAGGAGTAGGAAGGGATGACGCGACGAATGGCAGGTCAAGAAAACCTGGAGAGGAATTTCAAAGGCGGATTATAGTTCGAGTTTTCGCAGAACGTCTAAAGCTCTTCAGAAACAGAAGAGGGAGTGGGTTGAATGTAGCTAATGGTGAGAACCTGTAGTCTCTGTTGAACAAAATTCCTTTCAGTTCGTTGAACAGAACTGTGGAGACATTCAAAGATAACCAAGAAAAAGTGACAATTTAAATGTGCGAGTAAAACAGAACAAGGATTGCATGAATCTCATTTCAACAAATGAAACGTAAATATATTTTTGCATAATTCGTACTATTTCAATTATTTAAAAATCAATTTCAGTAACAATACTTCGAGTAATCATCCTTAGAATGATAGCATCCTCCTTCCATTATATCGTGTGGAGTATTCCATGTCTGCTCAAACAGAGAAGGCAATCAACATTGAAGTTATGTCACGACGTGTATAATAAAATACCTCATAAGATTCATATTATACGGGTATTCAACAAGATTACGTTTCCATAGCTGCAGAGGACGCAGCTCTAGCGTCATAGTAGGGGAACACTTTACCAACAGGTAAAAGTTAAGTCTTTGTGTGTATGTATACAATTTAATAATGTCTATATTTACACAATTCATAGTCTCCTTACAGTCTGTACATGTTTGTTGCGACAACATATTGCCGGACGCCTGCACATAGCCAACTCTCTCACTTCGTGCAGAGATCCGCCACATGACGCAAACAGTTCGAAGTCTAGGAGCCTTCTCCTCGTGCAAGATATACGATCGTCATCTGGCAAGTCCTTTTCCCTCCGTACAACGAGGATCATCTCTCCTCTGGATCTTGCAAGCATGGTATTTGAAGATGCTATTCCACTCTAAAGCAGTCGGAGTATGTGAAGTACTCATCCGAAGAAGCCTTCAACTGGTAATAGATCCTGCTGATGGTGAATGTCGTTTTGTGCTATGTCTACTGGAAGAGTTACTTGTCACAGTTACTTCGAATGACAATGGTGTAGGTAGGCAAAGTGTAGCAATGAACTTTACCCAATCTGGAATTTGAGGCAAGCAAGACATCTGTAGAGGAACTAAAGGTTGACAATCAGTGAAATTCTGTGCTTGCAGCGAAGTTGGGAAGAAACAGAATAAGAACAGAAATAGCACAAAATAGAAGTAAGGATTGAAGTAATAAAAAGTGTATGGAAATAAAGGAAGAAAACGTGTCATGTACATTCTTGAAAATAACTATATAAATCATACTTTCAAATACTAATTCCTCCTAATTTGAATTGATCCTTAAATACAAGTATACTTTTATTTTTCAATTCCCCACTATCGAAGACTCCTCATTCCAGTACATATATTTATAATTTTACTTGAAACAAATCCCAATATTGTCAGAGCTGTTTCACAAATAACACCAAGAACTGAAATATCCTTTCAGAGGATCGTTCCACTGTCACTCAAAAGCGCCACGCCGCGCTGAAGGCCGCGGTTCAGAATACGCTAAGGCGATTTCCGCCATACGCCCACGGCCAACCGAAGCGCGCGGTGACGAGTGGGCGAACGGGAAGGCGCACCAGGAAGGAGATAAGCCGCCGAGCCCGATATTCCGCGCGTCTTCCAAACGCCCGCGTTGTGACAGTCCTCCGACAGCAAAGCCCTCGCCGACCACTCGGCCTACGAGTTGCGGCCTGTGGTCTAGACCCAGGCAGTCCGCCGAAATAATTTGCTTTCGTCGAATGAAAATGATGAATCTGAACTCTACTGACAAGCTTCGTCGAATAAAAATGATGAATCTGAACTCCATTGGCAAGCTTAGGCTTCCGCGGTGTAAAGGTTAGCGTATCGGACTGTTGTGCCCAAGGTGGCGGGTTCATACTCGATCAAAGCAGTGGATCTTCAAGGGCGAAAAAATCTTTCGTACACCTGCCTTCGAAGGGGACGTAATGCCGGCAACTCCATTTTATAGATTTACTGCTTGGAAAAGATCGTCAAGTCTAAATGACGTCTCTGAGCTAAGTCAGAATCGCCCGAGTGATACCTCCATTCTCTGCTAGACGGTGAAAGGAGCACAGCAGATTTGTGTGTTTACGGAAGAGCAGCTCTGATGGTCTGAGCCTCCCCACGGAAAATAAGGGAACATTGAATTGAATTGAAATTTTGTGAGGTATTCTCTGAGTGGAAACGCGATAAAAATTGTTCTCTGGAAAGACCTACATTTTTTTCAGAACAAGGATTCAAAATGGATCTTTCATTTCTATACACCGACACAGTTTGCCAGGAAACAATGCCAATAACTCCGCCTTATCAGTGACGGCCGAAGGTGCATTTGAAGTCAATTTTTCAGAGCATAGAAATGAAACGTCCGGCATACTGGGGGAATAATCATGCTCGTGTAGTGCAATTTGAATATGTTTATAGCATTATTCATGTTACTTTTCCACTCAGAAGCCACGTCCATGTCGATAGAGTTCAGGTTCATCATGCATACAAGGAAGAAAACAAGGTAACCTGCCCTAACCAATCTGTTCGCAATCAGACTTGTTAGAGAGCCTTTTATTCTGTTCTGAGAAGCACAGTAACGTAGTCATTGTTCGACCGACACACACGCTCCGCACGTCATCAGGGCACGGAGTGTGACGAACAATGACCACGTTTCTTGGTCTCTGGGGGCGGAAAAACTTCGAAATAATTCTGGTTGGAATGAAATAGTTTAGGGAAAGTTATTTCGTTTAATTTCTCATAAACGATAAATGTTTTTTCTCATACACAATATTTCTTCTATCTTCACCAATAAGACTAAAAATATTCATGATTGTACCAGCGAGTCTTATTTACTTGACTCTTCAAGAAAACTGAAAACAAGAGTTCGACAAATTTACATTTCAATGAGATGCCAAAGACATCTATAAAATTTATTTACAGTGACTTGTAAACTGTACGAGTAAAATTAGATCAGTTAAATTTGCACCTACTAAACGTCATGATTAAGAACTGATTCCAAAACATTAATAAGAATTTTCTTATTTTCTTTCGAGAGATGCCTCAGCCCCCACTACGTGCCTTTGCCCGGGTCAACGAATTCTGCGGATTTGCTCCGACGGCCACTACAGAGCAACGCCGTGCCGTGTTCTGTCGCGGGCGACTGATCACAGCAGTCGGTGTATGTGGGAGAGAGGGAGAGATTCGTGACTGCACGTCTTTACGAATCGAACAACATCGATACGACCGCTGGAAGTTGTTGTTTCGGGAGTCATTAACGTGCATTAAAAGCCGCAACCAGGCTTACGCCAGAGATAATCGTGTCCTTCAAATCATGCAGAAGTAATTGAAGTACTAGAGACGAAAATCAGTTGCATTGAGTCGCATTATAAACGAAGGCGGAAACCCGCTCGGAGTAATATCCCGGATGTGCATGACTAGTGCTTTGAACACTACTACGCTTCTTGGTCCTCCGAGATTTTTCTCCAACTGCGCATGACGAACTCAAAATTTGAAATCACTCTCTCCCGGATGTCCTCCGAAATTACTGTTATTACGCCTTCTGCAGTGACAGATCGCCCTTTGCTTTATAAAATGTGCTCCCGTCTTTCTCCTCCGGCTTCTTCTCGACTTGCTTCGCTTCGGGTTCCTGGTTCGTCGCACTCTGAAGGCTGCAAAAGAAATAAAGGATTTTACCACCAACGCCGAGCACAAAGCAAGTCCGGCCGTGCACTGACGTAATAAGTGCTGATAGTATTTACCCAGAGGTATGTGCGCCTATTGAATGGCTCCTTCTATTGGCTTTGTACTTTTATATTCATTACCAGTTATAAATTATTTATCTGAACCAGGAAGAAGAATTAATTATTCAAATTTCTCATACACACACACGTTTTCTAAATAAATAGAAAAAAAGGAAAAATTTTGAACCCAGTAAATAATTAAAAACTATTTTTTCAACAAGGGAAATCAGCATGTCAAAAATATAGTTCGTTTGGAGTAACTATCCCTGTCTACTTGCGTTCATTAAGAGTGCACATTCCTTCATTTTTTGACAAGAATAAAACAAATGTTACTTAATACTCTTCTTTTTCTATGATTTTTTCTCTAGAAAGAGTGGCACAAGTTACCCTGTAGGCTTACCAAACACGTATTCAAGCTTTCGTGTTTCATTTCGTGTACTGTAAATAAAATGCCAATTTCACGTTCAGACATTGTAACGCACCTACATTGCATACGTCAACAAATATGCTTGTTCGCAATTCCTGCTGTGAATAACACAACAAATCCAATATTATACTTTTAATATCAGGTAAGAATGCATGGGATCGCAAACATAACAGATATTTTAGTCCCTTATTAATATTTTTGTCTCATTTTAAAGCAAACCAGTAATACTACCACCATAGTGTATTTTAGAGAAATTTTATTTTTCGATAATATGTATTTATTCCATATGTCATTAAATATACTGATAAAATGCATGTCTCAGTGACTTTTACGAGAATCGATGGTTCTTATTACGATTTTTGCACTGCAAATTAAAGAAATCTACAAATTAATACAAGTTCTACTGGATTAGAATGTCTTTGAGTTAACTTATGGATATAATCTTTCTGTTTAAAACATGAAAATTTTAAAGGGGAAAACGCTTTCTAACATTTTTAAAAGGACATTACCGACTCAAAAACACTTATTTTTATTGTCCTTACTTCCGTTGTTGTGGTTGTCGCTGTTGTTTATAAAGGCGATAAATACGCTGGGGTAAATGTTGATGGAGAAATGGAAAATGAGAGGCAGGAGTAACGGGATAACCACGAGAAAACCTGTCAAGAGTTCGCTTTGTTCACTACAAATTTAATATGCATCGTCTGGAGATCAAACTCGGGCCTCGGCAGGGAAAGGTTTGTGTGCTTGGCACTACGTTAAGAGCCTCTACCCCCTCGCAAAGTCAGCGGTGGAGGTGCACCGATGGGGCAGGGAAAACGGGAGAACTCCGAGAAAATCTGCCGAGTGTTCGTTTCGTCCACCACAAATTTAACATGGATTATGTGGAGATCACACTCGGGCCTCGGCGGTTAAAGGCGGTGAAAGGTACTACTCATTGCTCCATGAGGCCAACCTGTCCCCGTAAAGTCAGCAGTAGAGGCGGTAGCGCCGATGGGGCAAAGGAAACGAGAGAACCCCGAGAAGACTTGTCGAGAGCTCGTTTTATTCCGCCACAAATTGAACATGGATTGTCTGGAGATCAATCTCAGATTTCAGCCATAAAAGTCGAGTAGGCTAGACATTAGATGCACCACGATATCCCTCCCCCTCCGAAGACAGCAGTGGTGATGGCAGCGCCTACGAGGCAGAAGAAAAGGGAGAACCCCAAGAAAACATGCCGAGAGCTCACTTTGTCCACCACAAATTTAACATGGATTGTCCAGAGATCATACTCGGACCTCGGCGATAAAAGACATTAACTAGACGTTACGCCACGTCCCCCATTCCTCTGCAAAACAGCATTGTAGGTGGCAGAGCCCGTGGTGCAGGGAGAAACGGGAGAACCCAGAGAAATCCCACCGAGAACTCACTCCGTCCACCACAAATTTATCATGGATTAGCCGGGGATCGAAGGCGGTGAAAGGCGTTTGTTGTTATTGGCGTGTCTTCATTATCAGGGTGACGGATCTCGCGGGGACATCGCGAGCGACAGGGGGTGACGCGTCGACCTCACGCGCGCATCGTGCATGGCGATCGCCGCTCGTCTGGCCGCGCGGCTGAGGCCCAGAGGCGGCGGTGCGCTAGGCGCGGCGCGGCGCCCTCGGCTGCTGCATGCTGATGAGCGCCACGGAGCGGCACCATCTGCGCCGCCATCGCTGCCCGTCGCCGCTCGTTCACGCATGGATGGACGCGACAACGAGATCCGCACGCCGTGCGCGGACCGGAGGACGTTTGACGAGGGAATTGCAGAGGCGGCTCGTGTCAGTTGTAGCGTGTTTGCGTTGCGACCAAAACATTTCGCTATGTATTTTTATGAAATATGTGGTCTGTTTTATATATGTGATTAGTTTTGTAGGTCTTAATCGCATCACTTCTGACCGGGAGGTCCTAGGTTCGAGTCCTGACGGCGGCAGGATTTTCGACACTAGCTTTTCAGCAAGATCGAATTCCGTCGCTGTCTGGAGGAGGATTCTAGAGACCGGATGCTCTGATCGGTAGTTTTCCGTGGTTTCTCCGATCAACACCAGGCGAATGCCGGAGCAGTACCCTAACAAACGGGCCACGGACCGCGCGCGATCTGTCCTTCCTCTTCCTTGTCCTATCCTCTCCCCTTACACACACACACTTACACTAACATGCACTACACTACCACGTATTCCGGGAGACCGGTCGGGAGCTTAGAGCCTGTCCCGGCTGGGGCAGTGCCCCGCTGGTGGGAGAGTCCTGGTTAGGGGAAACCTCACTAGCCGACGGTAGATCGGCGCCGGATCTCACCATCCAACGGGGGAAGATCACCGCAATCTCCCGTGGAAAAAAACATGCACTACACTAAAGGGAATAATGACCAACGCAGTTGACGCGCCCGGAAACACGAAAAAATCAATCAATCGAAAAATTAATCGCATCAGAAGTTTCCTGAACTAATCGCCAATCCGATGCGAGAGAATAATCTATGCATGTACTGCTGGACCGGTAGTTTACTTCGTGATGCTACCTGCGAGTCACAATGCCAAAACGTAGGTGACGAGAAACCATTGGCTGAGACTGGAAGGAAACAGGGAGTTGAGGAACGTGTACCTCCGTGATGAGAACATTTCAAAAACCTGAGAAATCAGATCATATGATATGCGAATGATCTTCAGATCGCTTTCGCACAACCGGCGTTGTCCGCGGGTCAAAGACAAGAACTCAATAGATAGGAGTGAGAAATGGAGGGCGCATCAAATGCACTGGTATTTCCTAATCGCATTAGTGACGATTTACCTTTTAACTGGATTTGATTGATTGATTGATTTTTTCGTGTTTCCGGGCGCGTCAACTACTTCGGTCATTAGTCCCGTTAGTGTAGTGCATGTTTTTTCTCGGGAGATGGCGGTGATCTTCCCCCGCTGGATGGCGAGATCCGGCGCCGACCTACCGTCGGCTATGGGGGCTTCCCCAACCTTGACTTTCCCACCGTGGGGCACCGCCCCAGCCGGACAAGCTCTAAACTCCCGACCGGTCTCCCGGAATATGTGGTAGTGTAGTGCATGTTAGTGTGTGTGCGCAAAGGAAGAGGATAAGACAAAGAAGAGGAAGGAAAGATCGCGCGCGGTCCGTGGCCCGTTTGGTAGGGTACTGCTCCGGCATTCGCCTGGTGTTGATCGGAGAAACCACGGAAAACTACCGATCAAAGCAGCCGGCCGCTAGAATTCTCCTCCAGACAGCACCTGAATTCGACCTAGCTGAAAAGCTAGTGTCGAAAATCCTCCCGCCGTCAGGACTCGAACCTAGGACCTCCCGGTTAGAGGCGCTGCAGTGACATCAGTTGATGCACTGAGCTACCGCTACCGGTTTTTAACTGGAAATGTACAAATTTGAACAGTTGCGCATTGTTCATCTTCCAAAAATGTAGGTAAAATATGTGCTTGATTTCCTCTGGGTTGAGATGAGTACCAGTCATCCCGTTAAATTGTGGGGAAGATCTTTCAGACATACTCTGCAAAATGTAAGCGAGTATACCCGCAGTGTCTCGCGTACTGCTGTTTCAGCTGAGGTGATCCCAACTTATTTTTTGACAACCACTTCGTCTCTATTTTGTAAATCATCAGGTTTGAAGACACAAGCTGCCACTGATAAGAACAGTATTTGCTAGAAGGAATCATAATACATTTAGGCCATTAAATTGTGTTTGAAAAAGGATGGGCGCAAACAATATTATGAGCGAACCAAAGAGTTATTGTGTAGTCGATTAATTAAGTGTTTTTTGCAAAAAAAAGTGTTTTTGTAGGGGATCTTTTCTGAGTTACGTAACTAATGAGTCGACGAAAGGATGTTTTGCCTCCATCAATTCAGCGTCACGATCGAGCGGAAGAAGACAGGGAATAAGAAACGCAGAAGAACGTATCCGCCAAGGGGATAACGACCTCTCGCCCTCATCAGTGAAGCCAAAAAGAACAACGGAATAATGATCCATCAGTCTTCTTCCTATTAGCACAGGCGACTGCTGCACAGTAGCTCTTCATCAGGATTGGGGAATAGATGTCTGGGTATCGCATAATTGCCTTGACCTTCTCAGACGTATCATGTGGTGTGGCACAGTGTAGTCTTGAAGAGCCCCATCTGAATCGTCGTTCATCAATTCATAATTGCACAAAAAAATTAAGTATCAATTATCGACACTTAGTCGGAACCGTCCATTTGGGATATGGCTCAAGAAGAATTCTCGTTGCCAAAGTCGAGTCGGCGGGTGTCTGGGAGTTGACTTGGGTCGCCAGGCGCCCGCCCGCTCCATATACATGAAAATCAAGACAAATGACGTCCGTTGTCGCGCGGTGTCCTCAAGGACAGGCTGGATCGCCGCCCGCGGCCGAGCCGGAGTTGCCAGACCCGTGTCTCCATGCGGACAGGCGAGCAGGCAGGCTGTCCGGCGCGCGCCCAACGATGCAGCGCCGCTGACTTATGCTTCCTCCGCAGACGCCTCCGCCAGACAGGTTCCCTCCGCGACTGCAGTGGCGCTGTCGCTGCAAGCTAACGGGAAGCCACCTGATGGCCCCAGTCAGCCTGCCTCCTCAAGTGCCATGTTAGTGGGTTAAGGAGGAATGCTCGTAGTTTGCTTCAGACCAGTCACTCCGAAAATACAGTGTCAGGTTTAGGAATCACACAAAAGTTTATGTAAAATAGAAAGTGTTAATGTTATTTCCAAGACAAATATTTTTCATAGAATTTCAGTTCTGAAGAAAGCCACTATATGAAGCTGTGACATATCATAATTGGTTAATTTCATTGGCAGCCTATTTGATACAATACCTACTCATTAATCTATTAAAACTATGTTGTGTTCTCTTTCTACCGGGCCAGGTGGTCGATTTTCTTGCAGCACGAACCAACTCAATATCACAGACCAAAAAAATGGTCTCTCAAAACTCACCTCGTGCGTGTATGTATCTCTTTCTTCAAGGCATTTGAGTTCTAAAGAGTTTTGCTTTATGTTGGTTCCAGATTTGCGAAACCTTCAAGAGTGTTAATGACGAATTAATTGATTACTGCGCACCCCGTTGGGATGGTAAAGGCCATGTGGAAAACGACCGGAGAAAAATGAAGTCACTCTATTGATAATTTCTACCCAAGAGGTTGTTAAAACTCGGACGTGTTTCTTAACGTTGTGTAGTGCAGTGCCTAAATACTAAGTAAATGACTAGTACTTCAAGTGACGCATTTTGTTGTCTCAAAATCTACCTTGAGAATGGATGTATCACTTTCTGCAAGGAATTTGTGATGCCTTGCACAACATGAGTTTTGCTTTATGTTGGTTCAAGATCTGCGTAACCCTCAAGTATGTTAAGGAGTAATTTATTGTGTACTGTGTACCCCATTGGAATGAAAAAGGGACATGTGGAAAATGACCTGACAAGAATTACGTCACTCTCTTTATAATTTCTATTCAACAGGTCGTTAAAATTGTAACTTACCACTTAACGTTGTGTAGTGCAGTGTGTATATATAAACAGATCCAACCAGTAGTTCAAGTGAGTCTTGTGATCAAATTTGAAAATGGCTCATATCCGCGTGCATGACTTCGTGTGATGACCCACGTTTGAGGAAGCGAATTCCTGATCCTCCACGGCGCTCTTGGATATGAAGAAGTGCTAGGGGCGGGCGCTGCTGCACAGCGCATGCGCAGTGCCGGGGGTGTTCACCTGCGCAGGTGCGCGCCGAACAATGGCGCAGCGGGGGCGGCGGGGACGTCGCCGATGCTATCTGACCGCAGACCGCGAATACGTAGTGATGCAGGAAGAGAATGACGATTGTACTCCGGTTGAATTAAGAGTAATAACAACGGTACCCCGTGACGAGATGAGGTAAAAGAAAATGAGTCGTAGAATGGAGCAATTAAATTTTCAAATAAGCCTTGAATAGCCAATGCAACTACCTGACACAGAGTGAATGTACAATGAGATTTTTATGAGACAATGTGCATGTACCAAATGTGAAGATGATCCAAAGATTAGTTTGGCTAGGAAAAAGTATAAAGCCCTTCTATTAAAATGAAACAAGGAATAAACCCAGGTGGTAAAATTGAGACATATCATATATATATATATATATATATATATATATATATATATATATATATATATATATATATAAAGAGAGAGAGAGAGAGAGAGAGAGAGAGAGGAAGATTGAATTGAGAATTGAAGAAGTGCAAAAATCATTGTTAGTTATTTCAATAAGGAATTGCAATTTTTTTGAAATAATTAAAATAATAATTAACAAGAAATACGAAATCGAGTAACCATGTCAATTACAAGCAAAAATTCTATCTCACGATTGCTGAGGTGTAAAATTATTACTTGTTTTTTGCCATTTTTTTCCTTTATTCTTTTAATTTCTATTCGAGTATCATTTTTGAATTCAGAGATGTTGTTAGCTTTTTAATTTAACACTTGAAAACCACTATGTTAAAAGAATAAATTCTTTTAATTTTCTAATACGCAGTACAAAAAGATCTGGATCTTTTTGTCGCATAAGTTGAAGTTGAACATTCTGTTGAGTAATCAGCAACTAGGAAGAGAATACAGCTTCGTTCAAACCATGAGAATGTGTAGGCCAAGTGACCATATGAAACCAAACCTGAGCGTGAAAAGTGTCTAAGCGTTTCTAACGAGGAAGGGTGCAAACAGGAAGTCGCAAAAAAGCAAAAGAACCCGTCCGGCGAGGAACAAAAAAAAAGGCGAAGGCGCTTAAACGACCTAAGCAGGCGGAAGCGACGTCAGCGAATTCGCGAGAGCGGGCGTCGCCGGGCGGGGCGGGAAGGGGCGGGAAGGGGCGGGAAGGGGCGGGGCGAAGTCGCCCCGAGGGCGGCGTGGGCGTCGGGGCAGGTGCCATCGCGTCTGGAGGGCGGACACGCGCCCGCCACGTGCGCTGCACCGCGGCGGTCCCGTTAATCTCTCACCGCAGGTCAGGTTCCGGGCGGGGATCCACACGCGGCAGGGCACAGCGCACTGCAAGTGCTGCCCTGCAGGTCAGGGAAGCCATCACTTCTCGAAATTTCTTCACGCATGCGTTTCATTCATTAGCAAGTAAATTACCTTTTTCAATGTGATTGTTTGTTCAATGTGCAGCATCTGTTAATACTCGGACAAAAAACTATTTACCCGGCTTCCCGAAGTGAGGAGGATTCCCTTTTTCATTATTAAGTTTATATTTCTCTCATTCATGTTATCAGGATTAACTAATCAATGACCAAATGATTTTATTATTGGTTTTGCTGAAATTATTTTTGTTCTGTCTAATTAATAAGTGTGTTATGGTTAGAACGCACATATTCTGTAATAAGCATTCACAGAGTGCTTTAAAAAAACTTGTAAAATTGTGGATTAATATCATTGAGGGCACTTGACTTTTTTATTTCGTCTTTGGAATGTGTGCTACGGCATTAAATTGAAATAATAGAAGCTGAGTAATATTTAAAATTCTAATTAAGGGATGGGTATTTCAATTTTATATTTGGTTACAATAAAATGTACAATGTTTAGAATTACCGAAAGGACTAAACAAATGATAATATTTGTAGTTACAGATTTTTTCTATAGCTGAGACGTTTAGAATAGCTCTATCCGAAACAGCACAATATTTCAGGTTCAGTTATGTGAACATTAGGTTTGTAAAGAGGATTCTTTTACCACTCTTTCGACGTGACATGCTTACCTCACAGTAATATCTCAGACGTACAGGCAAAGAATACTTTTGTTTCTTGTCGTATTACTAATTAGCAGATAATGCACGTGAGAGCACATGTTTATTCGACAAAATCCACATATAATTGTTTTATTTCACTCTTTCTAGGAAACTCATAGCAAACACTCCTTAAATTATAACAGAAATATCGAGTCAGTGTGGATCACCAGAAGGTATGGAAAAGAGCCATGAAGGAGTAAGTTCCCCCGGCAATGTCCCAAGCATTTTCCGGGTCATAGCGTCCACAATCCAGCTTGTTGGCCAGACCTGATTTAAAGGGTTTTATTTTTGATTTCCCTACTACTGGCAAGCAAATTTCAATCCACACATTGAGCTCTCGTAGAGTTGTACGAGCCGGCAACTGAGTTTCTGCGGAAAGTTGGCAGAAATTGTAAACAATCGGCGTGTAAATATTACGTCATTTTCCAGTCACGGTTAACGGTCCTGTTCCGGTTCGATGCCCCGCCCTTCGCACCCGGTGGGCGGGCGGGTGCCTCAGGTACAAAAGAGCTCCCGGGGAGGCAGCCGCCTCTTCTGGGGCAACGGGAGTCCCCATTGAGACCCGCAGCTCTTTTTGGGGGCGTTGCCAGCTTCCGGGCTTGCCCCTCGGCCCGCCCCGATCCCGCGCTACCCTTGCCCGGTCCCATTCCATAGGGCGTCCCCTCCTGTCACTACGCCCTTCTCTGTTAGTTGACTCGGGTTATGTAGAGTTCTGCTAGAAGTAATATGTTCAATTACTGATTCCATTTTTAAATGTGTTTTTGTTTCCTATGTCAACCATTAATTTCTTATTCCTGTTCTATGGCTCGACAGCCCGCTACGAGCCTTGGCTGACCAGCGCTGATGGTCAGCTGTCTCGGCCATGGAATAAGAGGTTAGTGTACTGAGCACGAATTCTTATTCACTCACAAACATATTAAATAGCGTGTGAGGAAATGGTTATCATGCCTTTCATTTTATTTTCAGTAATATGACTACTCAGACTTTGATTTCAATTTCCAAAGACTAATAACAAACAATCTTTGCGTTTGAAAAAATATTATCTCTTAAATACTCTGATAATAAAACTGAATTGATTGAAAAAATGTTTGAATTAAAATGAAACGAATTTTAAGTATTCTCATTTACGTAATATGCAGAATTGTGGTAGTAAATAGTGTTATATTTATGACGTTAGAATCATTATAAAAGGACTTACGAAGCGTTCTTTTGTCATATTCGTTTACTCCCGGAAAAGCTCTTTCGGCCGCATTGAGGCTTTCTTCGATTGCCCGTGCGATTCTGTGGCGAGTACGGGCCTCGGTAAAAACAAAACGATTGCATTTCACAATGCGGTCGAAAAACCTTCATAAAGAAATAAACGTATATAGCAAAACAACGATTCGTAATTACGTTTACAATGCAGAATTGTTTCTGAATACAGTATAACATTCAATATCATCTGCTTCAATTGCTTTGAAATTAAATTTACAAAGACTGATTTGAAAGTCCTCCAAGCTTTTTTAGGTCACGTTGAACCTCCGCGGATGTTGATGTTGGAAACGTGTGTGCTTTCCTTCTAAAGAAGGAATCGATTCCTCATTGAGAATCTGAGGAGTTCATACGAGTTTAACTTGGAATGAAGTGATCCCGAAAAGGAAATTCATCCGCGCGAAACCGCTATACCTCCCACTGTTCGTGCACGGTAGTCAGAACGGATCCGGTTTCAGAAGTGGCTGTCCCGCGATGTCTCGACGTTCAGTTGGATGTTTAAACGCCAAAAAGGCTCGTATATTTTCCGATTGCCAAGAAAACTAAAATATATAAGAATTATGAAGGAAGACGTATCATTAATTAAAAAAAACTTAAATAAATAAGGCACGTTTCAACCCTTAAACAATTTCACGAAATTTCTTATGTTTGTGTTTACTAATGCAACCAACAACAAACTTTTTAATCATGGCTACTTACAAATACATTTTCAATTTAATGTAAACTCTACCTGAAATATATTGAATTTTAAAACTTGTCTTTTATCATCTGATTTGGTTGTAAACGAAATTTCGTCGGCTAAATAAAATGGTAAATTATTGATGAATAAAACGTCATTTTTTAGATTCTGTTCACTTCATAAATACATAACCTTGGTGAGCGATATCCGAATTTGTAGAAGTTCTCATTTCATATTGGAATTGCGCAGACGGCTGCATCAGCAATTGTTCTAGGCTACAATCTTCTTTGACGCTCTTCTTAAGTTGTATTTGCGTTCATTGTGATTGAGACGTGAATGGCAAAGTCTATCTTCTTCGTATCGTATTCAAACATCTAAAACATTGTTTATTACTTAATAACTGACCAGAAAATTCAAGAAATAGCTACCTACACTGGGTCGCCAATGCCCCATTATGTATAAGACTCCATAGCAGCAGAAGAACAACAAAGAAGAACCAAGAGAACCGAAAAGGAACGTAGAAGAACGCAGAAGAATGCAGAAGAACGAATGAGAACGAAAAATAAGGAACGAGAACGAAAAATAAGGAAGGAGAATGAAGAAAATTTGCCGAACGAAGGATGACAAAGAATGACGAAGAACAAGAAAGAATAACACGAACAAAAAAAGAAAGGAGAAGAAATAAAAAGAAAAGAAAACGTATGAAAACAAAAAATCGCTTCCATTTGCCTGACAAAAGAAGCTGATCATTCAGGCAAAGGGTTTTGTATTTTTTTTACCTCTCGTGTTATTTGCCAAACGCGCCCAGCGGTCCATTTGGGGCCAGAGTTCAACACCACCGCCAGCCGCTCGGCGCGTGGCTGCTTACAGCTTTGTCGCGTCGCGCGTCCGTCGACGGAAGATAACTGTCGGGTAATCCGCCCCGTCCGCACAAAGGAATCCGCGCGTGAATGCGGGTCTGGGCGGGCTACGTGGGTGTCGCGAAATGCCGCGCTAGCGAAATGGCTGTTGCTTTGTGGAGTAAAAGGATGCAGAGGGCAATGATCTGATGGGGGCAACGATTGTGAACAGTAAAGAACATTTTTTTTGAACTCATTCCGGACAATTTGTCCAAAAAGATTGTTTTCGCCTAACGGAAGACTAAAGCAACAGTTGATTTGTAGGTGTTAACGAGTATCCATACCAAGAAGAGACTGGTGTGATAAAAGCTAACATTAATTTTTACTTTAAATATTTAAGTACAAAAATATAATCTGAGCTGAATCCTACAAACATAACTTTCATTAAAGATGAGGTGAAAAAAGTGACAAAATAAATTAAACCTATTCCAAACACATCTCTAACAGCCAAAAGTATAATCCATTGGGGAAGTCGTAAACAAGTGTTATTTTAAAACGTATACAAATTCCTATCAGTGGCGTGAAAGGTCAAATTTCTGCGTGCGACCTCTTCCGATGAATACGGGTGATACATGCTGTGACGAAATCCCACAAACACGTATATTCTCCTTCGCGGAATTAGTTCAATGACTCGTGTGATTCAGAGCACTGAGCAAACTTGCAAATGATTGACACACGTTTTCCGCGATGGCGATGCATCTACCATCCAGGAAGTCTTCTTGCTCCCACTCTCGGCGAGTGCAAAATGGGAATTCGCATGTACAGGTAACCAACAACCCAATAGTATTTTTCTGAGATTTGCAGGATTTCAAACAACAAAAACAATTGATATGTAAATCATATTCTCGAATAAACAATGTTTTAAAAAACACTAACTGTAATAACACCGTTCCCACATTTTTATTTCCTTTCATGAAAAGCGTATGTTACTTCCAGTTAGATGTTTTCATTTGCACATGGTATGAAGAAAATTACAAATGGTGTCATGGCTATCGTCTTTTACGTAGTTTCATGACGAATCTCAAGTTTTGTTTTACGAACTTAACGCATTCTGAATCATTACATAAGTTGCAAATTGCTGCAATTGAAAATGGCATTATTTTATAAATGATGGATAAATTTCCGCGTGTCCTTGATGTACGAGGTGAGAAGAGCTTGTGCTCACTCAGATCATCAACGGGAAGAGTTGTGGATTGGACTCTCATCCTGAGCATCAGATGACTTTAGTGTGATCAGTGTGTTGTCGGAGGGTCTTGCTTCTTATCTCCAAATCGAATTAAGCGGCAAATACATTAATCTCTAAGAAAATGGTTCTTGAAATAGACCCGAAGGGTTGGAAGAACTGACTCGTTTTTGCTGGAAATGATCAATTATTAGTAAGTAATTAATGATGTCTCATTAAACATTACATTAGACTGAAGTCGCTGAAGACATGTGATAATTTTCGGCTGTCTGGGTGACGATGCCTCGTAGAACGGTTTTTCAGTGTTTGGGCGATACATACGCGGCCTTCTCCAGGACTCCAACGGCAGTTTTCTTGTAGTTAAGGCGAATTTAGTCCCTCGAAGGAGGTGGCCGGTTCTGATCGGTAGGTTTTCGAGGTTTCTCCGGTGAGAACCAGGTGAATGCCAGAGCATTACCTTAACAAACGCGCTACGGACCGAACGCCTTTATTCCTTTCCCATCCTTGTTCCCTCGTCTCCAACACACTTCTACTCACATGCACTACACTAACACCGTCGGTAGAGTAGAGTTTAGGGGGGGGACCTAAAGGCGGAGAACCCCGCAAGATGAAGTGTAGGTCGTTTCACAACGGAACACAACATGCAGTATACTTACGGGTCTTATGGCTTTAGACGTTGATGCGTCCGGAATCACTTCTCATTCACCCATCCAAATGACTTCATCGTATCAGTCCTTAACCCCAGTAAAGACAGTAAGGAATGATCGATGTGATGTAGTGCTCCGTTCCCAAAGCACCTTCGCTCCCTTATGCAGTCGGCGGCGGTGCGCTGAAGCGGAGTGCGTGTTCGCGCGGCATCCGGGAACGCGCGCGTCCGAGATAGCATCGAGCGACGCGCTGGACGACAAGCGCTCGCAGCCGTGTGGCGGATGTCCTCGACCGGTCTGCGTGGGCTCGCAGCCGCACAAGACGAACAGCGCACAGCGCCTCTTGTACTGTACAACTAAACGTGTACTTTCGTAGCATGATACTAATTTTAAACCATGTTTCTAACATGTGGCAGGGTCTTTTGTATAAAGTACAGTTATCGACATTATAAAAAGCAACACGCCCCTCGGGTGGCTCACGGACAGCGAGCTAGTTTTCCGGGGTGCAATTCTGGGTTCAATCCCTGGCCAGGGCAAAAGTAGCTTTCCGTTACAATTGTCTCAGTTTCTTTAGTGGTGTGACGAAAGAAAAAGCTCCGGTCGGAATTTGTCTGGCTCTCCACATGCCTCCCTTACTCCCAGACGTGGATAGAATCAGGATCAGACCTGGCAACACTGCTAGCTGGCAAAAGTGGGATGAATCCGACACTAAGATGAATTACACAATTACATAAATACATATATAAAAAGAATTTGCAGGGAAATATCTTGTTTCCCTGTAAATATTTCCCTGTTACATCCAGAAACTGCTTTACAAGTTTATCAACTTTTAAATGGTAGAATCATTCCTATTTCCCACTTTCCTTCTCTCTCTGCCGCGAAATAAAATAGTATTTCATGATCACCTATTTCTTGCCATTGCGATTCTCAAACTCTTCTGTGGATGACTACGTTATCATTAAAATACTATTTTTTTTTATAAATCTGATAAAAATGATAAATCTCGTTCTGCCGTGCGACTGCAAATAATAAAATAAATTAAGGTCCAAGAACATGTTTTTCAAATTCAACATTTTACTCAGAATTCTCTATTCATAGCAATTCACTTGTCAACATGGCCATTGTTTTTGGTTAAAATGGAATCAAAAGTTGACGATATTAACCATGCTCCAAACATTTTTTTATTGATTGACTGGCAGATCTTTTCGAGCATGTCAACCGCTACTGTCATTAGTCACATTAGTGTAGTGAATGTTTTATCCAGAGAGGTAGGGGTGTTATTGTTCCTTTGGATGATGAAATCTGACGCAGACCGATGACTCGCGGGGGAATCTCTCCAGGTATTTCCCTATTAGCCGAGGCGAATCCTATGTTTCCGACAGGTGAGGTAGTGTAGTGCATGTGTGTGTAAGAGGAGAAGATAGGAGAAGTAAGAAGAAGGAAAGATTGCACACGGGCCGTGACCTGTCTGTGAGGATAATGCTCCGACATTCGCCTGATATTGATCGGAGAAACCACGGAAAACCATCGATCAGAGCAGCCGCCCACTAGAATTCTCCTACAGCGTGTCAATTCAACCTAGCTCCACAGAGCTGTTGAATTCGATCTGAGTAACTAATGTCAAAAATCCGTCTCCAGCAGAAGACGAACACTAAAACTTCCAGGAGAGTAATTGCTGTAGATTCACTGGCGATTCAGGCTCTGAGCAAAACTTGACAGGTCCAAATATTTGTGTTCGTAAGGTTTTAGTAGAACAAGAAATTTGAGAAGATTAACGCTCACTTCCATCCAGGTGATTTCCTAGTCTGGTCATTCATATCCAGGAATGTCAAATAGCATAGAGTGTGACTCGTCGTCAAAGAGACAAAGCAAGAAAAAGGACAGCAATTGCAGGAAAACTACTTCATCATTCCTTGCTTGCAATCGATAAATATCGTGTTATAGCTCTTCGAATAGAGTCCTTGTTAGTCTCATTACGATTTTAATCGGAGCACGGGAGGAAACGCGCCGCACGTGGTTCGCGGTCTCGGGAGCCTTCGGGGCCGTTCGACTGCGTTCGGCCGCGGCGTCGAGAGCAACGCCCTGCGGCGGCGGCGGCGGCGGCGGCGGCGGCGGCGGCGGCGGCGGCGGTGGGCGAGCGGGCGGGCAGGCGCGCGGACGCCGGCAAACAAGGGTTCGAAACCCGCCCGCGACCTGTCCAGATGCTATCGTTCATCGTCGCCCTCGCCGCAGCGGTCGCCTCTGCCGGTGGCGAATCGTCAATTCCTGCGGCTACGCTAGGAAAAAGCGAGCTGATGCGCCGAGAACACGGCTTGTGCAGCTGTAATAGCGGTATAGGTTTGCTCATGAGTTGTTGGAGGAGGTATAAAAGAGACATGTAAAAATTGAGAGAGAGGACAGAGAACAATAGAGAGGAAAGAGAAAGAGGGATAGAAAAAAGAGAGGAAACAGAAGAGAGAGAAGAGAGAGGTTTATGCAGCTGTAATAGTGGTATAGGTTTGCTCATGAGTTGTTGGAGGCGGTATAAAAGGGGCATGCAGAAATTAAGAGAGAGGACAGAGAACTATAGAGGGAGGAAAGAGAAAGGAGGATAGAAAAAAGAGAGGAAACAGAAGAGAGAGGAGAAAAGGCAGAAGTAAACGCAGGAAGGCAGAGAAAATATTGCTTTTTACACCAGATTTCAGAAGGCAATGAATTTCATAAAACAGTCATTATGACAATTACTCGTTTAACTTTAAATCTTTATAGTCGCAATTTGTTTCACATTCATAATAATTTGCTTCCTGAGTATAGAAAAATTATCTTATTATTTTTATGATAGTTCTGAAAACACGAATTATATTCTCATTTTCGTAGAAATTTATCTCATATGAGAGTCTAAGAAGAATAAACTAATTGAATTCTTGTGTTTTATCACTTATTCGTAGAATATATAGAATTCTAAGATGCTTGGCTGATGTAAATTTATGAGGTCGTGAGTTCACATTTATAGTAGCGTAGACCGAAAGGTATTAGATGAAAATTCACATTTTTTCACCTATTGCATAGTTTGATTTCTAGGTGGTAACTTAGAGCTCTGTTGTCGCATCAGTTGTATCTATTCGTTATGTCCTCCGACCAATTCCTGACGGTTGCCGGAGCCGTATTTCTTCTCGGAATTAAGAACAGTGAGCAATCCTTCCTTCCCCATACAGACCTTCTGCACGTACACAATAAAACACGTACAATACAAACGCGTATGTCAAGAAGCCCAACCGGGAAACCCAGTAGTCTTTACCGCTAGGAATCGGTTTATCGGTCTGCAGAGACACGTTTTCTCACACACGTCCGAAGTAACCTCTTTATTCCATATAAGGAGTGTCGCTTTAAAACTCTTAAATAAAACTATTGAAAGACTCATTACCGTCTACAAGAACATAGTTGTGCGTACATACGAGCGCAGGGGAGCCATGTCACCCCTGAAAATTGTGACAGAGTTTCCGTTTTCTTACGTAATAAACATTTAATTTCCTAAAATACATTCAACAATTTTTAATATGATAATTTGGGTACACGGCATTTCGGGATGAGGCTCTCCAAGCCATCTGGCAACCCTGCGAATCTTCAACACGAAATAAATTGTATAATTAAAGTTCAATTTAATTTTCCTTGCATATGTTATTTCTATAGTAATAAAATGTGTCATATCTAACTTTTCTTTAATATGCAAAAGGGATCCCAGAATTTAAGCTGCCCCCTCCTCTTGATTTAGGCTGCGCACGTCTATGTCTATCTGACACTATAGCAATCGCAATCGCAAACGAGCATCGATGGAATAAATTCCGGCGCAAGACCCCGTAACCTCATCGATGAGCTGGATAACGCAGCCATTGCACCGGTGACGGAGAGCAAACATCTGAAGAACGACCCGGAAGAGGTCTCGGCCGGGGTGATGGGGCAGATAACCGCGCCGCTCAGAGACCCGCATTGTGGCCGCGGGCGCGTTATTCACCCAGGGGTCGAAGCGGCGCGCGCGCGCGTCCGCATGCAGAGTAGAAGACGCCTGGCCTGCGACGCCGGTCGCAAAGGACGGCTCTGAATGAGCGCTTTGCATTGCACGCGCCGACGGCAAGCGAAGCGCCCTATCACGACGCGTTGCGATTCTTGAACTGATATAGTGTTTGCTATCAATACCAACAGCAAATGGAATAATAATAATAATATCAATAATAATAATAATAATGATAATAATAGTGATAATGATCATAATAATGATAATAATAATAATAATAACAATAATAACAATTATTATTATTATTATTATTATTATTATTATTATTATTATTATATTTTTTCTTGCGTATCGATCGCCTTGGACCACGCATACACGCACTTGCATGGGGTCAGTATCATTTATCAGGTTGCAAGTCTTGCATAAAATCAATCAGGGGGATCAGCATTAGGCTAAATCCGATTTTTATACCCCAGGGTTGTTAGTCCTGGGGGGATGGAAGATGAAATGATGATGATAATGAAGGATGAATGGACGGCACACACACACATACACAAACACATCCATGCCCGAGGCGGGACTCGAATCCGCGATCCTTCTGTCTGAGATGGCCACGGCACTACTGCCTTAACGATCTCGGCTACCCGAACTGGCAATAATAATAATTAATATTTATATTGGCTGAAAAGCAGTTCGTGATGTGATTCGTTTACGTGCGAGTATACATGGAGGAAAAAACCTGTGGGACAAACAGGAGGCAAGAAAATGGATGCTTTCCAAAAAATCATTGAGAAAATTTACACGACAAATTATTATTAAGATGTATTCGCATAAAATGCATTAGTAATTATGTGCTGGACAGTGTCAATGATGTTTTTATGACAACGCGAGGACTGAAGGACAAAGCATCGTCCTCATCTTCAAACTGCGTAGCGAGGCGTCACTTTTCGCGGAAAAGTGCGTCAACCGCGCACACAGTGGCCTGTAGGTATGTACTATTATATGTCTACGGGTATGTCTACGTTGTGGACGCGCTGCGAGTGATTCATTCTCGGAATCGACAACGCGCGTGAACGAATTCAACGAACCACAAACCGCATTTCTACCTTTATTATTATTATTATTATTATTATTATTATTATTATTACTATTAATATTATTATTATTCCTCTCGGGTGGCTCATGGACAGCGTGGTAGTTTTCCCGAGTTCGATTCATAGCCAGGGTAAAACCAAGTTGCAATTTTCTAACACAAACCATCTCAATTTCTGTATCTATGTGAAGAAAGAAAGCTCAGGCAAGCCAAGTAAATTAGATACGGTTTTGGGAATACGTCATGCTAACCACATGCCACCCTTACCTCAGGCGAGGATAATAAATAAAAACCGGGTCCTTGCCTGGGAACAACGCTAGCATAAAAGTCGAATTAATCCGATCCTAAATAACAAATACATAAATACATTATTATTATTGTTTTTACTTTCTCATCTTATTGGTACATTTGAATGAATTGCACAGATATACATAATCAGAGCACAATACATCTATTTTTTAAAAAGAATTTATAATACATTGTTTCCCATGAATTTCCGTATTATTCTTGTTGTTGAAATAACAACAGCCTTCTGCATGGGTTTGTACAGATCTTCATTCAAACCCAGTTGCTTAAGGCCCCCAATCAGACTCCCAGGGATGACTCCGGTGCTGGAAACAATTATCGGGATAATGTTGACTCCTTTCATATTCCACTGTTTCTCAACGGGTTCAACAAGATTTGCATATTTACTGATTTTTTCAGTGTATTTGCTTTGAATGTTGCCAGTATTTGGAACAGAAACATCAATAAGCATGACATGTTTCTCACACTTGTTAATCACAACCAAATCCGGTCTGTTGTGAATCACTGACTGGTCCGTTAAGATAGTTCTATCCCAATACAAGCGCCACTCTTCGTTCTCCAGTACACTCATAGGTTGGTACTTAAAGTACGGTACCTTATCTTCAGTCAGAAGACATTTTTGAGCCAACGCTTGATGTAAAATTTTGGCCACCGAATCATGTCGCTGTTTATATTCGGTGCCTACCAAATGTGTACAACCCGAGGTAACATGTTGAATTGATTCCACTGTTGGACAACCATAACGACATAACTCATTCTGCACATTGCTATCTCTAACAATTCGCTTCAAATAGTTACGCGTTGGAATAACTTGATCCTGAATAGCCAACATAAACCCTTCAGTTTCTGGAAAGATCTGTCCTGATATAAGCCAGTAGTTCGATGCTTTCAAATCGACATGTTCTTGGCTCATCTCATGTGGATGTCTTCCATGAAGAGCTTTGACCATCCATAAATCTCTCTTTTGGCCGTCATTGCATGAGAAGTCCGCAACATCCTGTCTCGACAGCTCTATCGGAGTATAGACATCTGCTTCACAAATTGCTTTATGCAGTTTTGATGTATTTGCCGCAGAGTGGAAATACATTCTCATGCTCTTCACTTGCCGACAAAGTTGGTTTCCAATGTCTGTGAGTCCTCTTCCACCCATATTTCTCGGAAGTGTTATACGTTCGACTGCAGATTTTGGATGGTGCATGCGTGCTTTCGTCATTAAAACTCTCATTTTCCGTTGTAAGTTCTCAATGTCAGTTTTGCTCCACTTAATAATGCCAAATGAGTAGTTTAAGACTGGGACAGCATAGGTGTTAATAGCTTTTATGATATTTCTTCCATTCAACTTTGTTTTTAGGAGCTTTCGGGTTCTTCGGAAGAATTCCTCTGCAAGTTCATCTTTCATTTTACATTATTATTATTATTATTATTATTATTATTATTATTATTATTATTATTATTATTATTATTATTATTATTACTGCTTCTATATAAAAAATATCAAAGATCTACATTCAATATCTACATGAGCCGGCAAAATATTTCACATAAGAAAATTATTCTTTATGACGTAATTCACATTTATTTTCCGTAAAAATCATATATTTTCTCTTGTAATGAAAAAGAAAGCAGTGTACACCAGTAAGAGTATTATTATAGGGTAGTCATAAGAAGGACATCGTAGTATATTACATGTAGTATATTGGCGTAGTCATACGAAGTACAGGAATTGGAAGAAAGAACGCGCCAGAAATAGTAACATCGTGGGAATAATCGAAATTTAACAATACCAATAGCATATTTGCAGATTTAGTTTCGATGTAACGATATAATCGATTGAATTATCCCCAAACTGATCCCACTACTATTGAATACCAAAAAATTGGTACTGTATCAAAATAATAGAAACCCCGCTATTGACGAGGCATGTAATGCTCGATCATTGCCTTAAATTCGCGTGCCCTTACGGAAGTAGGCTACGCGCTCCATCGGCTTTGCCCGAGCGCGAGGCCCCGGACAGCCCGTAATCAAGAGATCGCCGTGTGCACTCCGGTGCGCTGTCAGCGCCCGCCGCCGCCGCCGGCCCTGCCTAGCCACCATCGCCGCCACGGCCACCCCCAACGCCATCGCCGCCGCCACCACCACCATCGCCGTCACCGCAGTTACCGCCATCATCGCCAACACCATCATCGCCACCACCGCCGCCGCCATCGCCACCGCCGCCAACGCCATCACCACCACCACCACCACCATCGCCGTCACCGAAGTCACCGCCACCACCGCCAACGCCACAACTGCCAACGCCACCACCGCCAACTCCAACGCCATCGCCACCACCGCCAACGCCATCGCCACCACCGCCAACGCCATCGCCACCACCGTCAACGCCACCACCGCCAACGCCATCGCCACCACCGCCAACGCCATCGCCACCACCACCATCGCCACCACCACCATCGCCATCGCCACCACCGCCAACGCCATCGCCATCGCCACCACCGCCACCACCGCCACCACCGCCACCACCGCCAACGCCTTACCGCCAACGCCACCCCCGCCAACGCCACCGCTAACGCCACCCCCGCCAACGCCACCACCGCCAACGCCACCACCGCCAACGCCACCACCGCCAACGCCACTACCGCCAACGCCACCACCGCCACCACCGCCACCACCGCCGCCACCGCCATCGCCAACGTCACCACCGCCATCGCCATCGCTACCACCGCCAACGCCATCGCCACTCCCGCCAACGCCACCATCATCAGCGACACGACCGCCAACGCCGCTACCGCCGTCACCGCCGCCACCGTCGCCACCTGCGGTTTGGACCGCGGATCGAATCGCCCCGCTCCTCCCAACAGCGGCCATCCTGCGCGCCGAGTGGGTCTCCAGAGCACAGCTGCGCGCTAATAAATTATTCCGACTACTTCTGTTGTGAGGAAGTCCGTTACAACGACCTCCTACAGTATAGTGGTTTAACGGGCAGTGAGTTTTTAATACTATTCTTTTCTGATTTATTTTCTCAATGGAAGTACAATTGAACTCGTCGAATGGGATAATATGGTTTCTTCGTAGAGAATGTAATATACAAGCAGAAATTCTTTAATTTTGGCTTCATTCTTTGATTACTACATAATAAATAGTATTGCTACTTTGGCGAGCACACTTTTTTAACTTCGTGTTTTAATGTTCAATAATCACCTTTTAATTCTTTTAGTTAGAATTACGAGATTTTTTACATTTTCAAGGGAACCTATTTCAAGGGAACAAATGTACATTTAAAGTTAAATATTATTTTTTAACCTTTATTGAAATAGTAATTCAAAAGGAAGAAATTCAAACCTCGTATATGTGTATTTTATGTGAAGAAGCCAGAGAATAACATCCCACATTAAACAGTGTTTTGTTAATGGATAGCGACTTGAAAATAAAAAGTATCTTCTTCGATTCTTATAATGGTGAGCCCCGAAACATGTAAGGGGTGTGTCACAAATCAATGTTATACGCCATTCATTTACGCGAGTCCATAACAAGGTCTTCTATCCGTCGGACAATGCGAACCAGTGTTTGAGTGTACTAACTCAACAGCCGCTATATGTGGTCGAAGTGTAATTCGATACCCATATAAACCATTTGTCATTGTGTGGGCGGGCGACAGGGGCTCTGCTGTCGACTCACCTACGACCATTGCTCATCGTCGCTGACCACCCCGCCCGCCAAATAAACGCCCTCAGTCCCACGACCAACCGCTCCCCTCCTAGACACGACCCATCTTTCCCCGCTACTCGCGCGGTCCGCTCTCACACTCCACTCTCCACTTGCCATGATCTTCCTCTTACTCTCCGTCGCGTTGTCTCTCCCTTCAGCTCGTAACGACTCGCCATTACGACTCCGCGTCACCCTGCCTACCAAGCCCTGCCGGCCTCGCCTCTACCCCGCCGTCCGCACCCAGACGTCTGGACCGGACCATGGCATAAACACGCCGCCCGCCCCCTTCACCGTCCTCCCCTTTTGCCGTCCACTCCGACTGGCCATCCGCTCCAGAACACCGATCGTTCTCCATAACACCGATTCCTCCACCCGCCCGCCCATCTTGCCTTGCCACTCCCGTCCCTATCCATCCCGCCCCGCCCCTTTCGCCCGGCCCGCCTTTAGCCTCCACATTAGCGCTTCGCCCATCCCACCGCCCCCTGCCCCACCCGGGCGACCGTTCGCCCGGCGCCCGCCTCGAAAGACCGCCCGCCGCGCAGCCAGGCGGCGCCTTTCATGTGCCACAGAGCGACTGCCCGCGTCGTTGCCAGCTCACCTGCGGCCACGTGAAGAACGAGCGCTGTGCACACGACAGCGTCCGTGAGGATCTACGACACAAGTTCACGTCCACACACACGTCCTCAGTGAGAGAGATGTTGTACCAGAATCCTTCTTCAAAAGTCTGAAGGAAAACCTTGTACACACGGATGACAATACTTTTTGTTATGTTGAAGGGTTATTTAATTTCAGAAGTATAAATGTATAAGGCAAAACTAGACAATTATTTGAAACACCTTTGCTGAATACATAACAATATACTCTAAAACTTTCTCAATTCGGAACGTCTGTAATTCGGAAGCCATTGTCAAAGGAAACTGCGGCCTGGCATTTTTTCCTTTATTTGTATAATGCTTATTCTTGTCTCATAGGGAAAAAATATACTGGTCTCTTGATATTTCACACTGAGGAAGTTTTAATCTACATGACAACTTTTTTCTTCTTTTAATGAGCTTACTCGTTGATAATTCATATTTATCTGTTCCTTAAGAGTCAATCCTCGAGTCAATCATAGCACAACTAGCTTATTTGTTGCTAATTCTTCTATAAATGTAATTTTCAGGTTTTGTAAAACATTCACAAGCAATGTTTAGTAAAGGTTTTTTATTTAACTTTATAACGCTTCGAGACGTTTCCGATGCAACGCAAAACCAAGTAATATTGAAGACAATAATATTACGGCACTATACATTATTACAACTCGATAAAACGTGAAAACTGAGTTAAAACAATATTTAAATGGAAATATAACCCGTACATCGATAGTTTGGTTCCCGGTCGAACAAACCGATAGATTAACAGCCATTACGAAAAAAAATATATTTCAGTATGAAATCGCAGCAACGATCTTTTGCGTAACTTTCTCTGTGGTACGTATTTTAAAAGTAAAAAAAATACTAAAACTATAAAACACCCATACATCTCGAAATCTTTATATGAACTGAATTTACATTTATGCTTCGTAGTATCAATAATCAAGTAAGAGACAGCGCACAAAAATGCTGTTAAGAGAACAACAAAATTCGTACAATGAAGCTTGCAACATGAGTCAGTACTTTTCGAGAAAATCTCTCTCGTAAAGTACATATTCAACCAAAGGACTCGAGCGAATATGGGCAAATTCTTCGATTAAGCTAAACGTGTCACTTTATCGAAGATTAAAAATCATTGAAACCTTATTAGCTAATATTGTCGTATTAATCTAGCGCAAAAATATCAATATTTTCCTTTTCCTTCTTCTAATATAATATCATTCCGCAAGATAAGTTACGTATATCAGTCTTCTGAGGACGTAAATATCGGTCACTTTCTCATGACATACTACCAGCTTTCCTAAATGGAAGGCATTCATCGAAATATGACTGCAAGTGAAGGTTGGAATCCCTTCTTATAGCATAACGTGAGCCATCCAGGTGGGTGTGTCACGGTGGGTGTGTCACGAAGAAAGTACCAAAACCTCACGTGAGCAAATTACAGAACATCTAAGCATAAACGTATTCATTATCATGCACGTGACTTTGACATCTTACCGCAGATCATTCACCGAAACAAATTATGACGCCAACGTATTTTTTTCATTTTCATTTACAATATTACTAATGTCAATCCTTTTATAGATGTCGATTCAACTTCATGTGATATTTACAGTGACCGAGCTTCCACAAATTCTCCGTTTTATCTTTAGATGTAACTAAGTTTAAATCACACAAGTTTTATTGTATATCACAGTACAACATTCAGTGTTATACAACGGAGGTAACATGCCACTTTTCTGCATTCACGTGCTTTTTTGTAAGCCTCAAGTCAGGTCTACTTCACCCTAGGAACGCGTACAATATCTCATTCCAGAAGTACAAGCAAGTAAAATTCTATATCCTACGCGAGAAACAGTTTCCTAAACGAAATAGAGTATCTGTCCCCATAATACAATGCTTTCCAAAGAAAGTACCAAAACCTCACGTGAGCAAATTACAGAACATCTAAGCATAAACGTATTCATTATCATGCACGTGACTTTGACATCTTACCGCAGATCATTCACCGAAACAAATTATGACGCCAACGTATTTTTTTCATTTTCATTTACAATATTACTAATGTCAATCCTTTTATAGATGTCGATTCAACTTCATGTGATATTTACAGTGACCGAGCTTCCACAAATTCTCCGTTTTATCTTTAGATGTAACTAAGTTTAAATCACACAAGTTTTATTGTAAAGAGGTTGGCTCAGCGTAGTGGTTAAAAAACATGTTATTTAATCTGAGAAACACGAATTCAAACTCCAATGTAGCTACTCAAGCTTCAGCTTTTAGCCAAGAATATTCTATTCAGGGATATTGTGAGGTCTACTCAGCGTGCTTTTCAAATAAATATCAATATTCATTGGCTGGACAAACCGTAAATATCGGGTAAAATACGGACCTTAACATGACGCTACCCATTTCTTCTACCCATTTCCGAAGTAATAGTATCTTACGACCTATTTGTAGATACCTGTTAATGTGAGAGTAAAGACATACTGAGGGGGGGGTCGGTAAAGGCAAAGAAGGTGAGTCTTAACCTCCATCTAACCTTAAGCAGATGTATACAGTAACGGTGGTACTTTTGCATGGTACTGTCGTGAAACACAAATGATATAATCGTAATGTTTGTACAGCGTAAGAAATCTGTAAAAAACGGCAGTACCAATGCAAAAAGGATGAAATAATAATCAGTTTTGTAGTCAATTGCATTAATAAAATGTAAGTTTTTTGGTGCAATAGTAATTCGGACTCCCAATTTTTAAAAAAATAAATTTATTTAATGAAGAAATATCAAATTAAAAGCACCAACTTGTCTGCCAATAAAACTGAATGATTTAAGAAATAGATCAATGTCTGTTATCTCGTTAAGTTGAAAAAGTGTTATGTTAAAAAAAACAGACTCTCCAATCTTATTTTAAGTTGATAATACAAAATAATATTGTGCGGAGTCTGAGTAGTATATCTGAGACTGAGCCAGCACAGTTGAATCTTAACTACTGAATTCAGGCAATCACATTTATTCTTAAAACAAATATCAGTCCAATCTCGCAACGAAATTACATATAATACACGAGCAACTGGCGCTCATTCTTTTTATTAAATAATTGTCTTACACGACAGATTAGCGCTTTACAAAATCGTTTTGATATTAATTATATATAGCTAACTTGCAATTAACCTTAACAAGGTTAACCCTCCCTCTGGAGTTCTCAAATTCAATTTTAGGTTGGGGTTGGAGTGACGTGGAGGAATGGTAGAGGGTTAGACATGTTTAAAAAAATATATTTACAAAAGTTGATGTGTTTCGTTCAAACGTGCCCAATCCTCTCCTGCAGGGCTCGCTGTTGATGTCAAGTTGTGGGGTAAGCAGCACACTGCGCTGCGCAGCGGTGAGGCCTTGAGGTGATGGCTGCGCAGGGACGCGGGTGATTGTGCAGCTGCATTTCCGCTCCGCTTTCGAGAACTTTCGGCCAACGATACACTCGATTTATTGTTTTAAATTATCCCCTTCGAACTCCTTAATCTAAAGTGCTTTTCCTCATGTTCGTTCCAATACGTTTCACAAGATTACTCAAACGATAGAAAACGTTCCTACACCACAGAAAAGGAAAAATGGGGTTCGAGAATTTTGTGTTAATAAAGGAATGAATCAAGCAAGATGTGTTATTACTGTTATGCACACTGTATTTATAAGAATTACGCGACCCTGACTGAAAAAGAGAAGCCTTGTGTAAAAATCGAAACAAAGGAATGCTGATTGTAATTACATGTACGATCACGCATAATGTGACCATACAACCGTGATTATAGCAATTTTTAGAAATGCGATGTATGGGAATCGTGCATTTCCATTAAGGAAGGTGAAAGAAGTTTAACAGCGTTTATTTTTCGAGGCCACGTGTACAGTAATGGCATTTTTCTTTTGTAGAGTACTTTTCTCAAAAGAACGATACAATATCTTATTTTATCAACGTAAGCTTTCTGTAAAAAAATGTTTCATTTCTTAATGATGCGGAATCATCATCAACGATGATGCGGATACTTTATAAAATACAAATCCCAGCAAGACTACAAATAAAAAATACCACCGGAAACAATTTTCACGGCATCCCACTTATAAAAACATTTAGATTATCACTAAGTAAAGACAGCTTACAGATGTCAATTTTTCAACTATTAATCGTTTGCATAGTTAACCCTGTACTTTCATTACGGCAATTGAAACTTCGCAATGCCCACTTGAAAGTATCCTGCCTTGACCATTTGTAAATTCAATAAGAGTTCCCAGATGAACTTTGCTTGAGAAACAACAATTACACCACTTACTTGATCGGCTGAACTAAGCCCAATAAGTAGCATAAATAATTAAGTGAACATAAATGAAACGTATACAGAAATCAATGGAAACAATAGATATAATGGAGGAGCTGGAGGACGTACTGGGGGTCGAAAACGTGTCCACATTAGGTATAACGGTATTACTGGATGTGAAGGGAACTATAGCGTTGATGGAGGTAGTAGAGACGGCAGTGGCATCAACATCATTTTGAACTATCTGCTTACTCATCCATTTCAGGTACGCTTAGGTAGGCACTGGATTCATCAAGAATATTCCTGTCTACGGCGGGATCCAGAGCAATAATAGAATCGAAGAAAAGCCCACGAGTGGGTCTGATGAGGAGGTGGGGGAAAGTAGAAGGCGGAGGTGGAGGCAGTAGCGACGGTGCGGCTGCGGTCGCCAGGGTTCGACGTCATGAGCTCGGGTTTCACCGACGCCAAAGGTGTTGCCCGCCACAGCAGCAGCAGAAGCTGCTTCTGCATATCCGCAGCCGATCACGCGTGTCATCGACTTCAGCAGTCCCTACGCAGGGCCGGAAGAATGCCTTAAGGAGCTTTAAGCATGGGTACCGGATGACTAAAGAGAAAATTTTCATTAATAAATGTTATTTTCGTTAATAAATGACTATATTTGTATTAATAACTAAGTAAATGCTGAATATTTAAAACTTCCACACTTGTTTAGAATAAATAAAGAAATAAATTTCAAAATCAAATGTAGTAGATGTAGTGTCACAATTTATTTCACAAGTTCTGAGATCATTGATTAATGGATTATTTCGTGTTTTCGGACGCGACAACTGATTTGGCCATTGAACTTGTAGATGTTGTGAATGCTGTACCCCAATATGTTGGCGTTCCTTCCCCACTACAACTTGAGAACCGGCGCAGACATATAAGTCGGCCTGCGGGTTTTCCATCTGGTATATCATCCTTCCATATGGCAGGTGTCTCCGAAAGCAAGGCAACGCTCCAGTCGGAATTATCTATAAGCTCCCAAATGGTCTCCGTCATGCGCGGCAGTGAAGTGCGTAAGTGTCCATGTGTGTGTGAAAAGAGGGTAGGAGATAAGGATGATGAATGAAAAATAACGCGGTCTCTATGGCCCGTTTGTTAAAGTCTTTCTGCGGTATTCAGCTGGAACTGATCGGAGAAGCTACGGAAAACTACCGATCAGAGATGCTAGTCGCGAGAATTTTCCTCCAGGTAGCGACTGAATTCGACCTAGCTAATGTCGAAAATACGCCAACGTCGGAACTCTGCCATTAGGATCTCCCGGTCAAAGACACTACAGTTGCAACAGTTCTAGCCTTGAGCTACCTCAGTCTGACCACAATTATTTTTGAGAATATTTGCAGGGTTGTCAAATTCTGAGAACACAATTTTCTTTTTTTTTCCTAGGTCTTTTATCCAGCCGACAGCCGGTTACCCTTTACGTCCCGAAGGGACGCATATTCGACCACACACTAGACAAACACTTGCGGGCTCCTCTGATCTGGGGTCAGCAGAACGCGAGGCCCTCCGCGACAACACACACACACACACAAATTCAAGGGACAAACAGCCATGGCCAAGGCGGGACTCGAACCCGCGACCCTTCGGACCGAAGCGCTGAGTCGGTACTCGCTCTTAACCACCTCGGCCATCCAGGTCGGCACACAATTTTCTGCAAAGTAATAATAAATAGTTTAAAGTGATCGCTCCTTGGATTTGCAGTCTTAGCAACCGGTTTCTGTTGTGGCATTCCTGAGAGCACAGTCAAGGATCGAGTCAGACGATGCTCTCCCGGGATTTCCCGACTGGCGTCACATCTCAGCCACCTGGAAGGTTTAGGTAGCTGTATCAGAACACAAGCATAAAATGAATCACCTGTTCTCCACTTGGCGAGCGAAACGCCTGCTTATAATCCTGCTGACCCGTGATCCTCATACAGTGACTCAGTTCTGTTTATATTCTCCTTTTTAAAACGCGTATTATGATACTTGATAATGTGGTCTACAATTTTATTGAAAAATACTGAGAATTTCAGGGTTCTCATCGATCTAAATAACGGTTTAGAGTTGAATTAAATTATGCGTGTTCTTAATTTATTCTGTCTAATAACAGTAGTGATAAATAAAGTGTATGTATACATCATGAAAACAAAACCAAATTACTTTAAAATTAAAAGAATCTGTTTACAGAAGATTCTGAGAATCAACGGGCCTGATGGTTATCCACTTGAAAGGATAAATCAACATTTTAACAAACACTCACAACACGAAATCATATCTTTTGTACACTCTCATCTAATAACTACTCAATTTTCGATGATTCGTACGAAAGCAAACGATGGTGGAGAACGGTTGTAAGGGAATATCCAGTCCTCGGCGGCGCCAGCAATGTACCGCCACTCAGGTGGCGACTGAGCGAAGCACATTGACTTGACGAAACGCGGCACCGCGCCGCACCGCTTGGACGCGGCAACCGTGAGACGAAGTCGCGTTATTTGACACCTCCAGAGGTGGCGGTGCTGGCAGCTACAAGAGTGCGGAATCGAATACGGGGAAGTGGAGGCGGAGAAATGCGAGAGATGGTGATGGCTGTGAAGACAGAACGGAAGGTGAAGGTGATAACATCGGTGGTAGTATCGGTTTCAAAGCATTATTGGCGTGATTGTAGAGTCACCGCCGTCGGTAGCAAAGGCTCCAGCAAAAGAGTAGGTAAAAGGCGTGGAGGTAAGAATGGGAACGATGATAGTGGAAATGAAGTTACAGTGGCAGGGGATTGCAAGCAATGTTAGACAGCTGGAAATGTAACGGCAGAGACAGTGGCGGAACTGAAGGCGATTATGGTTGCGGGGCGGAACGACGAAATAGCTACAGCTGCGAGGAGGCAAGAAGGGAGTTAGAGGTAGACAAGCATTGCAAATACACACAAAGTCTGGCTTGGTGATGGCGATAGAAGCTAGGTTGATGAAGGCGGAAGAAGAAGCATAATGTGTTGGCGAGGGTGGTAATCCTTGTGGTCACATTGGTGAAAGTTTATGATCGTTGTGACGGTTGATGTGGTAATAATTGTGGTAGTGATGTTGGTGATCGCGAGTAGGTCGTGGCGGTGGTGATAATTATGGAGGTGGTAGTCTTGAGGTATTCGTGGCGGTGGTGATAACCGTGGTGGAGGTGGTCGTGGCAGTGGTGATTATCGTGATGGAGGTGGTCGTGAGGTAGTCGTGGCGATGGTGATGATCGAGGTGGATGTAGTCATAAAGTCGTCGTGGGAATGGTGATGATCGAGGCGCAGGTAGTTGTGAGGTGGTCGTGGCTGTGGTGATGATCGTGGTAGAGGTAGTCGTGGTGGTGGTCGGTTTAGTGATCGTTGTGATGATCAGGTTAGTTATCGGGAGGGTCGTCATGGTCGTGGTGATCTTGGTGGTCGTGCTGGTCGTCGTGGTCCTGATCGTCGAGGTGGTGATCGTGATGGATGTAGTAGTGCATGTAGTAGTGATGTAGTGTAGTAGTGTGGATGTGATGATGCACGCAACAGTAATGTAAGTAGTATTGATGACGATTGATAAGGGATACACTAGTGGCAGCAACGACACTGGCAGCGATGAAGCTGCGGCGCCTGTGGGTGGCTGTGGCGACGACGCCGACCGCGACGGCGTGGGCGGCTTCACACGCCACCTGCGCCCAGCGGCCGCCCGCATTCCAGGTTCCGCCGAGCGGCTGCAGATCGCGTGTCGCCGCCGAGCGGAGGTGACTTGTCGCCGGCGGCGCCGAAACGCGACGCAAACCGACCGCCCGATCGCCTACGCGCGACTGGACCGCCCGGCGGACACCTCGCGGATGAGGTTTCTCAAGAAGCGGATCGCTCTTCCTCCATGGATAGAGTGGTCAAAACTGGACGACTTCTAACATATACAAAAGAACAGGTTTTCCAAAATTACCGACATGGAATCAATGAAATCGGTATTTTACTGTAACATATTATTGATTAATTGATTAGTGATTCTGTGCGCATCAACTGCTAAGGTCATTAGCCCCCGAAAGCAGTAGTACATTATTTTATGAACAAACAGTAGTGCATGCACCTGACACCGAACTACGTCACAGTGCGTAATTTTCTCAACCAGTGTATAGTATCCCCACCAATGCACAGCTGGGCATCGCTCCAGCCGGGACAATCTCTAAGCTCCCGTCTGGTCTACTGTAGATTGTGGTAGTGTATTAGATGTGACTGTAAGTGTGTGTAAGTAAGGGGTGAGGAAAGGGCAAGGAAGAGGAGGGGAAGATTGCGCGTGGTCCGTGGTCCATTTGTTAATGTACTGCTCCGGCATTCGTCTGGTGTTGATCGTAGAAACCAAGGAAAACAACCGATTAGGCAGTTAGATTTCTCCTCCAGACAGCGGCTGAACCCAACCTCGCTGTCCAGTTAGTGTCAAAAAACCTGCCATCACCGGGACTCGATCCCTAGGAACTCTCGGGCAAAGTTACTACAGAGGCATCAGATGATGCCCTGAGCTACCTTTGCAAATGTGTAACATTTTAAATACATGAGAAATTTAGAATACAAGAATAATCGTCCGTTATTTGTGTAATAACTCCAAAAATAATTTATCACAAAAAAGGGGTCGTGAATTGCTAAGATTGAACAATAATTCGCGACGTTCCAAGTCATTACTATGAAGACAAATGCGCATTTAGAGACTGGTATGATAAACATGACTTGTGTTACTTTTGTCCATTCATTTAAGAATTGTTGTGAATTAATCTGAGCGTTAAAATGTTGCTTTCGCAGGAGAATTTGAACAGAGCTTCTTTTATGTGTTCAATATTATATATATTAAATTCCATAATCTTATTTATTATATTTATTAATGCTCATTACATTTTATAATTTTCAAAATTAATGTTCCAAATTCAATATATGTTTTTGTCTTCCTATTTTCCTAAATATTTCCTCGTAAAAATGCTGAATTAGAAGATTGAAGCGTACGAAAGTCACAATACTATTAATTGTTCTAAAAACGAAATATTTTGCCTTGAAGATGAGGCCTACATATATTTTTGTCCGATGTTATTCTTTTAGCAATCTATTTATTTCCGATATAAGTCTTGGAACATGTTTATCTCGTTTCTTTATTAGTAAAGTTGGGCAACTAGTTCCATTAAATGGCACTTCAAGTTAGATCATCAACAGGTTTTTATCGAACTTCATTCCTCTGCTTACAAACTTGGAAAGGCAACTTCCTACGAATAAGAAATCAGTATAGGGGTATTAAAGTGTTTAATATACAATCCCTACATTACGTCTACCGGTTACTGAACGTCAAATTTAATTTTGCTCGGGCCGAAATATTCATTCCTGACATACATTTAATTTTCCTTGTACATACTCATAAAAAGAAAACATTTTTACAAAGAGCAATTAAAATAGTCATAACACAAAAGAACAAATTATTTTTGTAATATAACGCCAAATTAAGAATCTGTTTTAATTTTAATGATGATCAAATAAGTAAGGGATTAAACATAAATTCGTACATTTCGAGAGGGGAAAAATGACAAATTTAAAAAAATTGCATTTCTTAAAATAAACTTGAAGTTCTTACAAATTAAATTTGTAATCCTTTTCTTAAATTCAAACCATCAGGTGAACTAAATTACACATTTTCAATCACATTTGCAAACTACATATTTGGACTCATGCCTTGACAAGAAATGAAATAAAAAAATCAAGAAATGACTCGTGGTTTAGTCGACAAGAAATAACACACAAGGAAAATCCCTTGTTAATATCCTGTTTATTGTCACTATTTAGAAAATAAGTAACAATTCTGGTCCTGTCCTCGTAATAGCCCTTCTACAAGTACATTTTTAGAAAAATCTCACGCCGTCGAGGAAAAAGCGTACAGTTGGGTACCCCCCTATATTCCACTATCTGCAAAACGTATCCTAGTTCGACAGTAAAATAATACAACTAGAAATTGAATATTAAAAAAAAATTATTTTAAATATAAAGAAATTTTGTCTTTTCTTATTGTCATTAATGGGTGATATCTTGAAAGGTAACATTTTCGGCGATTTCATTCGAAGCAGAAGAGAAAAATATATTGCCATCAAAATTGACATGACACTGAATTGTCTCATCACAAACGCGAAAAAATATAATCTGGAAATACAAATAGTGTGACATCAAAAATATCAGAGCAACAAAATCAACGTATCAAAGAGCATTAAACCTATAAGGTGAATCCTTGTGATCTCGAAGGAAGAGCGGTAGAAACCCGAAAACCCTCAAAAAGTATTTAAAGGCGTTCAGCACTTATCCTTAAGGCCTAATGAACCGAGGAAAGTTTATAATTTATGGAATAATACAATCACTATTCACTGTAAGCACAAAGTTAAACATGTTTCTGAAAATATAATTGTTTTTTTCATTTACCAATATCTATACATATATGTTGTAGTGAACTGGAGCAAAATAATTCTGTTCTCCACCGTAACTTCAAAACGCAACGTATCACTTATTATTATAACCACTGATTTTTTGTGTAGTGTCACACATGCCTGAAGATTTCTGAATATTACGTTTATAAACACGCACTAATATTTGCATTTAAAAACGCTCTTCGAGTTTAAAAACTCGCTATTTTCGCTTCGCTTACAATAACCCCACACTCACATGCTTGTCAACATATCGAGTACCTTCGATGCATCATATTCATCTTACAGCAAAACAATTTTTCGCTTCACTTAGAAAATAATTTTTTGCTCGTTATTTTAGTTTCGCTTACAAAATTACCAACAAATGAATGCTGATAAGCGTTCATTCTATTAATTTTAAGATATTACAATGCAATATTTATATTAAAAATTGGTTAATAAGAACTAGTGATAACGCATCTCGTTCACACCTATTCATGAACAGAAACAAGTGAAGCTACAACAGCACGTTGTTCACATTTGTTCGCAATATTATCATACAACTTGACTATACAAAATTATTTTCGAAAACAATTTTTTAAATTTAAATTTCACTATCCTTACTGAGTAAATACTAGTAGGCGAGAAATGTAAAAGTCACGAAATTTGCTTGAGTACAAAGCTCAAACATCTTTCTAAGCGAAAACCCTCAGTGTTTCAAACACAAAAATAAAAAGTAGCTCATAGCGGGGATTTGTTGTTTGACTTAAGCACAGGAAGCAATCTACCCCGGGGGGGCGGCGGCGGCGGCGGCGGCGGCGGCGGCGGCCGTGTCGAGAGGCATCGGCAGCCCACGCTGCGGCGGGAGGCGGCGGTGGGGGCGGGGGATGGGCCGTGAGAAATCGGGCGCGCGCCTCGCGGCCGACGTAACGGGGCGGCCGAAGCCTCCGCCCTCCGATATGCAAATGCTCTCGACCTCCCCCTGCCGCAGCCAGCCGCCCGAGGAATTTGCTAGGCCATCCCGCAAAGCAAACGGCACCTCGTCATCCGGCCTCGAGATCTTGCCTACTTCGTAGGCGTTCGTAAGCGTTGGACACAGATGGCACTACTTTATTTCTTTAATTGAATGTGCGCTTGGTGTGTTATTTTGGTGGTAAATCTATCTTCCCGGTTGTATCTTGTTTAGGAAGGCCATAGAAAAAATATTGAAACATACATAATTATGTCTTATTTCATATGCTTCATAAACAGTTGCTCTGTTCTTCCATAATTCAATTCCGTAGAAGGGAAACTGTTTAGTGATTGAACGTTATTGTTAGAGTCAGACTATATTATTTTGTGATGATCAATGAACTGATGTAAAGAAAAATTCGGTTCATCTCTGTGCCGTCGCCGTTCAAGACAGCTAGTACTGTGGGTTGCATCTGCTTCCTACGGTTTGAAAAAGTTGAATTCGACATTTCTTTTAGAAAAAAATGTTTTGAAAAACAATTTTCATCCTAAACTGTGTTAGTTTTAATTATTAGGCATATCAAACAACAATAGTAAGTCCTTTGTTCGTGATATTGGCTGTGTGAGGATCAATAGTTTTCGTAACCCAACATTCCCACATGAAAAAATAATATAAACAAACATTTCTTTTCTAAGATCAGTATTTCATAAATAAATGTTACGATGCTTTGTTACAAATTTAAATCAGGATAAATACTGTCGCTTATATGCAGAAAAAATTGTTTTGCTAAAATTAAAAAATGTAAATGAATTTGAGGCATTGTTTCGTCGTATGTGGTGGTTTTGATTGATTGATTGATTTTTTCGTGTTTCCGGGCGCGTCAACTGCTTCGGTCATTAGTTCCGTTAGTGTAGTGCATGTTTTTTCTCGGGAGATGGTGGTGATTTTCCCCTTGCTGAATGGCGAGATCTGGCACCGACCTACCGTCGGCTAGTGGGGTTTCCCCCTAACCAGGACTCTCCCACCAGCAGGGCACCGCCCCAGTCGGGACAAACTCTAAGCTCCCGACCGGTCTCCCGGAATATGTGGAAGTGTAGTGCATGTTAGTGTAAGTGTGTGTGTAAGGGGAGAGGATAGAGCAAGGAGTGGGAAGGGCAGATCGCGCGCGGTCCGTGGCCCGTTTGGTAGGGTACTGCTCCGGCATTCGCCTGGTGTTGATCGGAGAAACCACGGAAAACTACCGATCAGAGAAGCCGGCCGCTAGAATTCTCCTCCAGACAGCGACTGAATTCGACCTAGCTGAAGAGCTAGTGTCGAAAATCCTGCCGCCGTCAGGACTCGAACCTAGGACCTTCCGGTTAGAGGCGCTGCAGTGGCATCAGTTGATGCACCGAGCTACCACTCCCGGTGTATGTGGTGGTGATGGTGGTGATCGTGAGTTGGTCGTGGCGGTGATGATCGTGATGGTGGTGGTGGTGGTCTTGAGGTATTCGTGGCGGTGGTGATAACCGTGATAATAATAATAAATAATGTAATAATCAAATATAGGATATTATTATAAATGAAATTAGTATAATAAATTTGGAGTAGAAAATTTTCTATTTCACTAAAATTCTAATTTCATTTATAATAATATCCACATTTGATTATTACATTATTATCATTATTATTATTACTATCATTATTATTATTATCATTATTATTATCATTATTATTATTATCATTATTATTATTATTGTCATTATTATTATTATCATTATTTTGTAGCACTGAAGATGCGGCCGAAAAAGCTTTATGCCAAAATAAATACATACGACGAAACAACGCCTCAAATTCATTTACATGATGCAAATGTCGTTAACGCCGCACCGTTTCCTACCAAAATTAAAAAAATAAATTAAAAATCTGCTGGCGCAGTCCGCCGTCGCGTTTGAGTCCCCGCCCACCGTTCGCTCCGCGCCCGCGAGGCGATCTGCTTTAAATGCGCCGGGACGGGACGGGACGGGACGGTCTGTGCCGCGTGGGTCGGACTGCATTGCGTTCCCAGGAGTTCGCGCGCGCGGTTGCCGCCCCGCGCCCACGCACCGCCCGCCCGCCTGCCCGTCGCCAGCAACCGCCGCCGTGCCGTTCGGGACAGTGGTTCGAGCCTCGAAGAGAGAATGAGCATTTAATGTTTCCGACACGTCATCTACTATGAGTATTTGACCCGTTAGAAAGCTATAGCCCGGGAGGTGGGGTTGTGTTTTTCCCCTGATGGACCGTGAGATCCAGTGCCGATTGACACTTCGGCTAGTGGAGACTTTTCCTTCTCCAGGTATGACCCCTGGTGAGACACACGCACGCACGCATTCACGTACACACGTACACACGCACACTCGCGTACACGTACACACGTACACACGCACAGACGCACACGCGTACACACGCACACACCTACACACGCACACACGTACACACGTACACACGCACACACACACACACACACACTAACCGGTACATACTCTCATACTCTAAGTTTTCGACCGGTTTCTAAACATCTATGGTGGTGCAGTATGTGTGTGAGTGTGTGTGTGTGTGTGTGTAAGGGGAAAGGAGGGATCGAGAGTGAAGAAGAAGATCGTGGGGTGTTCGTGGTCCGTTTATTAGGGTACTACTCCGGTATTCGCTACAAGAGTAATCGGAGAAATCACGGAAAATTACCTAATACAGCAGCCAGCCGCTAGAATTATCCTCGAGTCAATATTTGAAACCGACTGAGCTAGGTAGCAAGCATGTTGAAAATCTTCCATCATGGAATCCAGGATCCCTAGGACCTCCCAGGCAAGGTTACTGCACAGGCAATGGATATTAGCCCTGAGCCACTGAGCGATCGCAGATGGTAGAACTCCGAATCCGTAATGGATCGAAGACGTAATAAATTGGCTTTATACGAATGTATAATAAAGCCATCGTATGAGTTTATTTAACTAAGTCACCCGAATAGAAGAAACTCTGGATTACTACGTGGGTGGACGCAGCCTCGTTCCAAAGGGACGGCGAGTCGGATTTCCTTCTTGAATGTGGACGTGTTTCACATGTCTCTCATGATATAAATGTCTTGTCGTTGGGTTACAGAGCGAGTCGCTTTGTGATGACCTCAGAACCTACACTGCATGTGGCAGTGTATGGTCCTGTTCCTTAGGTCGTGTTGGAACCGCCTTTATATCAATTCAAATCATTACAACCGCATTATTATTGTAACGATAGATATTAGAAGGCTGCTCATATAGGCTCTATATATCTTCAATATTATCTGTAAGTTGCGTCAAGATGTTGAAATTTGACTACCGAGCATACAATAAAAAGAAACTAAGGAAAAAATAGGAATTTATCCGAAAAAGTGTTTTTTATACTACATAGAAATCGAACGTAGAAAAACTCCCTCAGCCTAATTACAAAAATTATTGATAATTTATCAAGAAAACAAATCAATTAAAGATGTTTTCCATATGTCAGAAAGAACACTAAGTTCTCTTAAAAATTAAACCAAAAAGGAATAAAATCAACCAAATGTGTTATCTTAGTATTGGAACGCTTTTAACGCGTAGTTGGTGATCAAATTAACTATTTGTCTGGGATTGGTTTCGGTATTCCATTAAACAATTGCTGAACGACACGTAGTAGTATTCCATTGGCATTCGCGTCTCAAGAAGGTGAAAACACCGCAGTCCTGTGCAAGATTTGCACCCGAAAGCATAGGTTGCATCCCGTTCGACTGCCATCGCATCCACTGCGCGACCTGGGCTATGAATTATTTACCAAATTATAATTCACTATGATTAGAGTTGACAAAGCTCGGGGAGCCCCCTGGCCTCCGGGCCGCGCGCGTGGGCCGCCCCGCGCCGTTCCCAGATGGCTGCGTGTCCGGGGGCGGACAACCGCGCGCCGGGGAGGCCCATCCATTACGCTAATTGCACTCGCTGCTACGGGGATAGTGGTTCGGGTAAAGGTTGTGGCAGTAGAAATAGCAGCAGAACTGGGGGTGTGGTGACGGAGGCGGAGGCAGTGGGGGTGGATAAGGAGGAGGGGGGTAGGGTAGTGATGGTGGCGTCGAGACGGTGGGGTGACGAGGCAGCAGGGGAGAGGGAAGGTGGGGGGGAGGGAGTGGAGGAGCGGCGGGCGGCGGGCGGCGGGCGGCGGGCGGCGGGCGGCGGGCGGCGGGCGGCGGGCGGCGGGCGGCGGGCGGCGGGCGGCGGGCGGCGGGCGGCGGGCGGCGGGCGGCGGGCGGCGGGCGGCGGGCGGCGGGACTGGCGTGGGGAAGGTAGAATCATACACAAGAGCTAGGATGAAGGCCGGAGCGACAGGTTTTACGGATTGATAAGAAAAGCGATTGAAATATCATTCAATCCCTGCCAAAAGAGTTGGCAGAAGTGCTATTTAAGACGGGAGCGTAGGTAGCCATTTTCTGCTTTCTCAGTATTCGGAAGAGAGTGGTTCTACTCTCCGCTAATCATGTGAGAAGACCTAGCTATGTGAAATGTAAATACAAACATTAGTAATTGACAGTTTTGTCAATTCCCGTTCATCTGCCAAACTGTGTACTCTTTCCTAGAAATGAAAATAATGACATATGAAAACAATAACTATTCATATGTAGACAACAGAGCAGAGGAATCATATCAATAAATCTCCGCTGAGAACTGTAATTTGTACCTAAAAGTCTAATGCTTGTGCCAAGTATTGACTTTTTTTCGTTACCGGTTCTTTATTCTCTCCCAACCCAAGCGTTAATGGTGATATTGAAGATATAAAAAAGGGGTATCAGCGAGCAAAGTGAAGAAGTGTTACTAAGAGTTTGCACGCAAACAACAGGGAATGAGTCATAAGTTTCGTGAAAGTATTTTAATGTTCCATATATCCCTGACGATAACAGTATCAACGCAGAAGGGGAACAACATATGCAGCGATATGAAGGTGTCGGTGTTGGGTTGAGTAATTCCATTGAGAATAATACACATTTCAATAGAAAATAAACAAACACATGATGCATAGTCAGTTGGAACTGACGGTGTGCCGATAGGACCCATGATGATGGACTATTTCTTGAAACAGGGCCAATGGTGCCAGAATGTATTATTATACACTGGAAAGAGTGAAATGCAAACGATATGGAATACGATATTTGCGAAAGTAGACAGGGTCCTATTGGAACGTTTACTTCAGCATTGGCCGACTCACCATAGGAGGCAGGAAAATGGGGGAGGCGATATCGCCAGAGTCCCTGGCAGAAGTTGGCGGCGACGGTGGGACCAGCCACGTGGGCGACGTAGATGTCGACTGCGGACAGCGACACGCCCTGAGCAGCGCCGAAAATTTTATGTGTCGGAGCGAGGGCGATCCCATATTTCTGGGCCGTCCAGACCGGTTCCGCCGCGCGCCCGCAGTCCGCACCTGGTCGCGGATAAAATATCTCGCTTATTTATTTGGAGATGCGCTAACTCCCCCTGACACGGACGCACCGAAGTATAAGGAAACCCACACTGTCGTCTTCTTACAGGATTAAACATCTCAGCGTGCATCCAGGCCCCAAAAGTTTTGCTTTGCTATTCGCTGCGCCAACAATGATATCTTTGATATGAGTGCTCAGAGCACTGGAAATAAACGTATATTTACAGCTTTAAATATCAGTGAATTCACTGAAAATTTCGAGGTTAATATTGTAATTAATATGATTTTTTTTAAACACGAATAATGTCTTTGGTTGCAATTTTTATTAATTTAATTATTATTATTATTATTTACGTTTCCCCTCGGATGGCTCATGGACAATGTGCTGGCTGAGACGTTCGATTCCCAGTCGGGGCAAAAATGAAGAAATAGCTTTCTAATGCAAATCATCTCAGTTTCTATAGCTGTGTGACGAAATACAAAGTTCAGACAGGCCAAATAAGCTAGTTGCGGTTTTGGGAATATGTTAAGCTCGCCACACGCCTCCCTTAACCCTAGTCGCGAATAAATAATACATAAAACCACTATTTATAAAGGCATTCGAATGCAAAACCACCAATGAAATTTCCTTTAAACTGGGTGGTAGGTAGGAACATTTTCTAAAGAATTAATAATGTCGTAACTAAAGTAATAATAGCAAATATCAAGTACTTTACACAGAGGGAGATAAGTACTTTTCCTATCCACGTTTCAGGAGTATAAATATGGATACTGAGAGATAAATCGAGACAGGGGTCTTGCAACAGGTAATGAATATAATCGTAATTATAATTTATCACGGATCAAAGGGTAGATTTTCTGATTTTAGAGTACAAGACAAACCTGGCAAGAGCTTGAGACAAGAAATGAACAACAGTCCACACAGTTTCTCTAAGACTCGAATGAACCTAAGAATTTCCTCATCGCCTCTCTCTGCGAGCGCTCTTGCGGCGTCCGGTCCAAGGGAAGCTGCCCTGTGCGGCCAGCACACGTGGCGAGTCCCGTTGCGAGCGCCTTCCACACACGCAGATGGCGCGCGCGATTGCTCCTATCGCTCGGCCATCGGCCAGCCCGCAGCGGCCATTGTCCAGCGGCGGCCCCGCCTCGTCCCCGCCCCCGCCGCCGCCACAGCCAGATGCCCCGACGCCGCCGGTCGGCAACGAAGTTGAGCCGGCCCTGGGCCGCGGCGGCGCCTCACAACAAACAGATGCACAGTGCGCCAGGAATGACTCTCCGCAGTGGCATCAGTGGCTGGTGAGAGTACAAACAACAGAAATTATGTTCGTAGCACGCATTTCAACTTGCAACAAATTAAAACGTAAATTGCGTACTCACAACAATCACAACGGATGCTGGAATTGTTAAACCCTTTACTTTTTCGCCGGTGATCTGGTTGCTGCAAAAATAAATGCAATTTTTAATAAGAACCCCTAATTCGGTTCGGTGCGGAGAGACATTCCTGGCGCACATTACAATCGAGGCCTTGCAAAGCCAAAGGAGCTCAGTACCAAAATTTTCGAAATGAAAGATTTGACAATTCGGCGTCAATATACAGTTATAAAAGCGATATTCCAAACACATTGCAAGTAGTTGTTATATCTACCTTGAAATGGCTCTGGTTGCATGTCAAGAGTACGAATTCACACAGTTTTTGTTGATTTACCGAGAAAAAACAAATGTTTGACACTTAGGTTCCTTTGTTTTGCAAGCCCTCAATTGTTGTCACTCTCAATGAGAATCATGGAAGCTGTGAATTATTCATGTTTCCAGACTATTTTAATGCTAAATCTGAGAAATATGCATTTTTAGAACTTCACGTAATCGCGTGATAATGATGGAATGAATGATTGAACAAATATACAACATAGATAAAAAGAGTGGTATGGGAAGAGGGAGAACTCTGAGAAAAGTCTGTCTCGTATCGTTCTTTACCGTCAATTACTCCTATATATCAAATAACGGGAGTTTGAATACTCGTTTTCAAAGGTGAAATGTAAGTGTATTGGTCGATCTATAAGTAATAATTAATATTTCATACACCACTGCCTATTATCATTTCATCCATAACAATCGCGGTGTACTCATTATGGAAATTGAAATCTGATATTCCCACATCAGTCATTATACGCAAAAGAGAGAAAGTTAGTTCACAAGCTTTGTTCAGTGACAGCTTGATTGGTCCTATTGGAAAAATTTCTCCTACGAGTACTATAAGAAGTAGTTTATTTCGTACAATTCTCTGCCATCTTTTGGTTAATACCACATTTATCCATTTGTGGATTCCTCGATTCAAATATTTCCAAATTAATAGGTCGTCTCTTGTTGGCTATTCACTATATTCAAAGAGTAAATAGCCTCAAATTCGAACTCGACAAGCTATTATATTCACCAGAATGATTTCTGATTCTCTAAAAATACAAGTTCTTAATGCTCAGAACTGTTATAAAGAGCTTTTCAAAATGTAATACCATATTCTGACTAGAAGTCTTGTGATTTTTCTTCCAGAATACTGCAATATATGTGTGAAAGGAATAGTGTCGCAAAATTGAAGGCCAAATACTCGCTCACAACAGTGCTTTCCAGTCCAATGAGCACGACCTGACGAGGATGACCAATACCCTGATTCATTTTATTATCCATTCAGTACCTCCCATTTTACACAGAAAATATATGAAACTTGTAAATATAAGCGAATAAAAAGAAAGACAACTAAGGAAAATAAAACGTTACTAATGCTAAATTATTTGTTGTGGTAAAATAAATGAGTTGCCTATAAAATTTACAGGCAATATGTTAACTTTTGCTTGACGACAAGAAAATGAATCAACATGCTATCTTATCCACGAATGTAAATTAGCCGAAGAAAACAGAAATGTGTGTCACCAACTACAACCTATCTTATCAAGGTAAATATATAGCTGACCTTCAATTTTTTTGTTTTAAAGCGAAGATACTAGCTTGTTTGTTTACATACTCTGAAACTGGGGAATATTTACGAGCGCCATTATTTGGGACATCCCCTACAATGAATTGTAAAGTTTTACTCATCACCAGTGGATTTGTTTTGAATAAAAATGCTCAATGTTTATATATTGCAAAATATTAGATTATATTTTCCAATATTTTTCTTTTATATTCTATTTAAAAACAAAGAACTAAATACAAAAATTCAATACATTACAACCTTCGGATAATTGTGAATTGCAAAATCTAGCTGCTACTAATTCAAATCATCCGAAATTTAAATTGTAATCAAAAAAATTAATGGTGGAAATTCTAAAGCATCATTTCAAAAGCAAGAAGTAATTAAAAAGGTCAATGAAACGGAAACGTCTCATACGTAACCCGATACAACCACAATGGCAGATGCGGAAATCACTTCCGAATCCAATTCCAGTAGCCATCCGTACAGCTCCGCAGGCCGTGCGAATGCGGAGACCGCAACGCGCGAATAAACGACGAACCGAAGCGGTCGTCGACGCCTCTCGTTGTAGGCTGATGTAATCGGGGCGCGACCCCGAAATCGCTGCCGCACCGCCCGCGGAAACGGCCACAAAAAAGCGTACGCAAACGCACCGTGCGAAATGGGGCGTAATTTCCGTGTTTCGACTCTTTTTTATTGACCACCGACAGGTCGGGGAAACGAGCTCTCGAACCCGTGAAGTAGTGGTTGGGGAAGAGTGAGAACAAACATAGGGCAGTAGGAAGGTGAACAAATTGTAGAGTGAATGAACCACACAAGAACAATAAAATGCAAATCGCATTCAAGCTGCGATTTATAGACTTAAATCAGCCGAATATGAAGTCCAAGAGCCCTTACGTTAACAGAGTTAAGAAAGAGGACAGAGAGCAGTCAAATAAAGCCAATAGAACTGCTTTGCGTACAAAATTAGGGGTAATAGTGAATGAAATAATTACAGAGATCAGGGGTAAAGAGATCCCTTACAACTTGAATTGAGATACACTCAGCTGGTTTACAAGATCATACCACCAGGAAGGGAAAAAGATGTAATACTGTGAGAGTAATTGTCGAAAAAGAGAGCACATGGTCAGAAACAAGTGGGAGCGTCTCGCCAAAGGGTCTCAACATGAGCCAAAAATCCAGTCACAGAGAGTATAAAACTGAAATACCCCTGCTGCTAAGGCGATGGCGGGGGCGGAAGCGGCGAAATTGCTAAACGCCTGGCGACGTCCACGGCGAGCAGCCACCGCGAGGGTTGGGAGGGAGGGAGGTGGTGGGCGTCGTCCTCTGACGTCACGGGCCGCGGTTCGTGACCGCGCCGCCAGAGGCGCGCGCCAAGGCCGCAAGCATTAGCATGCGCTCGGGAGCCGCGCGCCGCAGCGACCGATGCATTGCAATCAAGAGCGCCTTTGCAGAAGGGCGAACTGCACGTTTATTCCGGGCACACGGAATAATCTCTTCTGCGTACGTTCAGAATACGTCAATGGGAAAACGCTCTTTAACTCCTTTTCTTTCTTCCTTCGTGTTTATTGAAACATTTTACGATTTGTAGGGATTTAAATAATGACTCCTAAAGTAATGGGAATACAATATAATAATACAAAACAATATTTATAATTTCACAAGTAATTTATTTAATTTCTCTGATACGTGTTATCTTAATTATGAATTAGTGTATTTTTGTAAGTATTTAAGTAGCGTAAAAAAGATAACGTAAAATGAAATAAATACAATGGTACGCATTCTGATTGTAAGAAACGAGACAATTTTCCAATTTTATATACACAACAGTCCTGAAGATTTTAACGCGAAAAATGAACTTCGAAACTAAAAAGTTTCTATTTTCTTTAACTTAAATAACAAAATTTAACAACAAGAGACCATGCTGAACATGACTAACCAGGAAACTATGCTCAGTGGTATATTTATCGACCAATTATTTAACTCTCCGCCTTTCGATGCTATTAATAAGTTAAGAATACGAGCATGAAAAACATTTTAAATTTATTTTTACTTCTTCTTACAAGCAGTGAATCATGAAGGTCTGTAAATAGCACAAATCGAACAGTGATTGTGATGAAAATAAAATTCAATCACCCAAGTGATTTTTTGGCAATTATTGGCAGTTGCATGTTATCTGTTGCTACGGTCTAGAAAAACGAGAATAAATTCAAAGAATTTTCTACTTTTTCTAATAATCCAGAATTCTGGGATGAAAAAATGGAAGTATGAAAACAAAAGATATTTTTTCAAATGTTTTGACTTGACTATCATTTATAATGAAGATCAAACAGTGAAACAAGTAAAGAACAAATTATTATTTTTATTTACATGCTAATTTAACTGCTGTACACATTCCTACGAAAAAGATATCAAATTATTGTCAATGATTTCCAATTGATGTGACCAGTGCCCTTTGTGATTTAGGAACACCCTTACATCCCTCGCATATTCTGGTGATCTTAAAACCAGTGATCATAGCAGAGAATATTAGTGCAATAATAGTGCCTGTACAAGGTTTCCCGGGTTCGTATACCAGCTTGCATTTCATCTATACGTTCATCGAGCAAAACATAACCTCTTATAATTTAACTAATTAACCACTTCACATCCAGATTAACTTGATCAATTATCAATGGCGAGGTCCGTGTTGTGAAACTATTTTTCTCCAGTCACTTTCCCACACCAGCCGCAAATAAAAAAGTGTTTGCTACTGTTCCCAAACGTTGGCTGGCGGTTGCTTGCTGGCAGGCATTGGACCCTCCACGCCCTGGCGCCTTCCGTGACTCATCGACACGCGCACGCATGCCTGCACACGCACCCACGCCCGCCGGCACTTCGCCCGCGCCCGCGCCCTCGCTCGCGCCAGCGCCCGTGTCCCGGGCCATTCGACATGCCCCTCTGCCGTGTCCGTCTGTGCACCTGCCACGTCCCGTCAGGAGAGTCACGTGCCTCTCACCCCTTCTTAGCCTTGGATTTTTGATTGATTCCGGGCGCGTCAACTGATATGGTCGTTAGTCCCGTAAGCGTGAGACATGTTTTTGCTCGGGAGGTGGCGATGGTTTTCCCCGCTGGATGGTGAGATCCGGCGCCGACATACCGTCGGCTAGAGGGATTTTCCCCAACCAGGTATCTTCCACCAGCGGGGCACCGTCCCAGCCGGGACCTGCTCTAAGCTCCCAACCGGTCTCCCGGATCCTTAGCCTTGGAGATGTCTAGGTCTCCATGTACGCACCTATGCTATTGTCATTTGAAATAAAAATGCGCGCCTACACTTGCAATCAGAGACCGCCGCACGAAAAGAAAGTTTAGAGAATGTGAGATAAGATATTTCCCCAGCGATTGAGTAAGGGTAAACAGCACCGATACCACTAAAGTAGGACGTTTTGATGGTTACGACAGATGGCTCATTTGACAAATTTATAATTTCGTTTGCCCCAATTTCATCAACGCGACCGTCTCTAGAACATCTCAAACAACGTCTATTAACGCTGCTCAATTTCAAACCCACGCGGTCGATTTAACTTTTGAACTTCCCAGCCAACCGGCGTGACATAGCTGGAGTTTCATGTATCTCTACCATCGCAATCCATTTCCCACAGCTCTCCGCATCAACTACATGATGTTCTACATACTTCCGTCACGCCACGCTTTGCCCTGCGGCCTGCCACCTGTCACCTAAAGTCAATCCGCTCGCTCTGTTTTCTCGCTCTTGCACCTACCATCTAATCCGTCTACCAACTGGTTCCCCCCTTCCATGCCGATTTCGTTAGCTTCCCTTCCGTTCCGTTCGTTTTCCCTTCCCAACCACAACCTTCCCAAGTCTGTCGTACTTCGTATCGAACTGCCGCCTCCCGTGCTTATCTGTCCACTTCCTTACCCACCTGATGACTTTCCTGCTTATCCGGCGACTATCCTACTTGTCAATTTCTCTACCCATTCGTCGTCTTCTCCATCCATCCGCTGACGTCTCTATCTGCCCTTCCTGCCTATCAGTCGACTTCTCATTTCACCCAGCTATTTTCCAACCATCCGCAAATGTTCCTACCCACCCGCCGATTTCGTTATACAACGTCTTTCCTTCCTACTACTCATCTTCTCTACATCTTCTCTGCCGAATTTCTTAACAATCTGCCTTCTCCTCAGTTCATCTGCTCCCTTGCCTGACCACCATCTGACCCGCTGACGACCCTGACAATCCGTGAACTTCTATTCACACACGCCCACTTTCCTACTATTCGTCAACTTACACATCTGATGAATTTTCTACTTTTCCGTTGACTTCCATACCCACCAGTCGATTTGCCCATCCATCCACTGACGTTTCTGCTTACCTGTGGACTTCGCTTTTTACCATCCGTAAACTTTCCTACATACCATCAACTTACCTACTCACCCGCCAGCTTTGTTATCCACCACTTTCCCATCCCACCCGTCATCTTCCCTACAGTCCTGCCGTCTCCTCTGCTCATCTGCCGACTTCCCACCTGCTACTCGCTGTCCACTACCCACAAGCTTTCTTCCTTGCATATCCGTCGACTTTCATGGCCACCCTCTCACTTTCCTTCCATCAGTCAACTTACCCACCCGCGAGTTTTCTTCCTCTCCGTCGACTTTCATACCCAACCTCCGTCCTGCACCCGCCCGCCTGTCGTCCACTCCGCCGCGCGAACCGCCGGGTCGCGTGCGCTCCGCTGAGCACGAGCCGCGGACCCGAGGCGACGGCTGCTGCTGACTCCTGACATTACCCGGGCGGGCGGCCCGCGTTGCGCCACTGTGCCGCCAGCAGCAGCAACGGCGGCGGCGGCGGCGGCGGCGGCGGCGGCGGCGGCGGCGGCGGCGGCAGCAGCAGCAGCCGCCGCGGCGACCGCTGACGAAAGCGCGTCACCCCTCCCCTCTCCTCCCCATCATGCCCCGCCCCTGTGGGACCGCCGCGAAGCGCGCGTGGGCGAGGCTCGAACCCAGAACGCTCTGACTCACCGCCGCCCACCGCCGCGGCAACGCCGGACGAGCAGCGGCCTTGCCGCGCAGGGACATCGACGCCCGGGTAGGCGGCAAACCCAGGAACCGGGAACTGCGCGCCTAACGCATAATTATTGGCCTACAGAGTGTCACGAGAATAGCAGAGACGCATAGCTTATGTTTGTCGGACTACAGTTTTGCTGCGTGATACTTCTGGTGCGACACTTATCATATGTTTCTCAACTATATTTTTTCGGTAGTGAATTGTTGGGGATTGCAAGCGCGAACATCTGAACTTTTATGCTTTTCATGAAATTCAGTGCTTATGTAATACTATTATTTAATGTATATTGGCTGTCACGTAGCTCGTATGTCACTATTCTAAAATTTGCTGTAAGCTTATTTGTATTCTTTTCTCTGAGCAAATCACTAAGTTCAATTTTTTTTTTAAATATATAAATGTTAATTTTCATAATATCACGTAATCAGTTATTTTCAAAAACATTCTTAAAAACGAAAGCGCTATTTGAAACCGGAGTTATATTTTTTTGAAATTTTAGCTCACGTTTACTCATTCATTTTCTTTCCTACATCTTGACGGAAAGAAAACAGTTGGACAAGTTGGCAGCCCAATTAACAAGTAGCAAATCAAAACACACGAGTAAAATAATACATTCGGAATAATTTGTCAGTAAAGACAGATACCTTGATTTCGCTATTTGCTTTCACTTCCTTCGCATGCAAGCGCAAATCTGAAAGCAAGAATATTCACTGACCCGTAATGGTGACCCGTTGCCGTTCAACGTGTTGGCTGGACCACTATCAAATGACCTTGACGTTGGGCAATGAGCTCTCTCATACTTCTCAGAAATAAAACATTAATTGCATCCAGTTTTGAGCTGCCCTTTTCGACACATGACATTGAGCGTGCGCCAGATAGATATCACAACGACGAATGAAAATTTATTACAAACTGGTTACTTTATCGTACTATTCAGTACCTCATGGCAAACTTCAGTTGGACCAGCAACTCTGTTTTTTCAAAACTTGAAAGAAATTATCTTGAAAAGTATCTTGTAGGAAATTATAGTGAAGAAAATTGTCATGGTTCAACGCTCACGTGAAATGTCTGTCAATGAAATATTTAATACTCACTGTAACACCTCGACAGCAAAGAAGATCAGAAACTTACCTGTAATAAAAGAAAATTACAATTAAAATTCATAAAAATATCACCAAGGCGCAAATTAAGTAATAAAAGTAAGAACATGAAAAATATGATTTTATAGTTATCCGATGAATATAAATAAAGCGTAACGTGAATAAATGTCTGAGTTGGGAAGAAGCATTTCTATTGAACGCAGTTATAGCTCTGCGGGTAGACGAGATTAAATCTGCTCGACTTAACGATGACGACGATGGATTGCAAAAAAGTGGCTTAAATCTCGCTTAAAGTTCATATCGTGTAAAAGGGTTTCACTAAAATTGATAAACGTATCCGTTTGTATTTGCAAACAATATATGTTTCAGCAATGTTTTCAGATGATCCACTGCATTGCAGTCCTAAACGATTTCCAAAACAACAACACAAAAACCAAAGATAGTTAACACTAATGAAGAATTGGCATTACAAGCATACATACCCCGTTCTGACATATGCTAACATTTTTATATGTATTTTGTTGCACTTGAAATACGCAAAGACGATTTACACAGCAATAAATTGCATTAGAGCAGTGTCTTACTCAGCCGCTTGTTTATGGTGTAATATCCCAATTTTTTAACTACCACCCCCCTCCACAAGTTAGATGGTAAAATATTCGTAGATTTAGAAATATGAATGCAAATATGTCAATATCATATGAAATTGTCTATTTAGAGATCTTCAAAAAATCTTATTTGTGCCTAATAGTAAATATAGTTCTTTATAAACATCTGAGATCTAAAAATAATAGAGAGATCTTAAGAAAGTGAATCGTTGAATACACATCAATTTATGTTATATGGCGCAATACGAATAATAGAATATAAAAATGGCAAATATTTTTTCTCTATCATTTTTACATGAAAATGATAAATCATAAATATAATACGTACAGATTACATTAACGTATAATAAACTTTTATAAAAATATAGCCCACAACATTTTATCTGGTCTTGTTGACGTTCATTAAAAATTAGTACGCCATTAAATTATCTAACAACACCGCAGTTGAAAACTCATATGTAAAACACCACAAGAGAACCACAGAAACAAATTTTGCCCCTGCGTTGGGAGTGAAGGGTGATCACTTGTGTCAGGCATGGCAGCTGCTTCGAGCGTCCTGCCTGCACCGCGAGTCAGCAGATCCCGCACCCAAGGCCAGCCGCGGGAGGGAGGCAGGGGAGGTAGCCACAACCGACGCGCCCTCCGGGAACCGAACCCCAGACCGCAACTCCGTGAAGGAGTCTCGGGCGCCCACGGCGAGCGAAAGAGGCCGAAAGCCAGTGCAACGCTTCTGAGAAGGCTTCGTGGTGTGCGCTTCCAGAAACTCAAATGAGTAGACAATCTTATTGCTTTTGTCCGCCAGATGGACGCTAAACTTCGCCCAATTCAAAATTGAAAAATAAATATTCGTACGTAGGCAAGAAAGTAAAAATAAAATATCTCCTTATTTACATTATTTCTTTAATGATATTCTCAATAGCTGAAATATATTGTCGGTTTCAATTTTGTTTTATACGCATTTGTTTTAATTGATTCGAAAATGAATTATTGAATGAGTGATTGCGTGAATGAGTGAGTAAGAAAATTAGTATTTATCGAATCAGATTGCATGAACTACTCAGGTCTAAAAGTGCCATGTGTGGTGCATTTTATATCCCAACACAGTTTCAGTTGTTCCTCCACGCTGGGACCAAAGACCCAGTGTATTGTTTCTTCCCATTTGTCAAATACCTTCTAGAACTTCTCAACTTCGCGTTTCCAAAACTGTTTTGCTACTGCAAAATATTCAAATGCTCAAGAAACCAGTACGATGTCCTCGTATTTATGAAAATATGAACATTGAAAATATGAACATGAGGAGTTATGAAATATGAATATTTTAGAAATGTTTTTGCATTACTGTGAATAAGTTGCACGAACTCATCACTTACTGCAGTCACAGTTAAAACGCACATCTACAACAAATTAAAGAAACAAAGAATCGTCCCGCTAGTCTCAAAAAACCGATGCGAGAGAATTCACATTTATGTAATGCCACTTGCAAGGCCACGTCCTGCAGAGACAATATGAAGGAAAAGTCGTAAGATGGAACACGTGGAGAAACCTCTGGGGACACATGAAAAGCTTCTACAAAAAACCACCAATGTTACGGCGCGCTCGCCCATTATTCCCCAGAGGACGCAATGCTTGGAAAGGAACGTGTGTAATCGCGGAGCAAGAGCAAACCTTTGAAGCAACCACGCCGGCGCCGCGGCATTAGCACGCATGTATGCCAGGGACAATGAGCATCCCCAGGCATGCTTACAGCGCGACAGGCCAACGAGAGTATGTATGCAATTAGATGGTGGAGGAATGCACCTAAATTTTCTTTAAGTCTTAAAAAAAGAAGTTTATGTTTTCATTCCAGAAAATCAACTGCAAAATTTCAGTTATTTTATTTTTGTGAACCCCTTTTAAAGTTTTTATTTGCTTTTGTTTTCAATGAAATACATATAACGCTCCCAATCTTAAACAGACCTCGATTATGAAAAATATTTTACATTGAAAAATTAAAGTTTTACTTTCCTATTTATGTAATTTTAAAGTAGATAATAAAAGTACAGATTTACAAATGTTCGCAGGAAACGAGAAGAATAACAAAACTTACTGGTGCAACAAAATAGAACTGACTTTAATAATAATAATAATAATAATAATAATAATAATAATAATAATAATAACAATAATAACAATAATAATAATAATAATAATAATAATAACAACAACAACAACTTGATAACCACACGCCCTTTGTGAGTGTTACGAGTGAGATAAATGTAACCATGTTATTAGTAACCTGTTATTAGTGTACGATGTAGCTTAGCATGGGTCCTGCAACGACCAGTAACACGTGAAACATTTTTATTTGTGCTAAGCAAGATCATCATAAAAGGACCTTTTGAACATAATGTTGTTGCCTAGCTCCTTCATCCTCAGACATTGAAGTTAAATGAAAATAACTCGATGAAGGTGCTTCTTTAATTTTTTTTTGTTTCTTTACAAAATTCGGTTCAATTATCATAAATTTGTTGAATCAAGAATCAATGAAGAATGTCTGGCAGAAAATGAGTCAAACAATTCCTAGCATTCAGCACAATAAATGAACTGACTCCAAAAACCCGGTATTTTATAGAATTCCTCCAGAGTGATCTAAAATGATAGTGCGAAATCTAAAACAATAGAACCAATCGATTCGTGTTATCGAAAGAAATCGAATGCTCTATTGATCACATCTGTATGTGTCTTAAAACAAAAAGTCGTTTCAGGTGCTTAAAAAACGATAAATATTTTGTCGAGAAATCTCTTAAATTTTTTGGAAGGGTTCAACAACATGGACAGTTCCCCAACAGAAAGTCGAGTAGCGCTGAATGACAACGTTCTTGACAAAAAAATTAATTTAGTGGACAGGAAGTGGTATAAATGCGTGTAAAAGGACAGACGGATACACACACGTAAACACACAGATTTCTCTATTATTACAGGATGTAGTTGCGAGTTCGATCCTGAAGTTTCGTTGGCTAGGATGTGCTGATGTTCATTCTTGATAGTGAAAGATCATTGCCTAGGGGTAAATTGGTTTTGATGGGAGAAGATCACGGAACGGCTGGTCAGAGCACAGACGGACTCAGTGAAGCGCATAAGCACAAGATATTTCCCGATTCTGAGAGCTGAACGATGATCTTCTCTCCCTATCCGTTTATGACGCACTCCCATAATCTCGCAACACTCGAAAGATCCGCGAGTACGCGGATATCACGTTTTCGCGCTAAGGCTCTGGGGTGTCAAAGAAGAGAAAGAATAAGAAGAAGATGGTAATCGAGGACCAGAAGGATTAGACGAGAAGGAGGAGGGGTGGTGCGGAAGGACAAGGAGGAAGAGAAGATTGAGAAGGACAAGGAAGAAGAGAAGACTGAAGAGGACAAAGGGGAGAAGAAACAAGATGAAAGGAGAAAGAAAAAGAGAAGAAGAGCAAGAAAGTTGAGGACAAAGAGGAAGAGAAGGAGATGGAGGAGATGGTGGAGAATGTAGAGGAGGAGAATGACATGGAAGTGGAGAAGGTAGAGAAGATAGAGGATAAGAAGGTGCAGGAAGTGATAGATGACATGAGGAAAAGTATGTCAGAAAGAAGGAAGAAAAAGAGAAGGATGATATGGAGAAAAATGGAAATTGCGCCCTTGGAAATTGCGAGCCAGACGCCCTCTCTGGGCGGAGGACCGTTGGGCGCGGGGCAAATGGCGCCGCTAACGGCGCGCCGCGCGGGCGACGCCTCTTCCTCACGTGACGGCGGGGGCGGGGACGCGCCGATCACGCGATCCCTCGGTCGCGGCCCCGGAAGGCAGAGCATTGCCCGGAGCGCCGCCCCGGAAGAAGAGCGCGAACGACTGCACCCGGAGGGGCGATGGACCGAGGGGCCAACGGGTGGGGCAGAGCAGCATGTTCTAAAACGTTTGCTCGTCACACTTGAAAAAAAGTGTAAACGCTTTAGAAACGAAATTATTTCACAAAGGGAATAATTCATTTTCCATATAGTAGGACATGTATACGTATGGTACTCGGCCGGTGAATCAAATATAGAGATTCTTACAATATTCGGAGCAAAAGCATTAAGAAAGCTATGTAGAGCTTGCATTATTAACGAAACTCTGTATAAAGACCAACACATATCGACTATTGCGGACGTTTTTACGAAAAGAAAACAGGTGTACCTGAGAAAATTAAGTTTACATCCAAACCATCAATCAATATATTGAATACAAATGTAGGATAAAAGGCGTACACATCTTGGAACTATCAAACCACCCACTCTAATTACTAATTAAACTAAATTAGTAACCACTAGGTCTGGTACAATGTGATATTATTGAAATTACTGCTCTGTTTGAAATAAAACATTGAATTGAACTCTATTGAAGATTTAAATGATTAGGTGTTTGTCGTTTGATAATTTTTTTTCGTTTTGTAGGCACCACGATCTAACACACAATGCTTCACAAAGAGGCATCATCTCATTTTGTCTCTTAAAAACATTGTCTGTTAAAACGAAGGGCTATAACCAAATGGAAATTTTAATTCAAAGTTATGGAAAAAATAATCAGTCTTAATCACTAATTTACATTACAAAAATTATTAATAATTTTCTAATAGTAATTCCACAATTGTATATTTTGGATATTATATTATAATCGTATACGTGACCAGATACTATGGTTTCTTCTTCAACATTTTCGTGTCTGAAGAACGATTCTTGTTAATCGTAAGAGAAGGTCAAAACCGTGGAAAAGTTCTATCGTATGCATCACAACCTGAAAATCCCGTTTCTTGAACGACACTGCATTTAGTAAAGCTGTTTGCATGAAAAGCGAATCATGCATTGCTTGGACCGAGGCATCCTCGGCGAAACATTTCCGACACCGCACCGTGAGCAGGCCAAGGCTCGCAAAGCTCCGGGAAGGATGAACACGGGCCGCAGAGAAAGTAAAAGTAATCGGCCGTTTCTTCCGAGTAATCAGCGCGTTCTCGGCCGCATAGCGAAGAGGACGCGACGGCGGCGGTGGCTGCGGGGACAGAGCCGGCGGGGGCGGGGGCGGCGGCAGTGGGGGAGGGCGGGGGCGGCGGAGGGGGCGGCGGCGTCAGCGGAGGACACGCGGCCTTCGGCGGCGATCGTCAGCTGGCGGCGGCGGCGGAGGCGGTGGTGGTGGCAGTGGCGGCGACGGCGGCAAGCGCCGGAGGTGAAGGCGCCCGCCGAAGGTCACGGGTGCGAGTCCCGAGGCGAGACGACGCGAGCGCCGCCGAGCAGCGCCACCGCCGCTGCAGGCCGCTGCACGAGGCAGCCGGTGCACTCGGAGAGCTCGCGGACAAAGTAACTGCATGCGCCGGCGCGGGTTTGTGGGCCTTTCCTCAGGTATTGCATCAGACTTCTGTTCACATATTCCTGTGTCTGTGTGGAGTGGCTAAATGAAATATTAACCCATTAGCGCCGAGCGTTGCCTTTTGGCAACGGAAATGGCCATGTTTTTGTAAAGCCCGCCAGTGAACACGTGCGCGCCAATTTTCTTTATGGAACATCTTAATCAATTGGAGAAGCATGCTCCATGTGACCGTGGTCGATTTTGATTGTTTGCTTTATTGACTCCGTGTCCAGACGTGTTGAAAGTTTTAGCATCGCAAATTGACTTGAAAAAATGGACATTCGCTTCGAGTAAGTAAAACTTTGAGGTGATCTTTACGGCTTTCTATGTATTTTCTTCCTAATAACATTAAAAATACTTCAATTCGTATGTAGAGTAGGTTTTACGTAACATCTAACTAGATTTGGCCATGCCTCACGTGTTTCAACTTTAGTGTTAACTTTTAGCAACGCTAGGCGCTTGTAGTTGCTTTATTGTCATTCTACATCAATTACGTAATATTTTACTTCTGGTAACAGAAGAGGCTTCTCTCTTGCTGAAGCGCTCGATATTCTGGAAAATGATGAAATTGAAGCAGATATTGATGATATTTTTATCGAGCCACCCGAACCGAACTTTGACACCGATCAAGATTCTGCGGAAGAAGGTGATGAGAGGTAGGCTATATTGTAACTAATATATTTTTAATATTTTACTGCTTTATTATTGTTTCTATTACTATTATCATTACTATTATTATCATTATTGTTATTATTTAGATTAGTCGACAATCTTACATCTCGACAATTGCGAGCTGGCGCAGAGATAAAACTGACCAACAATGAGAGGTTGGGTATCAATTACGACGTGGACGAGACGTTGCCATCCACATCTAAAGCGAACACAGCAGCATCAGAGGTTGGTAGGCGTGTTCCAACTAGTGACTGTACAAAGAATTGGATTGAAGAGAGGGAAAGGGAAAAACGTGTCTTCATTCCTCTATGGGAAGAAGGCGCGGATTTTGACTTGGAGAAACCTACTTTATTTCCAGAGCCGAATTACTTGAAATATAAAGATATGTCCATCACATAAATCTTTGAAGAGTTCATAGATAATGAACTTATTGAGCACCTAGTTGTGGAAACAAATAAATACGCTGCATTCTTGAATTGCCCTGATCCAAAAATAACTGCAGATGAAATTCGATGTTTTATAGGTATTCTGTTTGTTAGTGGATACAACACACTACCATCAAAACGGCATTACTGGGATACTGGAGATGATATGAGGAATGTAGCTGTCTCTCAGGCTATGCGAAGAAACAGGTTCCTTCAGATTTGTAGATTTTTGCACTGTGAAGATAACACTAAACTAAACAAAAATAAAAAGGCTTGGAAAATTCGACCTGTTATGGAGATGTTAAAGAGACGATGCATTGATAACTTTGTACCAGAAGAGAATTTGTCGTATGATGAATGTATGGTAAAATACTTTGGGAGACACAGTTGCAAACAGTTCATTCGAGGCAAACCAATCAGATTTGGTTATAAAATATGGAGCCTCAATACTAAAGATGGCTACTTGGTAAATTTTGAACTGTACCAAGGGAAGGGGCCTAAAGGAAGCCCAGAGTACGAAAAGTTATTTGGAAAAGCTGCTAGCCCCCTCATAGTTTTACTCGATGAGCTTCCTGTTGAAAAGAGGCAATTGAAATATACTTTCTACATGGACAACTTATTTTCCTGCCCTGCTTTATTCTCGTACTTGACATTTCAAGGTTATTCAGCTATTGGAACAATAAGAGAAAATCGTATTCCTAAAATGTGCCCATTGACTAGTAAGCAGACATTCTCAAAAAAGGACCGAGGTTATTTTGAGACTGCAATGGAGAAAAATGACGGGCAGTTATACGTCCGATGGATGGACAATGCAGCCGTGACCATGATTTCCTCTTCTTGTGGCACCCAAGAAGAAGGTAAAGTAAAGAGATTCTCCCAACGTGAAAAGAAAAATGTAATGATTCGAAGGCCGAAAGTAATTGCAAAATATAATTCATACATGGGAGGTACAGATCAAATGGACCAAAATCTCAGTTGTTACCGCGTTGGAATCAGGAGTAAAAATGGTATTGGCCATTGATTACATGGATGCTGGATGTGGCAATTCAAAACAGTTGGATTCTGTACAACAAAGTAACAAAGAAGCGAATACCTCAATTAGACTTCAAGAGAGAAGTGGCCTGTGTATATTTGCGGATGTACGGTGCGCTGCCCAAAGCAGCGGGCAGGTCAAGCTGTTCACCAGCGTCTACAGATAGCCGAGTGTCGGACTCCATACGATTTGATCGAATTGATCATCTTCCTCGGCACATTGAGAAGAAGAAAAAGAGAAGATGCGCTTTACGTGGTTGTACATCAATTGTGAGAACAGAGTGTGTAAAATGCAACGTTGGATTGTGCATTGATTGTTTCATCCCTTTCCATTCTCGTTAGTTCTTTTAATAAGCTTAATTAAAACGTAAATATTAATATACACTATCAAATCAGTGAATAAAGTTTGTTTAAACTGTATACTATGTGTTTTCATTCAGAGTCAAAAAGTGGGTAGTGTAGGCGCCTAGCGTTGCCTTTTGGCAACAGTCATTATTTCAGTCATTATGACTCCGATTATGTTGAAATCAATTTCTTTATGCTATATTCTACGCATTGAAGCCATGTTCCTTAAAACTCTAAGAAAAGCGAAAAAAAAATAATTTAGGCGTTAATGGGTTAAGGCAAAAGATATTTTATCCATCGAGGCTCCCGTATTTGTTGTTGATTGTTTCTTTCAATAAGAGTACATTTCAAGCAGTACTTTAAAACTACGTTTATACAATGTCAGAAAGTCAGAAAATACTTGGCAGCGGTGTTATAATTCCATTGCAAACCGAAGATCTTCGACGACTGGGAAAATAGTTTTTCGTAATTTTAATGTCGTGCAAGGGGTCCAACATGGTACAACTCAAGAAAAGCGAATTTTGAATGATGGCAGTATTTATATTAATTATTATTATTGTTGTTTTTATCGTTGAGAAACCTTTTACGAAGCCTTTTAAGAACGATAATCCATATTCATCAATTATTAAGCGTGAGATATTTCAACTACCAGAAAGAATTATAAATGCAATTTATTACACAACTTATTTTGTTTTGAAGTTGTGCTGGTATTGCAGCCCATAAACAATGTTCTAGCTCAAAACACTGCGATGTTATTGCGTAAAATTTCAAAATTAAACTCTAATATGAAACAAATTCTACAATAAATATCAAACATCAAATATTTTATAGTTTGCCTCTTTATCTTACCTATGGGCGACGGCTCAATTATCTGCATATATTATTTTGTACTATAGATTTAATGAAGAAGAGAAAAATCAGTACATTTCATTTACCAACTTAATCTATTGATTCTTTTCTGTTCTTCAATTTCTTTGCTCATTTTCAAGCAATATCTTCTTAATGTTGATTTCATTGTCTTCGTTCTATGTAATGTTTCTTGAGCCACCACCTAACTTCACTGCAGCACACCTTTGCTTTCTTCATACGTCATCTGTACAACATGCTTGTCCGTTTTACTTGTTTTATTACGTCTTATTTAGATACGTAAACAAGTAAACAACTGTTGGTTGTTTTGTTAATATACACAAAGTCACTTCTTAGTCAACTCTTGGAATAAACGGAGAAAACGTATTTTGTGAATTTTAGACATCTTAATTAAGCGATGATCGAATATTACTAACTTCTGTGATAAAATTTTTCATCAGAGATTTTTCAACTTTATATATTCCTCAGCCCAAGAAATTTAAAACCGATTTTCAATTCTGACTTCTTTTCTAAAAACGAATATCAGGAATCGACAATTTTTTATGACGGAGCTGAGAAGCTAAAATTCCTCAATATGGTCTTCCCCAATATATAAGCAATACTACTTCCTGTTGAAAATCATTATATTTTCTGCCAGTATTTTTTTTAAACTTTGATCTATCGCAGAGATTTGTCGCTCCAAAGAAGTAGCCTCAAGGATGCTGGAATTACGTAGCCGTGACTTGGATATGCCACACGGCGCCCGAGTACTCGGAAGTTGACTTAGGAGTGGGAGTGGCTACGAGCGGTCACGGCCGCAACAGCGATGGCTTCATTTGGCTGCGAGAGGCCGTCCGACACTCCACCTCCATCAGACAGTTTTTTCCCTATCGAGCACTTCGCGGGTAGAAAATTCTCATATACTCGTACATAGGTGTTCTACGTTGGGAACTTTAGTCCCAATATTCCAATAAGCACGAGGGGGACTTGAACGAGTTTTGTTTACTATTATGGAAACATGTGCTGGCAGTGAAACGAACGAGCGTTGCCGTGAAAATGACCTCCGTCGGGCATTAGAAGCAGTTGGTTGGTATGTATGCTATAACATTTTGAAAGGTCGTTTTGTGTTCGCTTAAAATACGCAGGGCATACTCTTTTTGAACTTCTCGTGTAATTTGTTGAGGTGAAAAAGCGATACGAATATTGTATCATAATGTTATAGCAAATGTTCAGCATTCAGCATATTATCACCTTTTATACATTCATCATAGGTCAGTTTTCATTTGATTTGATACTTACTTCAATACGTGGAACCTTAGGCACTGAATGAGCAGTTAAGTTGATAAGAGCGATTGAATTGTGTAACATTTTGCTTTTCTTTTGTCTAAAACTCGATGTTATTCTGTATTCATAAACTATTTATCTTTTGAATCCATGGATGCATTCGAGTTTATACGAAAGTTCATGTCAAGTCAAGTCCAGTACTTGCTTGACCGCGCAAATTGAATAGGGCATTGTCAGACCGATTAATGAATTATTGCTTATCAGAAACCATAATTATTTAAGTAAAGAAAAGTTTTGGAAATAGACATATTTACCAGTCAACCTTTCATGATGTGAGTCCATAAGACAGTAGATATATAGAGTGAAACACTATCTTTGGCAGCAAAAGAAATTGTTTTGTTTAAAATAAAATGATTATCCTGCAAAAGGTCTATTTTTAGATATGCCACTTTTCTCGTGAAACGATATAATGTTACGTTTGAAGACCATTCCGAGCATATTGAAGTCAATATCGTTTACAACTAGTACATATTTTTCATACTCTTAGCACAGTTGCAGAAAACAGTCGACAAAGCTTAATTCAGGAGCGGCAACTTCGAAGCAACGAAAGGCAAAAATTGTACATCTACTACAATACTTCTATTCTAATACATTTATTGCTACTTGCTCCTCAGAAACCATTCTCCCACAACAAATTGGCAATGTAAATGTTAAACAAAGAAACGTTTTATGAACGGTGATGAGCTAATATTTGATTTGCCTACTCTTACAAGAGCTTTTATGAACTTCATTTATGCATCCATAAAAACATAGGTGTTTATGAATTCGCGTCAACATTCCTTTTCTTGCGTATAGTAAGTGTTCTTTAAAACTATGAAATTACATTTCAGCCTTAATATATATACCGTAAACCCAACAAAACGGCCACCTCTATTAAGCAGCTGTCTCTAGTCTTGACCAGTTCTTCATGTAACCAATTGATTTGTCCAAAACACACAAGTATTCTCTCTTTTAAGCGGGAATCTGGCCTCGCGTTCAGCGACCAGAAACATTTAATAGATTAACCAGTATTAAACGTCTCAACTTCTTGACAATTTTGCTCTTTTGTGACATGATACTAGTATAAGATCTGAGGAATATTGGATATTAGTGTTGATTCAATATATTCGTGCAACTGACGCATTGTCAGACAGATTACAGTATCTGAGACTAGCTGAAGTATTCTGCGTTGCTCCAGTCTTTATTAACTACAATAATCTCTTAGAGTAAAAGGAATTTATTCTATGGTGTATCTCATCCCTACCCTACCTACCCTACCTGCCCTGCCCTCAGCCACCCTGACCTGCCTCACCGCGAACCTTCCCCGTCCCGCTCTGTCATTTGTGCTTCGATTATCGTAGCTACTACAATGGTTGCTATTGGCAGATGTAAACAGATGCATTGTTGTACACTCCTGGCAAACTTCCAGTACCAAGCCTTCAATTCCTTCAAGTTGAATAGCAGTATCGAAATGAATCAAAATGCATTTAGTAGGAAATTTATGGAAGTTTTAAGGAAGTATCAGTTCACTTTGGTCAACTAATTCTCTGTTTTGGAAATATTTGCGTACAACAGAAAAGCGATCACTTAAATTTTACTCTAAAGAGTAGGAATGAGTGATACGGGTAAGTTTTTTTACGAAATCACAATCACACAGTAACTTTTCTCTTGTTCTGAACATGTAAAAAATTTCATCAAGGTCATATAAAACAAAATTTTTGGGAAAAAACAAACGAACAAACGTACTTATTTACTTTAGAAAAAATTATAATTTGATAAAAAAGAGCTTAAGTTATTCCCGACAGAAAGCACTTTCTTCAAGTGAAAACCGAATCGATTTGTTTAGCCTTTTCAGATATTACCCCGGACGGATGGGCAAACAGGCTGTTAGACAGGCAGACATACAAAACTGGTAAAAACAACAGAATGGGTTTTTGTATCACGTAATCGATCACAAGCGATTACAAAAAGGCAGTAACATTAGAATTGTAGACACTGACTTTCATTTTATTTATTTAGATGTTATGAGTCGCCAACACACTGGAGAATTAGTTTCTTTTTCAAATAACTCTACATGTTTCAGGCTTGCTTTGAAGTTTCTTCATGGTGTGAATTGCAGTTATGAATTAACTTGCGAATCAATCCTACGATTGGGAGGAAACAAGCAGTGGGGTGGAAAAGAAATGGTTGCAAAAATGGGAATTTAATTTTGTTTGGGGGTTATTAAAGAGTGCAAGTACAAAAAAGGTTCCACTAATTTGCAACGTAAGTGAAAATAATATGAACAAACGAGTGTTGCATAATTTAATTATATCTAGACAAATTGTAAATAGCATGTTATTAAATCGTCCATTAAGTTATCACCTACACAAGTGGCTATTTTTTTTTTGGACTAAAACAGATTGATTAATACATATTTTACAAAGCTCATTACACTACAAAAGTTCTAACCATTTTTAAAAACTTGAAGATGAACAGAAATAAAGACGAGATAGAAGTAAACGCAGGTTAGGCTGATACATTTTTTAACGAAATCTCAAAGAAATAAGTGTATTCATGCGCCACTGCCGCATCATGAAGCAGAAGCATTCCCCGTTTCATTACAATGTTGATACTCAACTCGTATTATTAACAACTCTCCGGCCATCTCGCGTGCCCGGGCACGGCACCACGCGCCAGCAGACACGAGCGTCCGCATCCGGCGCGCGCCCCGGCGCAGCTTCCAGCCGCGACGTGAGGCGAGGCGAGGCGACGCGCCGCGACGCGATGGGTAACGGAGCACCTAACAGGACCCGGACGACGGAGGCGAGGGGCGGCGAGGGGCGGCGGAGGGAGCCGCTTCCGGCGGCGCGGCCACCGCCTCACCTCTGGCATTCTCTGCCCCCTTCCCCGCCGCTGCCGCCCAATGTCATTCATCCGGCCGCCGCCGCCGCTGCCCCTGCCTCGCCGCCGGGCCGCGCGGTCGCGGGCGCGCGCGCGCGCCTCCCTACATGGGCAGGCCTTGGGGCCGCTCGGGAACCGACCTCCGGCCTCCCGCCGCTGCCGCAGCCGCAGCCGCCTCGTCCGACAGCTGCGGGCGACGCTCCGCCTCGACAACGCGACCCCCGCGGAGCGCGCTCCCACACAACAACCCCCACCCTAAGTGTACGCTTACGTTTTGTCACGTGTTTCCATTTGGGCGGTACGATTTGGGTGGTACGCTTTGGGCAGTACGTTTTTGACGTTATGTTTCGTGTAAAACGTCTCGGACGGTACGTTTTGGGTGGTATGTTTCGGACAGTACGTACTGAGCGGTACATTATGGGCGTTACGGTTTGGGTGGTACAATTTGGGCGGAAGACTGCAGGGTGCGGCGACGCTTCCCAATAGGGAGAGAATGGTCCGAGAGCAGTTTATTTGTTTATAACAGAGCAAAACCTAAACGCAATCGTCGCTAATACGTGTGTAATTTTTACTAATATGTGTGAAATTGAAGGTATTCACAAAAACGTTACATCAACAGTTAACATAAAACTTGAAATTTTATCACTGAGTAGAGGAAGCAAGAAAGAGAAGCAAATATATATAGAGAAATAAAGTGTTACGTTCGACATGTAATAAAAACTTTGGTGTTTTTAAATAGTTTACAAACTTTTTTATTATTTTAAATCCAACGTGAAGCTTTGGTGTTTTCGAAACGGAAATGATATTTGAAAAACAATAAAAAAATGACTTCGTTCATATTTAAATTGCATTCTTTCCACAATCACTACATTGTATAATTACTTTAAACTAAATCCAAAGTGATAGTTCTCGAATCACCTGTTTATAGTCTGTCAGACGTTCATTTGGTGGAAGTATAAGCGAAGTAAACATGCGGGAGGAAATAATTTTTTACAGCATTTACCTGTGACGAACACCAATTATTACAGAAGTAGGTGGTATGAAATGTAACTGTCATTTTTTGAATCGTCATTGTAAAGATACTAAGAGGTCCTGCAGAGTTAAAATACTACTATTACGGGAGATCACTATTAATTAGAGATGATGTGACCACACAGATGATGTACTACACTTCAAGTCAAGTTATTACAAGACATAAATACTCCCTCACTAGCCTTTAAGTAAGCTGGGACAACGCCCAATATCTAATGTGAGTACCCTTGAAGTCAAACCGGGAAGGTTATTCAAGAAAAACTTGAGAGATAATTTATATTCGCATATTATTTGTAAATATCGTGTACGTTGGAATAATAAACGTAATGTTTTGAATGTATCTGAGTCATCTCGTTAATATTGAAATGAAAAATATGTAAAAATGAAATAACAGTGAAAATCTTCAGACACATACTTTCATATTCCGGTTTCACTTACAGATTGGACACATTCGGTCCAGAAATCCTTCTGTACCGAGAGAGATGGCGGCACAGTTGCGAACGAGAAAAAAAACGACCGTATTTCCTATTACGTCACCGAAACATACGAGATTATTATCAATGTTCGTGGCACTGTTTAAAATTGTTGGGCTTCCTAATTCATAATAATATAACATGTAAGGGTCTCATTATTCGCCGTTTGTCAGGATAGAGACAGAATTTTCAGGATAGCATTCATATTATAAAGGGACATCACTATCAAGTTTCGTCGCATTCACATTGAGAGACGCTTATGTGCATGCACAGGAGAAGATGGGTCGAATATGTGGATGTGGAAAACTTTGGAGCGTGAAATTTAAGCGAGGTTATATAGCCCAAGTAAGCAAATCTTGGTAAAATGATTATGTATCATATGTGAAGTTCTTTAAGATTCGCAAATAAAAAATTCAAATTTCCAATGTCACTAAACCATACTGCATTAATTTTAATAAAATGATCGGTGATATTTTCATGCATAACATTCCTCAAAACAAACTCGAAAGAAACCACACACTGAAAAGCTGAAAATGCCTACAGAGTTTGAAGAACAAGAGGTTTTTCCTCGTCACCTATCACTCCGATTTTAAAATAAAAATATTCATTGATATTAAGTTTTTACTTTAGACACAAGAAAACTACAAAAAACTACAGATAAATGCTTCCCTTTCACGTTTATGCATACTAAATCTCTAAACCGCCGTAAATGTAAATACGAAGCAAAATAAAATCTCTTTACGACTCAACGCACACCTCATCGCCTTCCTGGTAGCTAAGAGGGAGTGCCTCGAGTGAAAGTTAAGCGCTTCCGAAAATGCCGCTCAACATTCGGCCTTGCTCCAGTTCGCGCCGGCGCATCCGCTCGCACACAGGCCATCCTCGCGCGGAGCAATTTGCGATGGTGACGCAAGCACAAGGCGTAACATTGTGCATCACTCTCCCGAGTCAATGCGCACTCACGGATCACATCGACGGTGCACAACCGACTGAATTTAGGCCGGTCGGTTGGTTGGTTGGTTGGTTGTTAATGATTCCGGACAGTCGACTACCGATGTCATTAGTCCCGTAAATGTAGTTCATGTTTTTTCATCGGGCGGTGATCTTCCCCCGCAGGATGGCGAGATCCGGCGCCGACCTACCGTCGACTAGCGGGTCTCCCCTCAACCAGATATCTCCCACTAGCGGGGCACTGCCCCAGCCGGGACAAGCTCTAAGCTCCCGACCGGTGTCCCGTCATGTAAGGTAGTGTAGTGCATGCTCGTGTAAGTGTGTGTAAGATGTGAAAATAGTACAAGAAAGAGGAAGGAAAGGAAAGATGCGGTCCGTAGCCCGTTTGATAGGGTACTGCTCCCGCATTCACCTGGAGTTGATCGAAGAAACTACGGAAAACTACCGTTCAGATCAGCCAGCCTCTAAAATTCTCCTCCAGACAGCGACTGAATTCGGCCTATCTGATAAGCTAGTGTCGAAATTCCTGCCACCATCGGGACTCGAACCTAGGACCTCCCGGTCAGAGGCACTGCAGTGACATCAGTAGAAACACTGAGCCACCTCTCCCAGTCTGAGTTTAGGTCACAGCCAGCATTGCCGCTGACTGTAGAAACTCCGACTGAGAGGTCCTATGTTTCCAGTCCCGACAGTGGCGGATTTTCGATGCTGGTTACATAACTCGATTCGATAACTAATTCGATGCTGGCTACATAACTAGAATTTTCCTTCATTTATTGCTTGTTTGAGTTGTACGTAGATCAGTTTACACTCATCTAACAACATTTGTTAATGAAGGTTTGGAGATTTTTTTCAGTATTGGTTTGAGATGCATTAATCTGATTTTGGCCTGTTGTATTTTAATGTTTATGAGGTTTTATCCAGTTGAGTCTTGTGTCAATATTTAGTCCTAAGTGTTTGATAGGTTGATTTGATGGCGTCCAGTTTATTTGACTATTATTTATTAGTAACGGGTGGGGGACAGAAAATGCTGTTAATGAAAATACTTTTGCTTTTGATTAATGAAAATATTTTTGCTTTGGGTTTAGTTATATCTTGCATTTTATTACCCATTCGTGTATTTTGTTTAAATGTTGTTAAATGTTTGTACTGCTGTGTGTCAGCATGCGACTAAATATTAATATTGCCGTATCGTCGGAGAACTGTGCAAGTTTTGTGTGATGTGCGATAGGGATTTCTGCTGTTAAAGATTGAATAGCGTTACGGATAGTGGTGAGCCTTGTGAATGTCCCGCTTCTATTGTGCGTGAGTTGGAGCTATGATTGTCTATGGCTACTGTGAAAAATCTGTCTGATATAAATTGTGCGATAATATTTAGTAAGTATTTAGGTGTTCCTTTTGTTTTGGTTTGTGGATTAATCCAGGGTGCCAGACATAACTATACAACAGAACGAATTCATCCTGCCTGAGGGTCATCATCGGATCTCACCATCCAGTGGGAGAGGAATACCATCACCTCTCAACATAAAACATTCACTATACTCACGGGACTAATGATCATACCTGTTGACGTGCCCGGAAACAATTTGTCAGTCAATCAATCGTGTTCAAGGAAAGTGACACATTTAAAAAATCGTCATATTTTAGTTACGTGAAGAAGAATGGTTAGAAAAGAGTATATTTTTTCTTGAAATAATTTGATGAAAATTCTAAAGGGCTTGAGAGATATAAAAGAAAACACCGTATCTTTGTATAATAAATGATTCCACGCAGGATAAAAACCTTCTCCTGTAAATAAAGATGTTTGAGATGCTTCGTTATTTTGAATATCCGTAGTAACAACACTGAGGTACATATTAAGAAAAACTATAAATATGATGAAGTTGTAGACTTGCACAGCGAGTGTTACAGGGTGACTTTAGATAGATTTATTAAAGTTCGCTTTGAGCTAATGCTCGGTGGCAAACATGGATTAGAACAGAATGATCGATACATTGGCAAACCGAAGTACGACGCACTACCTAATTACCGAGAGCAGTGCTATTAATACAAATAGGGTGCTATCGGAGTTGGTCATAATATTTCATTACAGTATTACACTTGAAGAACTCATCGTATCTGCTACGTTAGTATCAAGAAGCTAATTAAGTCACGTGACAGTGAGAAACAAGTCTCTCATGAACTAGGCGAAAATGCTTTTCTCATATGTTTTTATGCACTTCCCCTTCATCGATGTTCCTTTAACAGGCTAGAATTACAATTTGATACATATATGATATGGTTACTGTTTTTTTACGCAGAAAGTTTGATTCATTAAATGTTACAGTGTTATAAACAATTGCGAAACTTGTTTGTCGAGAACAATAACGATGGTCAAAAATTCTAGAGGTAAATTCATTGCTATTCTATTTTGGTAGTTTGTTTGTGTGTAGTTTTAAAACTGTTTCTTTATTATTTCTTACTTCCGGCCTTAATAAAATACCCTCCAGTCTTTGAAATATATTTGCTCTTGGCGCGGCGCGCACATCGAGACCTCGCGCCTCGCAGTTACAGTTTGATTCACGCACACAGTTTGTTTCATTAAATGTTACCGTGTTATATGAGAAACTTGTTTGTCGAGAACAATAACGATGGTCAAAAAATTCTCAAGGTAACTTCCTTACAATTCTCTTTTGGTGGGAACACTGTTTCTTTATTATTTCCTACTCTCCGCCTCAATAGAATACCCTCTAGTCTTTGAATCACGTTTGCGATTGAACGGCGCGGCGCAGCGCAGCGCGCGCTTCGAGACCTCGGGCGTAATCCCAAGGCGCTGCGTTAATAGCGTAATGACTGTATTCCCAGTTCCGCGCTCTCTAGGTCGCTCGGCTGCCGGCAAACGTTTCCCAGTGGCGTGAGGCGGGTGCTAATTCGCTGCACACTAGTCCCACTTGCAGAGAGTTTACATCTGTATTTGCGGATTAGTACGGCACGCTCAGTCTCTCTGAACGGGGTACCTTGGAAAACGTATGTTTCATGTGTGTCACTTCGGTGCCACTTGTCACCTGTCACATCCTGATGTGTCAATTCACGTCAGAAAGTTGGCGAGTAGGAAACGGAGGAATCGGCTGGAAAAACTAAGGAAGTAGAAGCTTGACAACAGTGCTCTATTTCTTGTTTTGTATCCATGCTCTTTTTTTTTTAGATAACCTTCACAACATATATACATGACAGTTCATGTCAATTAATTCTAATAACTCTTGGAAGTTTTAAACTTACAGAAACTAGTGGAAACATAACTTACGCAAGCATTGGGTAATAATAAAACAGTATTAAAATTTATTATCAAACAAAACTGAAGAGAACTTACATAAAACGGGGTCTGACAACTATACGCTGAAATACGCCGTGTTTTCTGCATTTATTTGCAATTATTACATTGTCACTAATTTATTTTGATTCTTATTACATGAAGGCACGTGATGGGAATAATTTTTATGAGCCTGATGTCCTTAACATTATGCTAAAATAAAAATAATATACAGGGAATCGCAAAGAAATAGAAATCTTAGAGATCGAGATTTAGAAAAAACAAGACAAAGGAAATGAAATAATTTTCATCAAACCTGCACAATAAATTGATTTCAAATATAATTAAATTTAAAAAATTGTATAGATATCATCCCTTTTCATATTAAATATGTTGCACTTAATTAGATGCAGTGGTACGATCTAACGATCCGCTACATTTGCACTCTTAACTGGAGCACAGAGTTTTAGGCAAACACTCAACACGCTAAAATAAATTTAAACAATTAAGAGACGCATTAATAAAATTCTGATCGGGAAATGTACAAATTCTACTCCCCAAAGAATTTAAAAGAATTGAAATTTTAAGAAATAAAGTTAATGCCATCTTAAGTAACATCAGCCTTAAATATTCACCAAAATACCTAAAAGTAACTCACTTACTATATGTGCTGAAACAGCAGCCCTTACCGTGTCTCTAAACTTCGGTTACTGTAATAATAAAACATTCTTAACTTCAAGAACATCCTAGACCAACTCCAATGCATCGTACGCATGCCCTCAACTATTGTAATAAGGATACAGTTTTCTATGATTATCTTCATTCTCTAATATGCTTTATTTCTTCGTTAAAAATGTATACTGTCCTTATCAGTTTAGAATGTCAATAAAATGTGACCCTATCATCGCTCAAACTTGCAGCCGTACACAACCTTCCCGCTCTTCCACGTACACATGCACCTGTAATCCCACCCGCTCCTACAGCAGATCCTGTACAGTCTACCTACACCTCCACGGTCAATCCGTTCCTCCACTGCCTACCCGACCCTCCACTAGTTACCCCCTCCTCCAGTGCCCACTTGTTCCTACATTACCCACCCGCTCCTACACAGGCGGATCCAGCCGTTCATTTTGGGAGGGGCTTCATACATTTTTGTTAAATAATAAACTTATTTTTTTATTCTATATTATGTTGTTTTTGTAGCATATACTATACAATATTATTGCTTAAATAATTACATAATTGTAACAAATATTTAAATAAATGTTACCAAATAAATGGAGATAACAATCGAAAACTCTAGACCTTTTCTTTTTTTTTGGGGGGGGGAGCATGACCCCACGTTCTTCCTCTGGATCCGCCACCGCCCACCCGTTCCTACACTGCTTACCAACTCCTACAGTCATACCCGCTTCTCACCAACCCCTACAGTCATCTTCGTTCACCAGCTGCACTCAACTAGGCTCACCCGCTCCTGTAATCCTTCCCGCTCCGCTGCGCCTACCAGCAGTCGTTTGCTGGGCCGCTCGGAGGCGTTCCTCCACCCGGTGGGCAGGCGGCAGTGGCATCGGCATGTAAATGCACCGCCGCACCTCGGCACGCAGCCTCGCCGGCGCCTCGCACGTGCAGGGCCGACACGTGTGCAACAGTCGCTGCAGGCGAGACCCTCACCAAGCGGAATCAAGGATTCGGAGTAGTAATTAGAAAGCGTAAGTCACGCATACTTTGATCATTTAAATGCAATAGCTCACCCATGGGGGGGGGGGAGACGTGGGGTTTCGGCCCTCTCACAAGCTAATGAAACATATTCAAAAATATAGCTTTTACTCATTATCTTTACTAACGAAACACATTCAATATATTAATTGTTAACATTATAAATATAAACTATACGTTAGCAGATAAAATACATTTTATATTCAAAGTAAATGAAAAATTCTGAATAAAAAAGCATCAAGTCGTCTGAACACTTTACCAGCAGACCTCACCGGCGAAATTCAGGCTGAGTCTCTGTTTAATTGTGAGATGAAAGGCAACCCACATGGTTCACATCTTAGGCCTACCTCTCTGTTTCAAAAACACACAATTACAGAATTGTGCAGTTTCACGTAACTGCTTCCTTCCTCATTGTATTGTTATTGATTGTTTTTCGTTGGAGGAAGAACAAGAAATTGAAGAATTGGAAGAAAAACAAGAAGAAGAAACAAATAAAATAAAAACGAGAAGCAGAAGAAAAACAAGAAGCAGAAGAAAAACAAGAAGCAGAAGAAAAACAAGAAGCAGAAGAAAAACAAGAAGCAGAAGAAAAACAAGAAGCAGAAGAAAAACAAGAAGCAGAAGAAAAACAAAAAGCAGAAGAAAAACAAAAAGCAGAAGAAAAACAAAAAGCAGAAAAAACAAGAAAGGGAAGAAAAACATTAAGCCCAAGAATAACACCAAGAAGCAAAACAAGATAAACTAAAAGTGACTCCTACGGCCAGTCAACCGATCGCGTCTTCCCAGCGTGCGTGCTGGCGGGCGGGGCGGGGCGCGCGTGTGCGCGTGTAAACGCACCGCGGAGCGCCGCCTGCACGTGTGGCGCACCGCCAGGGCGGGCGCGACCTTCGCGCGGCGCAGCACGTGTCCCGCCACGCCCTCCTTCGCCCGCGTGGGCGGTGCCGGCCCGGCTCGCCGCTGCCCGCACGGGTGACGCGACAGACGCGGCCGCGAATGGCTCGGCTCTCGCAAAGCGGCGGCCCCAGCACAAGAGGATGCCTTTGTGTTTCTGGATGGGTTGTTGAGACCGCATTACGAAAACGAAACTACATTAAAGTTGTAAATCCAACATGTTGGTACGTCATGAAGCCGTCTTCATGGCTTCATCAAACTAATAACATTTTCACTACACTGGTTTTTTTTTCTCATGGTGACATGTTTCAGACATTATGTTGACTGCACAAATTTAATATAGTATTATTCACCTGACTTAATCTTAAAAACGCGTCCAGAAATATTGGCCAAGTGATATATAGAAATAGGGCTTTGATAAAATGTAGAATTCCCGATTTTAGAAGAAAGTCTTCGTTTAACTCTTATTGAAGACGTATAACTCAAGGACCTAGAACTTTTTTTATTTGAATGCTCTTATTGAAGACCATTTTATTCTCAAAATTGCTTTTTTGATTGGTGACCCGTCGCCGCGTGAAAAATTGATGCACCAAACGAAAAATGCAACGAAAGAATGGCCTAAAATTGGAAAAGCAGACTTCCATAGCAACAGCTGCGTCACCTTTCTAGAGATTGAAGACATTCGCATAATCAGCAGTATTTGCATCACTTTGTCATCGTTTTTCATTGCTATCCTTACCGTTGGCACCGTTCCACAACCTGATTTCTAGGAGTCACCTGCTAACATTTTGCAGGATCGTGATCGCTATATAATAGTCAATAAATAGAGAAAATTCACGCATGTAAAGAAAACATTGGAAATTATTTCAACTTTTGAGAAGAAACAAGACTTTCAGAGAAAAATTGATAACTTCAATGTGATTTATATTACAAATAACACAGTTCGACATTAAATAATATTTCACGTTTTACCAAAAGTTTGTTAATTTAAAACTGTGATTTTAAAAATGAATTTTTCCAGAGGGGTTTTATTTCACCTTTAAAACAACTATTCCATGTATAAGAAAGCGTGATTATTATGAGAACTGTTGTAGCTTCTCAAGAATCTTCACAACTTGTTCATCTTAATAAAAGTCATGTCTTAAACGTCACTGTTTTCCGTCTATTGGCCATCTGTCAGAATGAAGTGACGAGCGTGACGTGTAATTATGTTCAGCTATGACGTCGCGCTGGTGTTGTAACTCTTGCCTGGGAATTAGAATTTTTAAATCTCGAAAAGAACCGACAGAAATGATTATATCGCAGTAAAATTAAGAGATATTCCAATAAGAGAAGACAGAAGTACCTATCACCTCTTCAAGTCGTTAATATCAGAAAAAGTGTATTCAGGCAACAAATTAAAAGGAATAACGATACAACGAAATTTAGAGAGCTGAAATAGTATAAATTACAATAGGATTAATTGTTACAAATGTGAAGCGGATGCATTACTAAGAGTGTATCCATTGAAGTTAACTGCCTTTTACTAATTACAATGTACATTGATAGTAGGGGAAGAGTAATTATGTAACATGAAATAAAATTTGCTGCAATCAGACGATGCGAGATGTACATGATAATTAAAAAAGTATATCTGTACTTCACCATTATACTTTTTTTCATTAAAGCACTTCAATCGTTTTTGTAATCTAAATTAGTATAGATTATCTCGTTCATCGTTTGGATAAGTGTGCATCGTGTCGGGCTTCGACTGAATTAATAAGCTCACCATCCGTTTAATTCAATGGAGGTAAATTTCGGCGATTGAGAAACCATAGTATTCAACCAGTTTTGGAATAGATATGAGTGGCATGAATTATTACTGACAGAATGATGATAATATTCATTTACATAACACATCCAATGTTCATTGCACATTACTATTCAAACTGAATACGCATTCTAGTCCAACAGGTAAATGAATATTTAACACAGACTGGCGGCAGGAAGTGGATTCCATTGAAAGAAAGGCCATGCCCCTTCTATCTACATACACATATTGAAGATTATTGACCATTCTTTTTATTCTACTCCAACGGCAGTAATAAATCAATCAATCAATAGTACAATACTAAGTGTCAAGACTTCAGTAAATGAAAAAGATGAGGTATTAGGTATCCGTAGATGTATACCGTTTCTGCCCAAAAGACTCGCTACTTCGATTCATGTCGAGGTTATGTTTTCCATGTTTCTTCTTTCCATACGAGATAACTCTACTAGCAGGAATGTGTATTAGGTTCTTGTTTAAGATATAGTCTCGTGTGGAATATTAAAAGTAAAATGTACCAGATGTAGAATTCAATAACTCAAAGTATGAAATATTATTTCTGCTGGTGACTCGTGTACCCGACGCTAAGGCCAGGGCGCCCTACATACCTCGGTTTGAAATGTCACTGGTCCGAATCTCTCTTACAGCTTAGATATCTGTCTGATTGCTGGTCTACGTCCTTCTAATTATTGAAGGGTTGAATCCTGGTATAATTATTGAATCCTGGTATAAATATGCGGATGGCAGAAACGTCTCCTGATCTATGAGTAGATACGATAACCTGAAGATTGTCTTGAGAAAATTGGTCGTGGCCTGAAGAGACCAAACCGTAAAAGAAGGACATTATTCCCATTTCAAAACATAAATATAACATACTAAATATAGAAAATCAGATAATTTAGATCAATACTAGCAAAACTGGTACTCGAAGGTCTAAAACAATGTTCTATTTACGATTCAATACAAAACGATGAAGTAGTCAAAATGACATTGAAATCGTTTTCCAACATCATAAGCATTTTCAAAACCGATCATGAATATTTACTATTCACAGTCTGTCTAAAAGTGCGCGTGTAACAAATTCGCCACGTAAATGAATGTATATTCGTTGTTTCTTTTAGACAATGTGTCGAGGAAGATTTCGCTTTGGGCGTTATAACTGAGGATCCCTCTGTCAATATTTCCGAGAATGAACCTCAGCGTATAGTCTCTAGTGTAACGGCCCGAGAGGTAAGTGAGGAACACAGCTTGGTATTACGGAAAAAACTAGTTATACGTTTCCGCATCATAAATAATTAAAATAGTCGTATTATTTAAAATTATTTTCATAATTTTGTTCACATCATCTTCATCTTCTCCTTTCGAGTATTGCAAAACCGAGAGAATCGTAATCGCTCCATAAAAACCCTCCTTTCAAAAACTATCAAAAGACAAATCCGTCAAGAGAGTGAACAAACGAAAAGGCGCATAGCGCAAAGTTCCCATGAAAACCCTTCTTTCAAAAACTTTCAAAAGAAAAATCCGACAATGGGAGACATTCAGAGGGAGTGAGAAGGTACTGCGAGTGACCTGCGGCCAGAAAAAGAGCAGACGTGGGGAAGGAGGATCCCGAGGTCGCCACCGAGATGAAGATTAACGAGCGAAGCCTCGGACGAGGTGACAGCGCTCCACATTCCCACTGCCGCCAACCGCACATCGCGGCGCGCAAGCCTCAGACCGGCCGGACTGCACGGCGCTGACCTGCCTTTAGGAGAAAAACAATTGAGACGCGCGGGGGACAAAGCGACGGTCGTCTCGACTGCATCCGGGAATGCGGAGGTCGTAATTACGTGCATTACGGAACAAGCTGTGTTCTCGGTACTTGCAGGTAGAACTGTCTCGTATCTGTTCGTAATGGCGCCAGTAAACGTGTGGGGGACGAAACTTCGTATGTAGCAAGTGCATTATGACATACATTTTTAATTGTTTACTTAAAAATACAAGCAATTTGACGAAACTCTAAGCGTCGCGGAATCTGAGATAGTGCATAAGAATATACTCTCAGAACTAAAGAGTACGTTTAATGATTATTATACTAGTATATTGACTATATATATATATATATATATATATATATATATATATATATATATATATATATAATTACTTTCTATTAAACATATTTTAAATTTTTACGCATCCTTACTTCAACTGAGGTTGTGTTAAAATTGTACTTACCTAATATTATTTTCGAAACTCAGATAATAGAAAAAAACCTACAGTTCCAATTTCGATATTATAGCTGAACCTGTTCTATCTCTCCCATAAATATTGGCTGAAGACAGAAACCTACGACTCCGTCCTTCAAATTCACTCTTCATATCTCGCTATTAAATTATATTGATAAAACAAACAATTCTGTTCACTGAGTAAAAGTTCTTAGGTAGGTAGATCTTAGCAAAGAACTCGCGAAGTGTCACCCCGCGACCCTAGAATTACTAATCCTTCGACACACGGAAGTAAATGTTTCAAGCGTATCCGCTCAACGTGCGCCTCACCCATTCACGCACATCGATAGGACGGCCATCTGCGGATCAACTTTCACCTGCTTCATTACAAGCGATTCACCGTTCGTCGATGGAGACTACCTCAATCACCTCAAGCCCGCTCGCCGGAGAAGACTTCTCAGAGGCGAAGCGGCGTCACGCGCAGAAAAGTCAAGGTCTTTGATACAAACAATCGGCGGAGTAATCAATAATAACAAAAGGAGAGGGGGATGCGACCTGTAAAGCCCATGTATGGTTTAAATTATAAAGCGATGAAAGTAAATTAACAATAGTGTTATTTTGGAAATATTTTTGACGGAAAGTGAACGACCCGGTGTGCGTCTTTCCGGATCAATTATTGAAATGATCTGAATAACTATGATTGGCAGTTGACGTGGTCATATTCTCTATACATTCAAGACTAAAATTCTTACCTTTACCTCAATTCCTGTTTACACGTGACTAACATTCACTAAGTGTAATGCCCACAACTAGATGAGTGCAAAAAGGGTTGAACTCGACTAAGTAGTTTACTATGACCCATAAATGTAGTAATTTATTTACACTTAGTTAACTGCTGAAATACACTGATTAAATATGAGGGGAAGAAGTTATTCCGAAGTGGAAGTTAGAGCCACTGACTTCAAGATACTTAAAGCAGAGATTGGAACAACTGCAAATCACGACGGTTAGAAGATTAAAATTATGAGAGATGTCGTCAATCATGGAAAATATAGGGAGGTTTATAAACATTTCAACGCGGACTATTCGAGTTCACAATATTTTTAGCCGCTGTGTAATGTCTGAGCGGAATGACGCGGGCCGCCATCTGACAGGCAGACAAGCCAAGGTCTCGGATGGCAGCCGGGCCGCGAAAGAAGTGGCACGGGCAGCAGAGTTTTTATCTTCGCTATTAGTCAAATTGGAAATGTTTTGCTTGTTGCCGACACGTTTCAGATTCTTCAAAGATAAAATTTAAATCCATAAGATGATATCTTTCCCAGAGTTCAGGATGCGTTAAAGATATTGCGTCTTGACACATCTTGAAAGTTCAGGGATATGTGTTACGTATATTTGCACTTTGTTGCATTTAACAAACGAGTCGGGATAGAATTAGAAATAATCCACTCTTCCATCAAGGAATGAATCCTTTTAAGGAGGGGAGGGTTTAACCTCACATAGGCTAAAGGTAAAATGAAATTCATGAAAATAAAGTGATTTAAGACAACAGATAAGAGACAAGAATCTTAATAGAGTTAAATATGGTTCATTATTAGAAGAAAAGTTATATGTTAAATGTCAAACCTTTCCATGTTTCATGAGGATTATCGTTAAAAAACTATTCTAAGCCGACAGGAATAGTATTAACACAACTTCTTTTAAGCGTATATTGAATTTAACTTGTACCGCACTTTCATATTTGATTTTTACTCTAATGAAAATTAAATTATCCGAGACGACAATAATAATTTGGTTTCATAAAACTGCAGTAAAGACACGATTATTAGAAACTTGGGTTGATTTATTCCATCCTGAATTCATTCAAACAGCTGCATGAAACATGAAAATCGGCAGTGAAGCTTTGCCATTAGCATTGGGGGATGATGCAAGAACAAATTTGTAGATATCATGTGTGTTCTCATCATTAGGATCAGTAAGCGGACCACTAAGCTTGGGTATCTTCCTACAAGCTATCCCTCTACGTCTTAAACAGCACATTTCAACATTTCTAACGAAATGAACCAAGGTGTAGTTCTCCTGTAAGACATGCGTCATTATCGCCAAGCAGCTCTTCACTTTTTGTTCGTATCCTTTCATAGGAAAGAGGTAGCATCTGACCAGCACTATCCTCGTTGACGTGCAAAGCGTCAGACTGAAAGGTAAAATGATCTATCTCAAAAAAGAGTTATATATGACCGCTGTGTGACGGTGACCGTGGCCTTATCTTAACATGCAAGTATTTTATATACCTAAAATAATAGGAATCGTATTTTTTATGTATTTCAACATTGTCTTTATTTTCTGAATTAATACACCGCAATGAGCACAAATATGCGCCCACGTTTTTTAAATTTTCAGTAATATACATGTTTTACTATATATTTCTTCGAAAAAAATCGTTTCATCAATCACATATTACAATTAAACTTGCTGAAAGGGGCATCGTCATCGCCTCAAACTCAAAAAAATGTTTTCTTAAATTGGAAATCTCTACTACGTAAGTTCTAAATAAAAAATTTTAAACCTACGGTACATTTGTCTTGTTTTTTCATCCTCGGGCGTAGTAAAAAAATATTAATAATTAAAATTAAATAATAAAAAGTACAAAAAAATGTGTGGTTGCAACTCTTCCTGTCGGATGTTCTTTAGGGGTACAGTCGCTACCTACCCCATAACATGATGTTGGAGAATCTAATACGAAAATACCCAGAAGTGTTGCTCTGATGAGTACCTCATTTCAAGTTGCTTATTAAAGAAAATCTGTACATTGGTAGCTCCTTTTCTAGATCATACCGTCCCATTCTTATAGATTTTATTACATTATACTTCTGTAGTTGAAATTATCCTACAAAAGGGGATTATTCCATTAGTACTTTCGTTTATTACATATAACAAAATTATCGTATAATACAATAATTATCCTGTGGGCTGGAAACAATGACAATGCATCTTTTTGTTCCGTGTGAACCGATGACTGCACTCTATACCGTTAACTGAGTGGTTGGACAAAATAATCTGTAGCAACCTCTTTCACTCATCACATGGGTGCCATGGGCCGTCGCCTCACATATGGCTGTCCTCACATTGGCCTCACATTTAGCTGTCATCACAGCTGCATGTGGTGGCGACAGAAGTTGAGGCATGTAGTTCGTGCCGCCACCACTAGATCGCAACGCTAAAAAACGCAAAAATAAACGTTTTTGGAGAATTTTTTAGAATTTTGTGAATGACACAAAAACAAATCTTCAGTTCCTCCTACAGAATTCCGAGATGCTTCGAATGACATCATTAGTCTCTATTGTTGGACAGGAAGTAGTCTAACCATGAGGGACTTACAGGCGCAGGTTATTCGATTACTATGTAAAAGATTAATTTGTACATTAATAAATCTTGCTTTTTAGGTTCATAATATTCTTCCTTAAACTTTGATCTTGATTTAATAACAAAATTGTATCATTTACATGTATTTGAATGTCATAAAAACATGTGTAAATTTTTAAAACATACAACTAAGATAAAATACGACTTAACTTAAATGTTGTAACATTCTTGAACGACTAAGTCAATACACAGAATTCACGGTATCAGTGTAAACTAATTGTGTAAAATAATTAATAAAAATGTAGCTATGTTCATTTACATGTGTTATGTTCTGAATCCTTGTAACCTATCTTTGTTAACATTCATTTTACGTCGGAAATGGGATAAATTAATTTCTCGGGCAGAACAGTAATGAATCGTAATAATATTTTACATCATATTCAAAATTCCTCTTTCCGCTCCAGTATCGTATTTTCGAATTGTTCTAGTATTTGGCTCAAAGGAAAAGAGTGCTTTAACTATAGAAATCATTGCACCTTCTCTAGGGACAGAACGCAACAAACATTTAAATGCTCAAACTTAAATAACTAGCGTAGCTCTGTAGATTCGCTTTGTTGGGAAACGCTGCAGGTAATACATAAATTGAATCACTGAGACGACTGTTGCCATTGTGTTCCCTGGCGGCGAATATGGAAGTCAATCCCAGCTATTTCAGGAAGGTGCTTGCCATAGGATCCTGCGATTGCCATAAGTACCTGCGAATTTAATAAATCAAGAATTTTAGGCGCCTAACTTTTTAAATGAGAGTTGTCTAAAATTTCCAATCAAGGCGCCTCAATTACGCTTTAATGAATTTATTATTTTCTATATAACCTGATTAATATTTCTTTTTATAATTATTGTTGTTATTCCATCTGAAATCATATCTCTTTTTGTTTGCCAAGTCGTGGTTTCCTTAAAATAATGAATGTCATCGTTCATATTTTAGGCTTTCATATCCATTAATTACACAGAATTTTAACTCACTTTCGTTGGTGAACAGTTCAATTTTAGTGGGTTCTACAAGCTTTGGGTAAAACAAACGAAACCTAAGATTTTGAATACAGGAAAACGAATCTGACTTCGGATAGTACACTTAATTATTCTTTAATTAGCCTTTAATTTTCCATATTGTCTCGTAGTGTTTTGTCGTTTGGTTCTGCCAGCTTCAGATTGCCGGCTGGCGTCGCCGCGCCCGCCTGCCCGCGCCACGGCCAGGCCGCTTCCTCGTGGGCCCCCGGAAGGTGCCCGCCCATGTCGCAGGCGAGGGCCCGGGCGCGCGCCGCCGGAGACAAACGCGTTTATAATTGCGCAGCCAGATTTTTGCGCTGACAAGGCGGGGGCGGCGCTGGGTGGAGGGGGCACGGAGGGAGCGGCGCAGGGCGGCGGGGGCGGAAGGGAAGGAGACGGTTGCGGAGGAGGCGCAGAAAGAGGTGGAGGAGGAGGAGGAGGTAAGGAGACGCGCTTCCGGAATAAAAAAGTCCTTGCGGTGCTCAACCGCCGTAGCGGATTGGCTCGCAGGCGCAAAGCCGGAGTTTAAGAAGAAAGAGCAAAGGAAGAGAGGGGGAAAGAGAAAGAAATTTTAGAAAGAATGAGTGGGGAATATGAATTTTGAAGAAAAGCAGCAGAACGGTTTAGGCGCTAGCATTGACCAAAGACAGACAGACAGACAGACAGACAGACAGACAGACAGACAGACAGACAGACAGACAGACGGACGGATGTTTTGCCGTCAATCGATTTTTAGTTATTAAGAACCAACAAAACATGGATTTTGGCTACTCCATGTGTTTAGAGGATTTTTTTTCTAAATTTATCAACAGGATTTATCCACGTTTTTGTTACTAGAGCCCGGCAAAAACAGTTTTCTGCCGAAAATTCGCCGTTTTCCGGCGCAAGATTACATGACTTTCTCTTCATACGAAGAACTTTGTAAGGCGAGAAAGTAAAAAGGAAGGATAAGTGTAGCTACAAAAAAATATAGATTAAAAAAAGATTAATGAAAAATAGCTTACAACAATACTTATTTCAAAAGCGAATGTTTTATTGACTCTGATTATGTACGCCATTTTCCACGCATTTGCTTGGCAACTCCTGTCCATCCGCATGGAATTTTTAATGGGTCAAGCTTGTTTGTGATGGGTTTTCGATTTTCAAAACGATTTAATTGTTTGAGCCATTAACGACCTGTGAATAGTTGGCTAAATTAAATAGATTTACAATTCCCTTCCAGGTCATAATCTTCCGCGCCAGTATCGGTAGCATCCTATACATTTCACGCTGTAACCGACGCTTTCACTTCAGTTGACAGTAAACTGCACTTTACGTAACTGACGAAAGATTTTAATGTTTTGATAAATGTTTAGCAAAACATTAATATTATTCACTTTACTCAATGGACATTCCTATTCATTTTATCCTCGACAGTGACGAAGAGTGGAGATGGTGCTTTCCCAACCAATACCTCACAAATCCCTTGCCTAGTCTCATCTTTCTTTGCCTTGCCTTGCGTTGCCGTGCTTGTCTTGCTGCGACCCAGTGTCAAGGCGGAGATGTGTCTCTGCATCGTCAGCCTTGTCGCGCGAACTGCAAACAGCTTTCACCCATGGCGAGGGCAGCAGGAGCGACAGGAGCGGTAACTGCAGCGATGTTGATGGAACTGCAACGGTGATGTTGGGAACATTAGTCGCAGCGGCCGTGAAAGTGGAATGTGACACCGGTGTCTCTCTATGCTAGCGACGGCTGGGAGAGAAATGATACGACCTTGGTCAGGTACAGTAAGATGGGACTTGATTCAGGCGAGATTCGTCACGACGATCAAAGAATAATAGGGGATACTGAAGAGATGATGTGTGTTAATGAAGTTGGCATTTGTTGTGATGATTTAGAACGCACTTACTTCCTCGGTTGTTCGTCCCTATTCCTCATTTACAGTGTCCATGCGACATTGGATATGTATTATATATATATATATATATATATATATATATATATATATATATTATACTATAAACTATTGTGACACTTTATAGTCCCATCCACCAGCTTAATCTAAGCGTGATTAGAACTGGAAGGAAGGAAATAATTTTACATAGTTATCGTAGCCACAAGTGCGCTTTCCTCGATATGATTATTCAATTATTCTGGTGTACAGAATGATTTGTCTTTCTTGTGTCCCAAAAGATATGTGGGGTTTTGAAATTAAACAGGATGCAAGTGCAATTTCTGTTAAATTTTCGTTTTTACCAGAACAATTATATTGAAACAAGCCCTAGTACATAAATAAGAACCAAGTCCAGAAGCATTTCTTTATAGTGTGTCGGGGGTGACTATAAATGGTAGAATTTGTATCTGCCAATAGGTTTGACGTCGATGGCACACAAGGAAAGAGACACAAATCGAAATACATCATTTTTCAGGAAAGCCATTTGAAGATTTGTCATTCGTTTGAGAGTGAGTTTCATTGAATCTCACTCAAAGATGATTATTCCTACGATCCAGAAGAAAAACTTAATAATATACAAGATTTAGGAATCCGTGGACAATTCAACGTCAGGCTTATTCAACTATTTTAGAATCAACCCTTCTCCCACACATGACCCTTTTCTTGAGAATAATACTAGGACTTTTATGTTAATTTTATCTTGATGCATTAGTGGCTTAAGACGAAATATGACACTTTTCTTGATAATAAACAAAAATAATATTGCCACAACTTGAGATATGACGTTCTTCTCCCCTCATCTGAGATGTTCCCTCTTCAGCTACCTGACCTCAAGTGAAATTGTGACGTTATTCAAGATAACAGCCAGTCGTGTTTCTTCCAGTGGCGAAACGATTATTACCCCCCCCCCCATCTCGTGGCCAATTTTATAGATAGAGTTATGACGCTTTCTCGATAAAAATATGTGGTGAGCGGAACGTTTTCAATTTCTTGACTCAAAATTGCACATTTTCTAACACTTTCCTTGTGTGCCATCGATATATAAATTCATTTTCTCGAAAGTATGAAAATAGCATTAAAATCTTTTTTATTTCAAGTCTTCATTTATACCGCTCAGACCCGTGAACGAAGATCTGACTTTATTGTGTCTATTTGTTGAAACAACATTATTAGGACTGTAAGAAAACGACGAAAAATATACGTCATATGATGTTCATTTATTCCCCTTCTCGTTTATGTATCATCTGGGCATATGAAACTTTTACAATAGTATGGAATTCGCCATAAGAAAATCTATAGTAGTAATGTCCTGCAATGTTCTCTGACTTGCATTTCCAAAATTATCTTTCACATTTATTAAATAGAATTATGTATGATGTATTATTTTTCCTGTTTCATTCATTAAATAAAAGTTCAATACGATGAGATACATTTTTAAAGAGAGGCCGGTTAACGCGTAGTTACTCATTTCCATTCTTTTTCTCATGGCAACTCTTATTATACACACCAAACATGAGAGATTTCAACGAGTGTGGGAAAAAGTATGTCAAATTAAAAAAAGCTATTGCCGACGATAAACACCGAGGTAGCCCCACTGTACAAGTACATATGAACCTCGTTGTACGTGATACTCTTTATGTCGACACTGGCGACAAACAGCGGCTACCCCGGAGGTGGAAACTCGGTCGAAATAAATCGGACGGATACACGCTCCGCCGCCCGCCTTCCCGCGCACAGCTTTCGCAGAATCGATTTCGTCCTCATCTCGTGTTCCCTGGACGCTCATCTTATGAAGCCTCGGAGAGGGGGCAGAAAAATTAAGATCTTCGCAGAGAAAAGCCAATGCTTAATGCGTGCAGAATACACAAATTGAGGCGCAAACGGCGCCTTTAAAATTAATACAGATTCTTGCTCTGAAAGGTACTCTCCTGAGAATAAAAGTAATCAAAACGGTTACGATTTTTTAAGTGAAATATTTCAATACCTGGGTGTCACCTTAAAATAATCCTTTTCCTCGCTTTCTTTGGCGTTTTCTCTCTTCAAATGGAGCTTTTATATAAAAGATCTTCATGAAAGGTGAATAATCAAAGTGTATGCTTCATAGTTAATGGTTACTGTCCCACAAATTGATATAGTATCATAGTTAACTGATGCTTCGTCATTTTGGCGCTAACTGCATCTAATACGCATGTGAATACGTCGTAAAATATTCTTAACGACCACACCGTGCGGAGTAGTACTGAGCTACTGGAGGAGTGAACACTACCGCCTCCAGCGTGCGTTAATTGCGATGGAGGCGCATCTCCGGCCATTCGCGGACCTTGGCGGCGGACGCGCGAAGCGACGACGGCGGCGGCTGCGGCCAGGGCCTGCGCGCCGGCGACCTCGGAAGCGGCACGGAAGAGGAGGCACCCTCCCCAGCCACCGTCACCTCCGCCGGCCACCGTTCCTACGGCTGCTCATGCCGTCGCCTCCCCCATCCTCACAAACGTCCTAACCGCCACCGCAACTGCTGCCGCCCCCGCCGCCCAACAACAACGTGCCAAACCGGGAGTGGTAGCTCAGTGCATCAACTGATGCCACTGCAGCGCCTTTGACCGGGAGGTCCTGGGTTCCAGTCCTGACAGCAGCAGGATTTTCGACACTAGCTTTTCAGCAAAGTCGAATTCAGTCGCTGTCTGGAGAGAATTCTGGCTGCCGGCTGCTCGGATCGGTAGTTTTCCGTGGTTTCTCCGATCAACACCAGGCGAATGCCGGAGCAGTACCCTAACAAACGGGCCTCGGACCGCGCGCGATCTGCCTTTCCTCTTCCTTGTCCTTTCCTCTCCCCTTACACACACTTACACTATCATGCACTACACTATCACATATTCCGGGAGGCCGGTCGGGAGCTTAGAGCTTGTCCCGGCTGGGGCGGTGCCCCGCTGGTGGGAGAGTCCTGGTTAGGGCGAAACCCCACTAGCCGACGGTAGGTCGGCGCCGGATCTCGCCATCCAGCGAGGGAAGATCACCGCCATCTCCCGAGAAAAAACATACAGTACACTTTCGGAACTAATGACCAATGCAGTTGACGCGCCCGGAAACACGAAAAAATCAATGAATCAATCAAAAACAACGCGCCAACCAGCGAATCCTCCGACGCTCCCAAAGACTGCATGAACGATGTCTGTACGTCGCCCCCAACGTCACCCACCGCTGACGCCCAGCCGACGCATACGTCGCCGCTCCCAACCACCTCCCAACGTCATCCACAACGCGCTAACCACTTCTCTGCCACCCTTCCATGTCCCGTTCCCTCCCTCGTTTTCACCACTCCTTTCCGTAGAGCATTTCATTTTGCCCCTTATTGCCTATTTGCCCTCTCCAAATCACAACCAAATTCAGCATCCTTGCCTCATCCACCTCCACCATCACCGCCAACACCACATTCATGAATTACTTCCTGCCAAACATTCCCACCGATTACTTTATTCCAAGTCAATTCTCGCGCATGAGTGAACACCACCACACTCGTCAACATCACCACCATCACCATCATCCCTTCCCCCTCCATCTCTGGCACTTCCACTGCCGATGCGCATCAATGTCAACGTCCCAGTGTCTGCCAATGACGTAGTTGAAATTCTGGTCGCGTGCAGACGATTACGATTTGTCACGTCTGGTGTTGATCTTGAGATCCGAGGACGAGTCTCTGTGCTCACAAACATCTCCGGATTAGAGCTTCAGTGAACATATGCTGGAGATAAACCTTTCTTTTCTACCGAAATTTGAACAAATATCTATAACCTTGCTGTCGTATAATTGTTGCCGCAGTAGATGTGGATTTAAGATGCTTATTAACACAGTATGTCTGGTATACTTTCTACATCACCTCCCGGTGAATTTCTCAATACAATTAGTCCGGCAACTTCCGTGGACGCAGCCTTTAAAGTTTTCTGTGTTGTCTACCTAGAATACTTGTGGGTTTGTTTCTCCAAGACGACTGTCGTAAATGTTACTTGCAACTCGTTAGTTTGTAAATAAATAGCATTCAAAATTACCGTGAAAGATACAACCCAAATTTAGAATTTGAACACAACGCCATTTTAATGTAAAATCAGTGTAATATTGGTGGAAATACATCGAAATTCGACTGAAATTTGTAACACAATCACTAATATTTACATCTAACTCGCTATTTTTGTTTGGATAACTTACAACTATATTTCATAATTGAGAAAAAAATTAAAAACAATTTATGTATTTCAATTTGAAAATGAAAATTCCTGTTTAGCATGGTAGGATATTGCTTGGTTTATAATACCATGGTTCTTAAATAATTTGTGTCCATTTGTACATCAAATGTCCCCAGATGACGTTTACCGTATTCTTTCAACAAGGAACCCATGACCTTCCACTTGGAGAAGGGATTCCTTCGCTACGGTTGAACTGATAGGAGTGTTTTCTGTGCGGTTGTGGGTGATGGAGCGTTTCATACCGCACGCTCTAACCTTTAGCACCCTGATTCACCTCTTGTCCGCGAAGCATTTACCAGATTTTTCATTCCGTAGCTTTTTTTATTCCAGACAGCAAGAACTACAATATTGATACATAGAAACTAACATTTCGATCAACTTCCTCATTCGAAATGCATAGGGTATAATTACTTGTTGCCCTTACTTTTTTTACTGAACATTTTCAAAAATTAATTTAAGCACAGGATAATGCCCCCGACAAAATAAAATATATAATAGACGAACAAATATGGTAAGTATCGTTTGTGCGTTTTTATAAAAAATAATCGTGTTAATTTTATGGCTTTCATCGATTTGAATGAAATTATAATACTCTATCATAATACAATTCTTCGTATTGATTTTTCGTCAGTTTCTTCCTTCAAATTACGCATGTCAACGGTCGTCTTCTGACAACTAACGATGGAAAAGTAGTGTCCTTAGAACACAGTTCCATAACACTAAGTCATTTTATGCTTTGCCACGATTCTACTTGGCACATACTCCTCTATGCGTCTGAAGAAATACTTCCATGAATCTACATCTAAGGAGGGTACTCTACGCACAGACTACAACACATCCGTCATCAAACAGAGCATGTTTGCCATAGCTGGTGCCACTCTCTTTGTGGCGCAACAACTATGGTCACAGAGCCTCACAGAGACTTCTTTAAGGAATTTCCCTCACATGCAAGAGACATGGAGAGGACAGAATTGGGAAACATTTCCTCGTAATATAAGGGGCCATTTAAGTGTTTCCTAACACGATGAAAAATTGGGTACTTGTTCTGAAGAAACACACGTCCAACTTTTGCTTTGCCTAACTCAGTAAATACGCAAATAAGTGTCAAGTTTTCAAGACTCTCAAGATCCGGTTTGCTACTGGTAGAGGCGATATTCGTCATTCTGGTTTTCCCCTCAACCAATTTCTTGTTAACATGTAACCACATGATTAGAAAAATGTAATATTTGCAACAGTTATCTTAATGTGTTTGATTTTGGAAAATATGAACAGCGATATTTGCTTAACAGGTAACTCTCTAAGAAGTATTTGAAGTAACGTTCCTCTTGGAAGTCCACAGGTCCGCTGGAACTATTTTCTCAAGAGAAGAAATCACACATTTTTAATATATCCCTAACAACTTAATACAACTTTAAAATTAAACATCTGTTTGACTCTTTTATATTTCAATTCGCTTACATTACGACAATCGTTACTGCTCATTGCTACAATAATTTTGTCTCATATTACCGTGAGAAAGAAATGTCCCGATTTAAATATTTTAGTGCCACATATAAACTAGGTGATTTTGAGCAATTTAATAATAATAATAATATTTTAAAAATTAAACTCTAAAGCTATTAGTCGCTGACATTATCGTGGTCCAAGATAAAATATTACCAGAAAAGTATCAATTTACTCAAAGCTCTCTGAACCACTCTGAACCACTGAAAGCTCTTTACTCGGAACCACTCAACTTTGATATTTAATCAAATTATGAAAGTACCAAATGCATGTATTGCTAGTCACAGTAGCATGGATATCTATTTGACGTAATAACTATAAATGTTCTCTTCCATCCGTCAACATTTTATTATCTTTCCATTCTTTTAGTTGTTGGATGCTTTTTTTAAACCCTGTCCGGGAAACGTCGCTCAGGGCATCAACTGATGCCACTGCAGCGCCTCTGACCAGGAGGTCCTAGGTTAGAGTCCCGACGATGGTATCATTTTCGACAGTAGGTCGAATTGAATCGCTGTCTGCAGGAGAATTCTAGCAGCCGGCTGCTCTGATCGGTAGTTTTCCGTGGTTTCTTCAATCAACACCAGGCGAATGCCGGAGCAATACCCTAACAAACGGACCCCACGCGATCTTTCCTTCCACTTCCTTGTCCTTTCCTCACCCCTTACACTAACATGCACTGCACTACCACAAATGCCGGGATACCCTATGGTCTGAAACTCGCTTTAATAGTAGTAGTAGTAGCAGTAATAATAATAATTATTGTTATTACTATTATTAATATTATCATTGTTATTATTAGCTGCCTTCGACAACGCAGCATTCTGCCTCGTCTCTCTTATTCGTTTCTCTAGTTTTATCTAGTCTCATCTCATCTAGCTTCATCGTCACGTCTAGTCGCTTCTCGTCGCGTCGCGTCGCGTCGCGTCGCGTCGGTGGCGCAGGAGCAGCGCCCGCGGGGTCACGGCTGGCGGGCGCGCACCGCGCAGCTACCGCGCGTGACGCCGCGCCCGCCCACGCCCCGCCCCTTTCGCCCTCCCCCGCCCCGCCCCGCTCCGGCTCGCCCCAACCCCGCCCCGCCCCGCCGCCTCCCGCCGCTTCCACCCGGAGCGGAACAACGCGCGGCCTTCAGAAGGAAGCCCCGCGGAGCGGTGGCGGCGGCGCGATGCGATGCCATGCGACCCGACGTGGCGCGACATGGCTCGGATAAACGCGTCGCTTCTCATCCTCATACTCGTGTGCCCCATTGTTAATTAGGCTTTGAAAATGAGTGAGTTTGTTGTTTTTAAAATGGCTATGCTTTTGTTGTGCGCCTCACACCGTCAAATGGTATAAATCAACAAAAGTTCGGAAAATGTCAACACACACACACACACACACACACACACACACACACACACACACATGTATCGTGGATGAAAGAAGATATTATAGGGCGCGCTCTTGGTGGTGGAAAGGGTAGCGGAATGGAATCTGGCTCGGCGCATTATTGTCGTCCGTCTTTCGGCGAGTTGGGTCACAGTGAGCCTCGCGTTCTGCTGCTTTCAGATTCGAGTACTGCAAAGTTGAAAGTCTGGTATAGGGTTCGAGATCGGGATACCCCACTTGGCAGTAGTCTCAAAAATATTCTAAAAAAATAATAACACTGCTCTTTTGTTTTGGAATCTATGCGCTTGTTTTGGATTACAATCGCATTATAGTTTGCATAGCATCAGTGTGAAATGCTGAAGAAATAGTGGACTGCACGGAGATTCTATCGTATTAACCCTAGGAAAACCGTCGTTGGCTGGATATAGTTCTAAGAAAAAACATCCATATGCAAACACTGAATTTAAAAAATTACAATAATATCAGCTTATTCAATCACTTATGTGACAATTAATAAATTACTTCTGGAGCTTTTTATCTGTTGGAAGCAGTTCTGGAAGCATGTCAAAGATAAGAAGAGAATGGAAAATTCAACAAATAAAAAGGAAGAGCAGGAAATGAAAGGGATCATGGTTTCTTTAGAAAAAAATTAAAAATAATTTTTTTAAGAATAAAAATTGAATTATTTGGTTTCTGTCATGGGTAAAATCCATACTGTTGTGTACTCGTTCACATGAGAAATATTATTTGCCAATATAAGTGAAGCTAAGTTTAGTGCCATAATTGTTTAATACAGAAATTGTCAACGAGTTACTATATTCACAACCAATGTTATTGTATGTTTGATAATACAATAGTTAATATTTTGACTAAACAATTTCTAGTATTTTATCCGTAAATATTTCTATAAGGTAAGTAATTCGCATCATATGTTAAATTTCTATGTATTCCAATTAATTAATGAGCTTGTTTAATTCACTTACATTTTCATAAAACATCTCAAAATTACATCTTGTGTCTATTGAATACCACATAGCTGAATATATCTTACCAAGAAAAGTTTTACAGTCTGATAACATCGGAGTTCCTTCTACCAGAGACGTCCCTTCGTTCAACAGTCGAACAGCGCATTCCGCATTCTACGTCTACCAAGTACCTCCTTATCTCCAGCAATATGCACCCAACGAAGGCGGGAGAACCTGATAAACTTTGACAGATCTAAGAAATTACAGTTGTAGAAACTAATTTGTATAGAAATGACAGCCCACCACAAATCCTGCGATTACATCTGCTATCATGCCAACTAGTCGCATTGCACGCTATTCACGACGACGGGGCCGTCATAAAAATAGGGGTACACAAACTAAGAACCTCCGTGCAAGACTGCCTCTAACATTTTTTGTTGGGTTCATATACATATTTCACATTAAATCGACAAAGAACACACCCAAAAATAATTGAATGAACGTATTTTACTTATGTTTTCCTCTCCTGAATCATGTAAAATTCTCTAAATGCTCATCGTTTGTCAATACTCTAAAAGCTCATGTTGCGCTTTCTCTTTAATAGTAAAATAACTTACAGATACTTCCAAGTATCAAACGTGATTCCGAAAGTGATTACAATTTGTAATTCATAGACAATAGTTGAGAAAAAAGATTCACTTTAAATAAACTTAGAGGTGACTTTAAATAAACTTAGAGGCTTAGACATGGGAACAAAAAAAGATATTAAAACTCTGAGCTTGATAAGTTTTAAGTCACTGTCTCTGATAATATATAAGCACTCTTAACATCAATAAGCAACTCTATATTTTTTTATTTCACCATATAAACAATCATTCTGGATGACTATTTCAGTACCGTTTGCAATGACGATCAGCGTGAATTGACGGAAAAAAAAGTGACCAGCTGGGAGATGCTATCCTATCCAACCTACATAACTTTAGGCTCTTCGACATGCTCAAAAATTTAAGGTCAAAGTGCGTCATGTGCATTCCAAACTCTTTCTTCCGTTATGCGTTGCATTAGGCGGAGCTAAACTGTTCTTCGAAACTAAGGGAAATCATGGTTCTAGCAAAAGAATGAGATGCAATTTCTTAAAACGGGAGAACACTGAATTATTATTTAAGTTCGCTGCACATCTTAAGTTGTAGGATGTAACCAATATGACCATTCCGTTCTCGCATCTTTTAGGAGTTGCAATTGGTTTTTAGTAAATATATTTTTCCTTTGGCCTCATGAGAACGTAGATTTATTCAACATATTTTAGATATTCTTATCGGACAATTTCTCTAGCGCCGGCCTGGATAGCCGAGGTCGTTTAAGTTAAAGGGTCGTAGGTTTGAATCCCGCCTCGGGCATGGATGTTTGAGTGTGTTCGTGTTGTCTTTCCGTGCTCTCCCTACAGTTCCCCTTAGTTTAAAAATCACTGTGGTCGCTATATGACCAAGATGTTGAAAAACGACCTAAAAAATTTCTCTAGAAATACGCCTATCTGGTTTTGTGGCTCCCTGCTGAAGACGTTTGGCAAACCCTGCCATAAACAATGGGCGCGCGGGACTCGCTTTGTGTCCCGAACAAAAGCAACGCGCATGCGCCACAAATCTCCGGGCGATCGAGATAAGGGGCGCGTAAACGCTGGTTTCGCTGCCCGCAGGACAGCCAAGCCGCCGCCGCCCCCGCCGCCACCGCTATCGGTGCCCATGGGCAGTGCATCGGGAGCAAGGACCCCGTGCCCACGCGGCTACACCCGGCGGGCATGGGCTTTTCATTCACAATACATTTCTTAAGGCCGGGTAAGGCACTGCGAGCGTGCGATGAGGTTCGTGTGGCGACACGAAATTAGAATTGGTTCGTACGTGAGAGTTCAGGGGTTTCAGGGAGAGAGTGTAAGAAGACACTGAAAATTGAAAAACAAAAACAAAAGCACGACCCAAATTGAAGTAGTCCGAGATTAAATTTTTTTGGTTCGAAACTGTCACTTCAGGAAGAAATTGGGAAGGGCAAAATGAATTTGCGAGATTCTTTTTGAGTTCTTATGGATAGTTTCCACCTTCCTATCATTCTCAATGTTTCTTTTCGCCATTATTTAACTCCGTTTGCACAAACAGCCTCTTTGAGTAAGTTAATTTTAAATAGTAGGCCAAAAATTTAACAGACTGCATAAGTAGGTTTAATAAGACACAGAGGCGAATGAGATGCATTGTGAAATGTTAGCGGGCATAGTTTCACGTTCTGTTTCCGCCTCTGAACTTCACCCTTCTATCTCCTCTTCCGCCCTTCTTGCACCCATCCCCGACCCCTTACATCTCCCTCCTACAAATGTCCTTGTTATACTTTTAAAAGTATTGCTCGCATCTAAAGCAGAAAATATTTTGTATATCATGCAACCTCACAAATATGTGTATATGCGTACATTAATGCAATTTTTTAGCTCAAACTTTTTTCTCCATGTTTGCGTTACTTGGTATTTCAAGAAATGTATTTAAAATGAATAAGGGTTGAAATGACAGATAACCTCTGACTGCATTCCGACGACTTAAAATATCATTTAAACATTTCTCACAGAGATGTTCTCTGTAATTGACTCTCATGTTTGTTTACATTCCAAATGCAATCAGGACAACGTAGATTTATTGAGCGGCAAGGCCTGGCATCTATCTTGACCGAAATCGCCCGTGACCTTAGAAAGATGAGATGCTCGGCAGTCACCCTTTGACTTCTGGGGAGCACCGAAGCAAACAGGCTGCCCAAAAGAAAACTACAAGATGCGAAGTTGATGGAGAGACGAGAGGAACACAAGCTGGGGAGAAGACGAAGGAAGGAAAAAATGGAACGTGGCGAATGAATGGTGAAGGATGTAAATGAAGATTTCAAAAGGATACGAAGAGTCTGCGGCCAATAGCGTAAGTTTCAAAGAGGGATCTGTTACTGGAATGCGGTTGGATGTGACGGGGAAAAAGAACCAAGAAGGCCGGGGCAGAAGGGCATGAATAACGATTTAGTAGAGGACGAGGTGGAGATGGATCGGAGAATAGAAGGATCGGCGATAGGCAGAAGGTGGGCGGAGACGAGGTTCAGTGCAAGAAAGACGAAGACGATGATGGAGGGAGAATTACGGTCGGGGACGGTGCAAGAAGGACGGAAGGGGTGATGTAAGAGTGAATGTCGGGGGCGGGGAGAGAACAAGAACAGAGAAATAAGCCGGAAGAGGAAACGGTGAATAAGTGATAAGTAGAGTACAAAGGAAATGACATAAAAAAGTGCTAGACGTTGATGAAGCGGTGTCAGAGAAGATTGTCGACGCAGGGTGTGGTGCGGGAGCGGGGTTGGGTGCCTAGGGAAGGAGGAACCGACGGTGGAGGCGGAGGCGAGGGTGGGCGCGGCAGCCGAATTGGTTCAAGGCCGCGGGTCGGCGGCCGAGGCACACGTGGGCCAGAGAACTCACGCGCTCGCAATGCAGGGCCACGGCCAGCTTGCGCCAACCGCCGTCGCCAGCGCCACTCCGCCGTAACCCAGGGGCCACCGTTCCAACCGGTAATGAACGGACTCTAATGCTGGCACGTTCAGCTCTATGGTTTGACCACTTGTAAGGTTACGACGAGGATTGCGAATTGAAACCGCTGACTTCTCTCTGGCCACGTCATTCAATTCACGAAAACGTTTTCGAGGACCTCGGGTAGGACTGATTGAGACCACTGATATCTAACTTAAGCTTATTCATGTTTGAGTTTCACACAACAAAGAAGATAAGACGAGTTTGTCCGTTTGCACATCGTTGCACACTGATAATATCGATCCTATTAACATTTAACAGCGAAATTATTATTCATTTTAGCAACTATTTAGCAAGGTGTTATCTGCTTTTTCCTCTAACTTTCATATTTCCACGAATGGCACAACAATATTTCAAAACAATTTCAATTCAACCAGTGATCTGATAAAGCAACCTTAACCACCACTTAGCAGCAGAACTCTTTTATATCTCTATACCTATTTATATGATTAGAAGATATAATTGAAAGGTATAATCTGTAATGTCCTGGATTATTTATCTAATTTACTTATGACAGAATTTTCATGCACGTTCGTACAATCCATTGGGTCTGTAATACAACGGGCGTGTAATGGACGCAGGTGTTTCGATTTAAAATCTTATTAATATAGAGCTTTTATCCAATACTCCCATCCTTCTGATTTCCTCCATCAATAATAGTTTGTTCTGTTAACAATTTGAATGACTGAAAATGTTAATATCGAGAATAATACAATGCTCTCAATACAAATTGATATATTTACATAATTAACCATTAAATATAATTATCCATCATTCAGTTGTATACACCTGTCAATCAGAAAATTATGAGAACGTACATAGAATTCACTTCTCCCTGCAGCACGTCACATACAGGTTTTAACTGTTTTTGACGTTAAATAAATAAATAAACTTGCTTGAGTTGAGATAAACAGCATGTGTTCATATTGAAAATTAATTAATGAAAAAGCTAAAGAGTTTAAAATATTTCAGTGAAAGGAACATGAAAATAAAGATCAGAATAAAACGTAATATCAAAAGTTGTTTTCAATCAATAAACATGTAAAACACTAAATAAATGAAGTGTTTCGTACCGAAAGAAGGAATTTTTGGAAAGCATCAGAAAGGGAAGGAAGCACCGTGTGACTTATGATTATATTTTAAAGAGTTGTGAGCATTTCCGCAAATAATTCATACTTCCATCACTATTTTCATCATTACGACAATAAATGAGGTCTTGCAAAGCCAAAGCAGCTAAGTGCGAAAAATTTATTTTTTCGGGAAATCAATAAAACCAGTACTAAATCGCATTCTTAACATAACAACAGGAGGCATCACTACGTAGATGTTACTTCTTGGATGGTGTTTGGAACATAGGTCTGTTAATTGTCTATTTTCACCGATTTATATATTATTTAGATGTAAAAACCCTTTATTTATTTATTTATTTATTTATTTATTTTACGTCAAAAAAACAGTGAAAACTGTGTATGATGTGCTATGGGGAGAAGTGAATTGTCTGTACGTTTTCAAAATTCTGTGATCCCTACACTAAGTCATATACTACTTTAATTTTGAGTTAAATAAAAAAACGCTCCGATATAATAAAATATATTTTCAAGGATAAATCAGCAATAAAGGTTAGGCTCTTATCCATTATGTCCTTCGTCAAGGAATAATACTTCCTGCCGCGACAACATGGAAACGACAATTTGAATAAATATATTTCCCACTGAATTCTAGAAGTCGTGCATAAATAATGAAGTTACATTTATGTCCAGAAGCAAAACAAGGGGCCATCTCAGCATTTGCTCAATGAATCAGGGAAACTGGATGAAAAATCTGATCTATTGATTTTGGTACTTAGCTCCTTTGGTTTCTCAAGGCCTCAACTATAATAATCATACATTAACATCTGTGGCGATACTTGTTTCAATACAATATTTGAGTTTCCAAAACAAAAAAAAATATAAACATATGAATTTCAGTATGATTTTCTCAGTAATTCACATGTTTCTGTATCAAAATATTATCGATTCACCAGTATGTTTGTCGTACCACTTATCAAAAGCAATAATGACTGATACTTCCAATATAGAAATGTAGAAACAGTCGCTATGAAGCCACAAAGAGCCCTAGATCCAACGGCTCTTTCGAACTTGAACGAGCCCTATCAAGCATCTCGCGAGAACCTCTCGCAACCGCACACGCGCCCGTCTGGTCGGTCACGCGGGCGACGGGCGGGGAGCGCGGCTCGCCCACGCAAGCTCGCCCACGCGCCCCGCCGCACGCCCAGCCGCCGCTTCGACGCCCGGGAGCGTCATCGACCGCGTAACAACTGCCGCGCGGCTCGGCGCAGCGCAACTTTCCCCGCCCCGGGCCTAGAGCCGCGCTACTGGGCTTGATCCTCGCAACCGTCTCGCAGCAGCCGCCGCCGCCGCCGCCGCTGCCGATCGCTTTCGCCCCAAGGCCCCTCGCGCCGATCGCGGCGCTGCGCCGCGCCGGCAGCCCGCGCGCGTTGCCTTCGCAATGCACTTCGCGCCCGGACCCCTGGACCCGCGCGCAGTCCTTGATACATTATTATTTTTTCATTCCGGTCGCGTCTACTGCTATGGTCTTTATTCTCGTAAATGTTGTGGATGTTTTATAGCCGGGAGGAAGCGATGATATTTTCCCTACTGAAGAGTGAGATCCGGCGCCGACCTACACGTCGGATTTCGGGGGGGGGTTACTCGACGAGGTATCTCCCACCAGCGTAGCACCACCCCAGTCGGAAGAAGCTCTAGTCTCCTGACTGCTCTTTCGAAATGTGTGGTAGTATGGTGCATGTAAGTGTATGGGTGTGTGTGTAAGTAAGGAGCGAGGGCAGGACAAGGAAGAAGGAAAGAAAGATCGCGGGCGGACGGCAGCCCGTTTGTTAGTGTACTGCTCCAGCATCTGCCTGTTGATGATCGGAGAAACCACGGAAAAATACCGATCAGAGCAGCCGACCTTTCCAATTCTCCTGTAGTCAGCGACTTAACTCGACTTAGCTATCTAGCTAACGTCGAAAATCCTGTCACCGCTGGGAATCAAACCCAAGGCCTTCCCGGCCAGAGGCTCTGCAGTAACGCGTTTTTACCGCCAGAAACAGTGTGACTGAAATCGACGTTTCCAAGTAGTGTCAGTTTCGTACGTTGTGTGTTTGATTTACAGAACAGTAGTAAAACTTGCTCAAGAACTCTGAGAAGAAAATGAGTTATTATTATGCTCTCAAGTCGTAATGCTCTATGTCAATAATTCTGTGTTGGAACATAAAAGGAGGTTAAATAACATGGCATTTACTTTAGAGGAGAATAATGTGATTTTTTTTTCAGGGAAAATAACCAATATACGCACATTGTAAATAACTCATGTCTTCGTTGTTTTTTAATTAACTCCCCTTTTCTACTCTCAGCAGAATTGTCAAGTTTTTGTAATTGTTACTCACTTTTCTTTTAGGTAAGGAGTTAATATATCAACGCTGTCTGAAATGCCTCTTTCACTTGCCGGAAATGAAAATATAAATTGGCAATTGAAAATTCTTAATTAATGTCAATCAGCACTACGACATTTCCATAAATTGTAGTTGTTGTAAGTTTGTTTGTTGTAAAAATGCCCTAGGTCGAAACATTCAGTTTGGGGATACAAAGTTACTAGTTGAAACAGTCTTTATATTGACTCAACAATTTTATTTTAGTTTCTAAAATTACATTCTTTTATTTTACCTAAACTTAGTAACCATGATTTATCTTCTGGCATATCATTGAACAACATGAATCAATTAGCAGATTTTAAATAGTTTTACATGGTATTTAAATGTTTGACTAGAAAATGTACGAGTTTTCCGCAAGCAACCGTTTAGAGTAAAAGTCAACATGAAAATATAACGGGCTTTAACTAGACTACTCATTTCTCCATGTATAGTTACATTTGTTTTATGAATACTATGACGAGGATGTGACGTTTTTTAAAAGCTCCACAACTGGTCAAGACGTGACTCAACTCAGCGTCAATTATTTTTCTCCCTTTATAAAACATAACAGTAGTATAAATACTAATTAAATACGGGGAAAAAATGCGCCAATGTAGGGATGAAATCGGTGTAACCTTGAGCTTCGTATTTCCTTGTGAGACATGAAACTAGAGTAATTACCTTGTGAGGCATGAAACACATTCAGAGTCGAAGCTCGTGGAGGAAGGTCGTTTAAGAATACACAGAAAGAGTCGAATTCTTTATCATTAGGTTCATTAAGAAATTGCCACACTTCATTATCAGTCCGAACAGAGAGTAGAATATACAGCTTTTCGGAAGCTGCAGCAGTCTCGATCAACCTCTCTTCGCTGCGGATTACTGGATAAACCTTTGAAAAGCTTGCTGGAATGTTAAATTTTGTCGAATCGCCGGCATTTTGAAGATTTCTTCAAAAGCAGTTGTGTTTGTAGTTCCATTCGCATAGTCCTGCGAATGCACTGCCTTCTAATTCCTATATTCCATCTGTACAGGTTTGTTTGGAGATCTGCATTCCATTTCAAGCATCCAAACATTGGTAAACATGTTTAAATCACCCTTTACATTCGCGCTAGCTTGTGACTTCTATCCAACTTCCGGCTTCCTCCCAGCACAGTAATGGTAACAAGGAGTCTCGCAGCAGCTTTCTGGTGATGTCAGAAGGCTTTAGGAAGCACGGTTTAACAATGTTAAAGGAAGACGGCGCCACTCCGGCGGCACGGAAGTAGCTCAGTACGTCCCTGGATGCGCTGCGGGTAGGAGATTGACGGCGTAGGAATGCGCCTCGACAAGAGTAAGTATCAATATTCTTATTAGCAAATAGACTTTCCATCTACGCAGTTGAATTAGCGTTGATTGGGGTGAATGTGAATATTTTTTTCACTTCTATAGTATTTTAAGTCTTAAATACTTTGTAATAATTTATTTAAATATACCTTAGTTGCTATTCTCCCTTAGAGATTATCAAGAAATTTAGAATAAAAAATAACCAAATTCAATAAAAAAAATAAACGTTGTGTTTACAGGGACAACAGTGTACACAAGTGACTCCAATAGTTTCAACAAGTAACTCCTTTCTATTTTGTTGCAGTTACTACAACTATGTCAAAACGTAAAAGTAAATGTATAAGATAACTTATAAAACATATATAAAAATATATAAAATAAACATCAAATAAGGCATCAAAGGCGTCTCACTTCGATTGTGCTCGAGTTTGGACCGAAAAGTATTTGGAATATGAATACAAATGAAGTCGGGTATAATATGTATTTCCTCTCTAGTATATTTCATTTGGGTGAAGATCATTCAATTTGCCAGTAAATTATCATTGCATATTGCAATATGCTCGTACGTACACTAAAATACTTAAATGTAGTTTGGACATAACCACCAACGAATAATGATTTACCACACTATCTTCTATGTATTTTCGTTGAAATAATTTACAACAGATGTTGATGACAGTGATTTTCATTACCATTAAATAATTTTGTTTAGAAATATTTGATTTGCAATCACTGATCTTTTAATTGAATAAAATAAATAGTATTCAAATTCTGCATTTACGTTCACTAATTCCATATGAAAGGAATATTGAGAGTCAGTGAATAGACAACTAAAATTTCACTATTTCCAACACAGCTAATACATCATACAACTTCAGCTCCAAAGATGTTTGACCCAGAGTTATCCCACACAATGCAAAAGCAAAACTTCCACAACAACAAACATTCTTGGACTTTTCCCGACGATTCCAACGTTTCCATAATTCCCTGGCTGTTGGCCATTATGAGCACAATGCTATCAGAAAAGGCGGCTCTGTGCAATCGATAGCTCCAAGGGCCAGACGTGGGAGCGACGTGGGAGTGCAGACGGCGGAGTCGTGGGAGAAGAGCGGCGAGTCGTGTCTGCTGGCCCCAACGCGGCGTCACGCAGCAGCGACGCGTGCGTCCGTGAGGCAGTCATTGCACGCGCCCCGCACGCGTCCCGCACAGCCGTCGCGTCGCGAAGCAGAGCCTACTTGTGGAGGGAACGTTCTCGATTCCCAGAAATAGCCCCACATTTGCGGGTAGTTTTCCTGGCGATTAACTACAATTTTCCTATTTTCGTGAAATAATTAATTATATAGTTGTTTTTTATTTATTTTTTAATCCCGGAGATGCAAGAGTCCTACTTGGCCCCGTCGCTAATGAGCCGATTTGTCGGGCTTTGGGAGCAAACGTAGGCTTACGTCCTGAGCCTCACCTTTGATGAAGACATATTTTATTTATTTATTTTTATTTATTTTTATTTATTTTTATTTATTTTTATTTATTTTTATTTATTTTTATTTATTTTATTTATTATTATTAAGTGCTCACCATTCCAGTCCCCGATTTTTCCTCAGTGATTAGTAAATATGTCTCTGCTTTTGTTTATTATCTAATAGAGCCTGAGTCTATGCTGTGCTGTTGTAACACCAGCAGTTTTGGTTTATTTTTCTTTACTTGTTTCGAAAATATGTATTAGCGGGTTTTTTAAACAAATTACATAAGAGATTTTGAAAATTTCAATCAAAAATCGCTAGCCAATACCATCGAAGAGAGAAAAAGCTAGTTATTACGTTACATAGTAAACATTACTAGAAACTAGAGGTACTGTGCGAGAAATGTCCCAGATTACAAGAATTACACTTTCTTGCTTCAATTATACAAGATAACTTACTTTTACGCAACCAAACGTAATAGCATGAGAACTTGAGCTAAAGAAGGAAAAAGCCTAATAACTCGAAACTTTGTCATCTGAGAAAATAAGATCTTGCCGCAAGAATGTTTTACTAATTACTCACTCAGTTTTTGCGGAAAAAAGTATCTGAATTCTTGAAAAGCTTCAAAGCTTTTCAAGAATTGATTGATTTTTTCTTCACTTTTTGTTTTATTGCTCTTCGTTGTATTCTTACTAGCTTAACTTCAAATGAAAATCCTTTGAATCATAAAACTATTGTTCTGAAATTGTTATTAACAAATTTTGTTGCAGTAGGAAGCTGAAATTTACAGTTCTTAGGCTACGACACGGCACATATATTAATTACCAAACAAGCATTTATTCTATGCCTCATTTCTACTTGTATTCAATATTCTGCTCACACTCTTGGAGAACATGCATTCTAAGTCTGTACTAATGTTTAAAAATACTGTTGAAACTATTTATTAGGCAATTATTAACCTACCTTAAAGAAATCAGATAAAGCAAATCGACTACCCCAGTTAGGTCAAGGTCGCCAAGTAAATGACATGAAGGAATGAAAGTACTTTGCTGATTGGTCAGATACATTCATATAATTGCAGCTCTTGGAGAACCTATGACCCCACAGTAATTCAAAACTTTATCCAAGTGCTGACCTTCATTTATTCTTGATATGCATGAAATTGTACTTCAGAAACGTAAATCAAGCTTTCCTCCAACAAACGCGCTGTCCATCCGAATGACGCGTGATGTCGGGTTGCTGTCCGGTAAACTCTCTGTTCCGTCTCCGCTCAAGTGCGTGTCATATAAAAGATATTCATAAATTTCCAGACAGCGAGCCAGCTGATCTGTTATCTTCTGCTCCTAGTGAACAGGACTCCTGAACACAAGGTCCGAGGACGACCAGCCCCAGAGAGTTATGCAAATATCGTGCATTTCCTATTTCTTGCCTGCTAAATAAAGCGGAAATATTACTGATATGCTGAGCCCACCTTCCACAATTAGGATTTTTATGCGTGAAAAGAATTTGGTGAGTATCAACAGCAGCTTAGGAGAGAGTGCCGTGATTACGTGCGTGATGGAATTTTTATGTTTATCCTTCATCTCCTTTACACCCTCTCCTTTCCTGTTCAATTCAACAGTTAACTTCCCTTAAACTACAGTATGAAAGAAGTCAAAGTGCTTAATTAATGCGAGGAATTATGATAGATTACAAATCATTTAGAATTATATTATTAACAGTCTATTATATTATTATCATCCCACAAGAAACTAAGAAAACCCTTCAAAATGTTTAAATGAATCGTGTATATTGTGTTAAAAATTGCCTTTTAGAATAGTTATTGTTTTCAGAAAAGCGCAATGAGTGTATGAATATATTAAATCTTACTTTTCGGATACAAACGTGAGCCATCTCAGAATGCTTTCTAAACACCGCTAGAGAGCTAGATACATAAAAGCAGTATCGAGATAAAATTCTGTATAGAGTAATACATAAAAGTAATTACAAGCATACATGTACCCTTATAGGCGTAGCCCTGTTAGAAACCCACAGTCGCCCTACTTTTCGTGATTCTCCTTTTAACCTAGGGTCGAGGACCCTGGGTGTCGCCCACTTCAAAAGTCTCGGAAACATCAGCCGCCCCGCCCCATAGCCCGCGAGCAATGGACCGCCCGGCGCACACTCGTAAGTCTTGTCCAACACTTTTATGCCTTCCACCGGCGCCACTCCCATTCCGACTGCAACATGTGTTCCGGCTGCAGAGTAGCGGATCAGCGCGGAATAACCGCCATAAAACCCGCCCTTCGGCCCGCGAGTTGGCTTTCCCGCCCGCGCGCGCCGCGCCAAGCACAGTGGTCCCCGTGAAGCATAAACATACGAAGAACACCCTGCGAAGAATGAAATAAAGACGTGAATCACATTCAGAAGAACAGCACACAAGCAATTAGTGTGAAGAACATTGAGGAAAACTTTACTATTTTACGTAAATTGCGGCGGCGATGGTGTAAACGGTTAACGTATCGGGCTGTTGTACCCGAGTTCGCGAGTTGAAATCCGATCGAAGTGGGTTTTTAAGGGCGAAAAAATACTTCGTACGCCTTCCTTCGGAGGGGAAGTAAAAGCGGCTGTCCCATGTTAGTAGATTTACTGCTTGTAAAAGATCCTCAAGTCTAAATGAAGCCTCTGAGTTAAATTCAAATTGCCTGTTTTGTCGCCCAAGTAATACCTTCTTTCTCCCCTAGTAGGTGGAAGGAGCGTAAGGAAAGTTGCGTGGTCAGACGGAAGAGCAGGTCTCATGGCCTGAGTCTCGCCACGTAAAATAAGGCATTCATTCATTTAAATTGCAGACAATTGCATCTTTGTTTACATCTACATTTCTAATTATCCTTTCAGACACACTACTACAACAGACACACACTATCCTATTGGCGTCTGAAGTGTTGCTAATACTTAAACTCCACATTGTACGTTCTGTTTATAGACATTGATAGTGTAATAATAATACTAATTATAGTAATTACTCTGTTATAAAATTGAAATATAGATCTTGGGACGAGTGTATCAGCTCGTAAGAGAACGAACAATTGAGTAATGAAATGGTTTACTATGGAGGCAAGTTTGTTTTGGGAGATGAAACTAGAGTTCGTAATAAATGGATGCCTGATGATTGGCGTGATATTTAAAGTAAAATACTAGTTTAAATACCCCAACAGTAGCGTCTTCAAGAGATTAGAAGATTGTCGAAACCTTGGAGAAGGTATTTGATATAATTAATCGATGGTTCAAGAATACAGAACAAGATATCCGCGATAGTAAAGGAGGTACCAGTTTGCCGACTGATTAATGAACCACAGCTTACAACAATATACTTTCTTTATGTTGGAACTTTGTGTGTTCTTATTGAAATTACTGCAAGAGTGAGGCGAACAGACAGCGGTGTTGAGTAAGTGAAAAGCAGCGGCAGCTGAATTACATTGGAATTATCCACGATCGCGGGCGCCTATGGGAGCATACACTGTTGCGGGACGGAATTTCATTCGATACGTAACATCGTCTCATGTATTATTTCAGTAGTGTACATGATACCTCTCGTGGCTTTCACACGCAACCAATCTTTATAAATGAGGTCTCTAAAAAAGGTAATTTCAAGAACAAGTGACGAATTGCACTTTGAGTTTAAAAATAGGGAGGATTTGTTTAAAAAACGCATCTAAATATTTATGTCAAATGCAACCCGGGACACTCGGCCGCCTTCCGTTCTTTTAAATCTATATCGTTAAATAAGTTGTAAACAAAACCAAAGGCTAAAGGTCTCAAAGAAACGTTCTTCATATCGTAATCTACAGGACGAGATCTTTCTGAACATTCTATTACATTTTTGCTGGTCTGGCGCTTCTCGATATTACCCCACCTGCCAGAGACGTGCAGAATCTGCAACTTCATGTAAAATTAAACTAATTACCTAATATTCTACGCATTTGAATTACACAGGTGTGCCTCTCAACTCGGTAATAAAGTTTTTACTGTCATAGGGTGCATTGTATTGTTATCAAGGATACATATAGAACAAGTGATGGAGGATAAGAGTCTTGAAGGAAAAAGATATATTACAGGCAAAAGATACATTATTGAAATGAAAATATCGGAAAAGGGTGGAAGCATGCGAGAGTTCTCGCACGGGTACGCTAGTACTCTTCATTCTGTTTCCATTCTCTCTGAACCACTGTACGGCCCAGCTACTCCGGTCGCCGCTTGATGACGCGTCGCGAGCAGTGTGCGGCCCTCGAAGGAAAACTAGCAGCGTGAGCCGCGTCGGGGCAACCAACCGTTTCCGAACCGTTAACGCAAACGGGAAAGGAAAAGGGAGATTCCGAACCTAAGCACAGACAGACAGATAAACATTATAACATACCTGGACCACTCGCAGCTGGATGTCAGGCGTACTCACGTTTCAACTTTCGAGTTCGAATCCCGACCACTCTGGAGAGATTGATTTATTTAGTTCGTGTGTCTCGGCGTGTTAACTGCTGTGACCATTTGTTCTATTAGTGAAGATTTAAGTTTTTTTAGATAGCATGGAAGATGACGGTGTTATCCTCGTTGGATGATGAGATCCGGCACCGACCTAAACGTCGACTTGCGGGGGGGGGCCTCATTCAGGTATCTCCCACCAGCGGATTACCGCCCCAGCCAGATCAAGCTCTAAGCTCCCGACATGTGGAAATGTAGTGCATGAAGGTGGAAGTATATATAAGGAAGGGGGTGAGGAAGGAAGATGGAGGATGGATAACGCGCGGTTTGCGTCTCTTATATTATGGTACGGTTCCGACATTTTCCTGGTATTGATAGGGGAAACCACAGAAAACTACATATTAGAACAGCTGGCCATTAAAATTCTCCTCCAGATACCGGCTGATTTCGTCCTAGCTATGAAGCTAGTGACGAAAATCCTACCACAAACGGGACTTGCCTGAGATGGTATGAGAAGAAAGCCATTTCGCGTGGTGAATATTCGTGTACCCCACGCGAGACTCAAACTCCCAACCTTCGACTTTGCGCAACTGAACGAAGCTCGAAGACTCGGACTCACCGAGACAGAGAGCTTTTCAAGTGGGGTTCTGCATCATGCGCCCTAACACAACATATCCACAGCATTTATTGGGCAAGGCATCCTCTTCATCATGTGAAGAAGCAGAGGCTGCAGCGTTGTCAGCACTCAGTGTTGGTTATGTCCCCATTCGCCACATACGTACGAAGCCTGAAGTTCAAAAATCAAAATAGGAAACATTCCAAAACTATTTACTTTGAACACAAACGCATAGTGATTATTTTCTTCACAAACTATTATGTGGCGTGTCTGTGTTATAAATGCAATAAAAATAATATATTTCAATGATGTGTACCTGTATCACACCTAGCATCTAAGGAAGTCTACGAATATATCAAGATAAGAAACCGATATCAATAAGATGATTCCTTCCAAAACAAGTTCCACATTGTACTTACAGACATTTTTTCAAAAGAAAGATGAATCCACAATATAGGTTACATACTTTTTTAAACAAAAGGTAGTCATTAAATCGTTCAGATTATTTTAATATTTACTCCCACACTATAAATTACTTTTTTAAATGTAATAATATATGTTAATGAGTTAGCTACTCTTAGTGACATAGAGCCAACAAGATAAAATCAACATAAATTACTTAGTGTTATTACCCACATTAATACGGCAGTTTTCTAGATACGGTATGTATAAATTGATTTATCGTTTCATCTCTTGCTGTAGCTCTACCTTTCTCATCTTTTCTTCCATCTAAAAGTGGAACTGCCCCCAAAGCCACAGACGCATTACGCATTGGTTCCTCCAATATAAACTAATCGCTAATGCTTCTTATGACGTATCGCGTTAACAATCTTAATGCTCAATACGGAGTGGTAATGAATGAGCCAATTTGTACCATGGTCACTGAGGACACGAGAGTCGGAACAACGAGCACAGGCAACGCAAGTTGATGTTGGTCTTAGGATGGTGACTTCGGCTCCACCGTAATGCGTTTCCCAATGTTCGAAAAGAAAATATAGTTTACGTTAATATAACAAAGTTCAGTTAATAAATACAGCACACTTCCTATGCATTTATGCGTCTCCAGTCACCACCTAAATACTATTCCGATATATAGACTTTTATAAGGTTTCACTTACTCCAGGTCATGGTAATTGATGTGGGTAAACGTAAATAAGATAATTACACGTGCTTATTTCAGTTGCCAGCTTATTCAGTGTTAAATCTGTCTTTGTTTAAATCAGTACCATTTGCAATTTATAATGTCTTGGTAATAAATATAAATTCGTGTAGATATATCGTGTAGATATAAATTCGTGTAGAAACTAAAACAAAATCAACAATTCCAATTTGGTTTTCGTTTGACAACTTCCGGTTCGATGTACGACAGCTTGCTAAGATCCTTCCCATGATACACTGAAATATTTTTCTTCGTACCTCCATTAAGTATATTTAACAAAGCAATGAACATCCAAATTTTATTGAATTATACTTAAAACGTAATACCTATAAAGTTTCATAAAATAACGTAATGACCTAAAGTATTATAATAGCTTAGATTAGTTACTTATTATTTTGGGTTAATTATATCTACTTCTCCAAAATTATTTAATATTTTAGAGCGCTGTATAACGATGCATCTACAAATATTCCTCTAAATGTTTGAATCAGTAAATTATTCACTTACCGTTCTAGATTCCTATTATATACCGATATTTTTATCGTCGGCGTTTTTTCAGCTTCTCTGTTTAAGACGGCGGCAGGAAAAACTAGCTTCCCCTAGATTTTGCATTATGTGTAAGACATGTCTAGTGGGGAGTTACGATATAATCTAATTGCATTTCTATTACAGTAAGATGGAATATGTGGTATTGTAAATCAGTATTTTGTTAATTTTCTTTATTCGTAATTTCCAATGCAGGATTTGAAAGAACTCTGCATCATTCTGGCTTGTAAAAGATGTCTGTGGATTTGTTAGATACCTAGGACCACAGGAAAAATCCAAAACAATGAAACAGTTTTAATTTCGACTGAAAAATGCATATATGTTATTGTTATTCTGCGTATTCTCGTACTGCAGGTACCTACTAAATTTTCATAACCGCTGCGTCACTACTTACGATAAAGCTGATGTAAGGTTCCAAAGATTAGACATTCTGCCAATAACTATTTGCAGTTCCCGTGTTGCATTATGGAACAGCAACATTTTTAATACTATTTGTGTTTAAATAACTGTTTGTGTATACTACATTACGTTATTGCAAAACTCGTAAAGATAGTTAAAATATTAATTTTATTGTAGTGTTAAATGATATATTTTATTTATTGTTCTTGAGCAGTATGGGTGCTATTTTTTGGAAAAAATCTTTGGCACACACTTTGGATTTTGTGCGGTTTTACTGCTGCAACCCTCTAGTTCGAATTATTGCTTTCAAATATCTTACACACAACACACTCACCAGGGCCTCTCCTTAATGCTACGGTTTATACCCTAAGGCACTGCAAGTAATTAGAAAACTGTTGCTCGCACCACCTTCACTCTTTACTACAGCACGTGTTCAACAAACGTCAGTGGTAATAAAATAAACTGGATATATGTCGGTATAGCGAAATGAGGTGACTGTATTTAATCCACTCCCAGTAAGTTCATATGTCGAGGTCTACAACCGTGTCTTTCCGCATCCTTTTACACACCAATCAACTTCTACATTCACGAAAGGCAAATTACACTGGATCCCATTAATGTTGCCGTACTCATCAACAAAAAACCATTACTAGGATTTGTTTCATTTGTTCCTTGTATTAAGTAGACTGAACAACTATTAGTAGTAATCGTTATTCGATACAGTTTCGATCAACTTCTGAAACATCAGAAATGACTAAGAGGGGAAATCATTGGAAAACATTTGCCCAGAAGATGACACAGTTTTGCAGAAACGCATTCTTTCAATTAAATGAACAAGTTTCGCTAGTGAAACTGTTCGCGTTGTAAATAATAGTTTTTAAAGTAAAATTAGCTTCACAGTGAAACCCAACTTAAAATGGTCAGACCCTTCACTGCGCGCGATGTCATAAAGACCCGGTTCTGCACGTGAATATACATTCCAAGCTATGCGGTAAGCATTGGTAAAAGGTTGTTAATCAAGAAAAGATCATTCTATACCAATTACATTGCACAGAACATAATTTTTTATAGTTAAAATAGTTCGTTTTATTTTACTCTTAATTTCGTGAATTAATACATTTCTGGCAACACGAGCTATGTAGTGGAATACCCAGAAAGTCTAAACCTCCAAAACTGAAATAGCAGATTTACAAAGTCTCATGGTATATATGAAGTTCTAAAATTGGGTTCAAGAGCCTAAGGCACGTCGTTTTTGAGCTACTATTGATTTTAACTCGTGCTACCGCGTAACGTGGGTTGCGGATTTCATGTTCGCTAGTTGAGTTCGTCATGGCTTAATCTACAAATTTCTACACTTTCGTCTCGAATGAATTCTATGCATCCTTGGGGGGGGGGGCTATTTTTATCCAGCTGTGACCAATTGGTGTTGGCATCACAGATAGTATCGATTGCGTCGAAGGATTGTGAACTGACAAAACAGTTATCTTCTCTTGGCGTACTCCATCATTACATACTTCAAAGACATTTCCGGAAACATTTCCCCTTACAGTCACTCTTGACCCGTCTCTGGAATAATGTAAACACATTTTTTAATTGATCTTTATTGATTTTCATACTGCAAAACGAAATTGACGAAGCAAGTCTCAGTCTTACGTGCTCCTACTAGTAGGTTACGGCTAACGTTTATTATTTGTTGAAAGTAAAGTACCCTTTTGAAACAGTAAATGTATAAAATACCCGCCGGACCACCTATACAATAATTTACCACTTGGCCATTACCATCGATTACAACACAAAACACTAATGATGTTTAAGAGAGACATTTAAATAATTAAAAATAAAGGAAAAAAAACATTAACGTCCTAATCACTACCCAAATTCTTGGCAGTGACCCAAAACCTCACGTCTAAAAACCCGCCCGATGTCCGTTACGAACACAATCCAGCATCCAATCTTGCGTGAGTGCGTGTTGTCGAAGCGTGGCTTTGTGCGCTCCATCTGGAGGGCGGCGTCGGAGCGCATGGCAGACAGCTCGTGCTCGACGCTCGTTTGCCATCGGCGCGTGCAGGGCCAGGGGGTCTACTTTCCTCGCGGCCAAACCGCTTCAGCCCGCGCGACCTCCTTCGCACCGGCTGCCGAGCATCTTCGCCGCCCGTCAAGTTCCCTTCCAGCGATCGGAGCAAATAACGCGCATCCCAGTAGTTTTGCGCTGGTGTTGGAATGTGGTAAGTAACTATTATTTCGGTTCTGAAGTCGGTATTAAGAAGTGGATACAGAATAGAAAATGATTATTTCACGTTTCCGATGTTAACTGCTATAGTCATTTGTCTCGTAAGTTTAGTCCATGTTTTATCATAGGAGGTGGAGGCGTTATTTCCCCACTGAATAGTGAGTTTCCGCGCCGACCTACATGTCGGCTTGCTGTTTTTTTCTCAACCTTGTATCTCCCACCAGGGAGGCATCGCCCCAGCAGGAACAAGATCTAAGCTTCCCGCATGTGTGGTAGTGTGGTCCATGGAAGAGTAAGTGTGTGTGTCAGTAAGGAGTAAGGAGAGGAAAGGAAGATCGCACGTAGTCCGTGGCCCATTCCAACGATTACGATTCAAAAGGGAACTGCTCCGGCATTCGCCTGATGTTAACCGGAAAAAACAGGGGAAAATACCTATCAGAACAGACAACCGTTAGAAGTCTACTCTAGATAGCAGCAGAATTCGACATAGCTACCTAGCTAGCGTCGAAAATCCTGCCACCGTCGGGACTAGAACCTTGGTTCTCTCGGTCAGCGGTGTAGTGATATCAGCTGATGCCCTGAGCCACCTCAACTGGTAGATAAGTGAAGCATGCGTGACTTTTCGGGGGCATGAATGAGAGAATTGTAAGAGAACCCAGAGAGGGGACTCCTGGTTGCTTGTAACTGTAGCAATGAAGTTCAAGTTTTGGGTTTATTTTAAATAATTGGTTTTTGCATATTATTCTTATATTGGCCATAAATCGGTTTGCGTAGTTTCCCCTCTAAAACTTGCAGACGAATGACAGCAAATTAAAAAGCAATCATTAAACTGCATACGATCCTCCCTTCTTCGTTCTGTCCCACTTCTATCCTTAGAGCTGTGTATCTAGACTATCTTCCATAATTCTGAAGTCCCCGGAAGTCATGTGAGTTCACAGATGTCAGGTCAAGGCTCTTGTCGAGTTGCAGCTCTAGAGAAAGCAAAAAATCTGAAGGGGATGATCTGGTCCCCTGTCGGCGAAGAGAAAATTCCCCCATCGTAAAATAATATTATGTACTCTTTCAAGCATTACTGGATATTAAGCCTAAAGCTAGACGGAAAGGAGAAGCGAATTTTTGAGAAAATATACTGTATGTTTTGGGATTAAAATTGCTTTCGAGTTGTACGTATAGGAGAATAAGCGACTTTTAGATACCGAAAGAAAACAGAACAAAGGCACATGTCGTGTCAGGCATCAAATCAAATCTCTTGTCACTTTTAAGATTTGTTGTTTCGTCTCAAATTCAGTATCAACTAAGAGTTTTCTTAAATTTAGTATTACAGAAATTAATGAGTTTAGCAAGATTGTATGAAACCAGTAAAAGTGTTAAAAGGAACATGGATCTTTCTCCACAGTAGCAAACCGTCGAAACTTCTAACTACGGTAGATTAATCAAATTTCAGCATTCCAGGCACAGTTCCCATGCTCACGGTCATATCACAAGTCGAATCCCTCGAGTTTACAGCTTATTTATTGCGCTCATTGCAACTTATCTTTTCTTTAGCCAACCTGCGTCCGCGACCTTCTAACGTGGCTTAGCCTACTTTCAACGCGGCGACTGCAAGAAAAAAATCTGTGAGAATTAACCTTTCTCAATTAATGGCCAGCTTTACGTAAAACTATGAGAAAGAGGTGTGAGAGGCGTGGGTGGAATGGGAGATAGGCAGCATTTGGCCACTTGGGAAATGATAGACGGCCCCTCAATTGCCAGACAATGACTCGTTTACGAAAACTGCAATCAACACAGGAAAGTGCCGGCGCATGGCGACTGAGGGTGGGGCAGAGAGAGGAGGGAGATGGAGGGGGATGGTGAAGAGGAGGGGAGGAAGGGAGGAGCACGGCACGCGAGCGGTCACTCGCAGTGTCTCCTTGGCCTCCCTCTGCGCGGAACTGCGGGTGCTACAGCGATAGAGAAGTAGCGTTTTAATGGTAAAATACTATGTTAATAGCTTAACGAGTCTTCTCCGGCGCTTTTAAAGTTTTGAAAGTAATTTAATAATTATTATTTAGAGGTTTTTAATTAGATCAGAGAGAAACCAAAAGAATAGCCATTTCTCCACCAACTGGCCAAGACACGTGGAATAACTCTTCGCTTGCCCCAAACCTTTGACTGCACCAGGCTTTACCTGACCTACGACTCCAATCATTTCCCATCTTCTTTTTTTAATGTGATAATAATAATAATAATAATAATAATAATAATAATAATAATAATAATAACGGTGGTCAAGAAGTAGTCTAACCGTGGAATCGATAGACGGAGGTTACGCGATTATTAAAGAGAAATATTATGCACTCATTCCTTTTCCACTATTCTTCTTTATTTTCCTTAGTTCTCTCTTACGTCATTTTTACATTTTTTGTTGGCTATTTTGATTCCTTCTCTCATTTTTTTCTGCCTCGCTTCCTTGCCCATCTTATCACCATAGAAGGAAGACATTTTTTCTTCGCGGACTCCACCTACCTCCACCAACATCCTTACGACCGAGCAATGCATTGATCCTCCTACTTAGTAAAGCCTGCTATCCATCGTTCAAGAAAAAATTAAGATAAACATCGGAGAGCAGGGGTGAAGCTGGAAAACTGCAAGGCCTCCGAGACAGTGATAAAACCATAGCCTATAGTAGAATTTCCCAAAGGGGTTAGTATTGACCCCCCGGAGGGCGATGAAATTTGGATAGGAGTCAATGATGATCAAGGGGTCTATTGGGGGTCAATAGACGAATATTGATTGGCGACTGATTAGTATAATTAAGATTCCGTTGTCTGCAAAGAATATTAATGAACTTGATAAATAATTAATGATCAAGATGATTGATATTCAATAATTTTCCTAATATAAAGCAACAAAACCTACACTAATAAATTATAAATACGCAGCTCATCTTTCAAGATGTTTAGGAAACTGAAGAAATTATAACTACGTATTCACAACGAAAATTAAAAAAATGGGCTCCTCCACACCAGCGGCGTTTTCGATATTTGAAAGTAAAGATATTTACGAGAATATCGGAGAACGAAATTGTTATCTTAAAGACATTTAAATGCAATTCTTTATTTTATTAGTATGGATGCTGTATATTAAAGAGAAAAAGTAAGGAAGACGATGAAGTGAACAATTCTCTTAAAAAGGGTCGATGAAAGAAAAAGCTTGGAAATTCCTGGCTTATAGGAAACTACTAAGATAATTTAAGAAGCTTAAAGTGATGTGGAGGAAAATAGAAAACAGGTAGAGGAATTGGGTGATTTCCTTAAAAGGGAATAGGGAAAGAAAAATAGGGATACTTCTTAAATTTCTATTATGTTTCTCCCTAATGCGTCACATAGAGTTTCTACTGTTTTAACGAAATAAATCAAATCTGGAATTAGTACATTAAAAGGGTAAATAAAAACAATATGAGGATCTAAGAGTAAAATAAAAAAGAGACAAAAATAATGACGGACTATTAAAGCAAGCAGATAAAAATAGAACAAAATGAAAAGTTATTGAAAAGTGTATTGCCGAGTTAAAAGACAGAATATTAGACGTGTTACAATAACTGATTTATATTGAGCAGTTACCTTTCATCTCATAGTAAAATTAATCGTGCTCACAAATCCTATAAATAGTTTGAATCATATCATTATCGCAACTAAGCTTAATCCTAATGTACAATTACTAGGTTAAAAACTTGATAATAACATGTTCACACCCAATTTCACAGAGAGGTAACAAAGAATACGGTATAGTATAGGATCCCAATTACATGAATTTACTCTCATTGCATACAACTGCACCCTCACGAGTAGACCTTTCAGGGGGGGGGTAGCATACGGCAGACATGATCTCAGTGACTGTGTGGGCACATTACACACTAGTTTGCATCTTTAGAAATGCCCTACCCTCCACAATTTACACTCCCAATATCTTCTCCCTTACAGCCTGTCCTCGCCAGTACTCGACATTCGTGTGCTTGACATTTCATACTCGTTCCCGAAACTATTGTCCTTTAGCAAAATAATATATTAATTAGTTTCTTATTGTTACTGTATTAATTATTTTGTAAGATATTCGTGTGTTATAGGGAACTCTCGTGCTTTCTTTTGAATCCCAGTTCTAGAAAGTATTTCAAGTCACCAAGATGTCTCCATGAAAACTAGAGGGGATTCTTGCTTTAGGATTTGTTGCTTCAGAATTAAAACATTTTATATTCAGAAACAATAATTTAACTAAAGAGCATAAATAATGGATCTTGTCTGACCATAATGATAAAAAGGTACCTATCAGCTGTGTATGGACAAGTCGTAATAATCCAATTCAGGCATTTGTTGGCTTTGAAAATCATTTCATCAAGGTTCATCGAGTGAGTGTGTGTGTGTGTGTGTGTGTGTGTGTGTGTGTGTGTGTGTGTGTGTGTGTGTGTGTTGGTGGGTGTAAGGGGAGGTGATAGGACAAGGAAAAGGAAGGAAAGAAAGATTGGGCAGAAAGAAAGGGCTTCGGCATTTGTTTGGTATTGGCCGGGAAACAGAGCAGCCGGCCGCTAGAATTCTCCTCCAGCCAGCGGCTGAATTGGACTTAGCTGTATAGCTAGTGTTCAAAGTCCTGACACAGCCGGACCGGCCCCAAGACTTCCCGGTCCGAATCGCTGCAGACAGCGGAATTAAATATGTTGATGTATAAATAGTTCCGATGTTATTTTTGTTACATTTCGGAGATCATAACTACATTATAAGTCAAACGTTTTGTTACGAATTATTACAAAACCACTCAAATCTACGTACAGTGATAACAATATTCTGAAAATTAGGAGGCGATTATAGTGCAGAAAGACACTTTTAATCTCAGCTACAGACACCGTGAGAAACCCCTTGGACGACAATTTGCTCAGAGAATTGACGTTATAGACTATTACGTTCACATCCGTCAGGAAAGTTATATGACTTCAGCGACCTACGGAGCGCGTGTAGCTGTTCGCATGCATAAACAAACGCGCGGACCGTGTGTACGCAGCAGGGGAGGTGAATTTGCATTTGACAACACGCCACAGGTCCAGGGTATCGAACCGAAAATTTCGACGCTCGAAATTATTATTGCAAATTCTTATTTACCAGCTCATTTCGTATTCGTAACCAAATAAGTACTTCTGTCCGTTTCAGGTTTCACATTATTTTATTTATATTCGAATTAAAGATTATTAGTAGATAATTTATTTTTTTACGATGGTAACAAAATATTTTCCTCGTATCTGCGTCGATAGAACTTACTACATGAATTACACATTTAATATTTTGAAGAACTTTCTACTGAATCTTGATTTATCTAATTTTTGTACAATTTTTAATGGCATTCTTTCTTTGACTCCTCATCGGTCTTAAATGCCCTTTTCTCATACACCATTCTTAAATAATTACATTATTAGTATTTACGTATTTTTGTATTCGTGCATTATTCGAATTTCTCATGATTTAATTCTCTCTCGGTTAAAAAAAGTAACACAATACATTGGTTCAGTTCATGATATTGATTGCAGCCCCTTGCAGCTAAATAAAACAGTACTTTTTAAATATTTATTTTCATTCAAGCGATTTACAAATAATAAGTTATATTCTTGAAAACAGAAGAATTTTTAGCAATAATTAGAAAGTAGTGTCAAGGTGAAACCAATGGTCCGCAGTAAATAGACCTGTCTTTACAGGTATACTTTCTGTAGTAAAATGGTACATTTATAAAAAATTATAAATGTGTATAAATGAATATAAATATAAGTAAATTTTAATCATGAGGAAAAATATTTAGTTCAAAAGGTATGATATAAAGATAATATAAAGAGTTTTAACCTCTTTTAGTATATTAGAGTGTGTGATAAGTCAGCTAGTTACGGAAATACTCAAAAATACTGTCTCTTTCTACCCGAAATAAGTAGAAAGAGAAAATACTCCATTCAATCCAATACGTAACCAGTAAATAATAAAAACTATCACAGTTTAATTGAATATTTGGTTGCCTTTATTTTCCTACAACTGAGTTCTAAATAAAAAGTAATGTACGGACTATACATGCCTAAAGAAAATATTCTATATTATAAAGTGAACTGTATTTACGCAGTAAATGGTTCTAAGGAATATTAGGTATGTCTATAAGAAGGTCCGCCTTGAATATTCTCTTAACTGTACAAGATACTAAGACTGAGTTTTCACTGAAAATTTCAGGACAGAGGGGCTCATTCATTGTAGCTAGTTGCTTTCCGGTAGCATTTTTTATTATAAAGATTTTAAAAATATTGGACTACCTTTTTCTTTATTGGAACACTACTTCTTTTATACGATTAGACAGATTACGAGAAGAAAAATTCAGCAATACTTTATGTAATGGCATTTCATGAATAATTATTGACATCCGGTTGTAAAATCTGACGTTATAGCAGGTTCTGAAATTCGCGAAGCGTTTGTTTCTAATATAACGTCACCACATGGTGGCCAGACCTCCGAACTTCCTTAGAGGGTGTCTGAGGCTGACGGCCACATGGGAACAAAGGCCTGCGAATTACAAAGCCTTTGGGGAGCTGTGAGTGTGAACGGGAGCTGTGGCACCCAATGACGCAAGGCGGCTGGGCAGTGAAGACTGATCCCCTGATGAGCGGCCATGTGGTCCCAGAAGCCACCCGCATTTCTCAGAGAATCTAGGGGGTGGGGGTGGGGGATCCCGTGACTGCCAAGAGGCGCGGAGAGGAGAGGAGAAGTGGAGTTCGTTTTGAGATTGCCTCGCGTGCGGACGCAACTGCTGTCCCGGGAGACGGAAGTGTGTTCTTTGTGACACTGCGAGTGCGTAGCACTGGGTGTCTGGGCACCGGCGCGGTAAAGCGTCTGGGTGGAGGATGCACTAGCCTGGGGACGGTGAGCAGTGTGCGTGGGGGTCACGAAGGTAGATAGCGAACGTAACCTCAGAGCCGTAAATAGTGTAAATCTTGTAAATAAATAGGTTGTAAATAGAGCTCGTGTCTGTGTTGTCATTTCGCTACCACAACGCCACTCTAAACATTTCCCAAGTGACTATCATTTGCGGTTCAAAACCCCGCGGAAGAAGATATCTAACGCATGTTGTCTTCTCAACGACAATCGACAGAAGCGTACACAAATATAAATTGGTAACTATAAATCGTGAAAGATAAGTTTGTCGCTTCCGAAGAGTGATTGAACACCGGGAATGCAGAGCAGAGGGCGGTGCAATTGCTGAGAGAGCAGCAAGTTTACAAATCAGGAGAATCTAGATGTAACTTTTTTGAGTGAGTTTCTTCGAAGTTTACATATGCTCGTTTGTAAAAATGGAGAAATAAACCAATACTTTCATTCACTCACACTTCAAGTGCTTCTTTTTACAACTCCTCTCCTCATAAATTGCGTGACGAAAACTAGATGACATGACTACTACTGCTCTTCTCAGTGAATGACTATTAAATACTAGTCCATTTATTTGTGTCAATTTCAATTAGTAAAATGATATTAAGTGAGTTTTCAGATTTGAGACGGTATATTCATTATTACAAGTCGTCTAGATTATTTTGAGCACAATATTGGGCCTGACTGCCCAGAACGTATTCAGGAAACAGCAGAAATAAGCAACCCACACCACGTTGTTTCTGCGAATAGTTGGCGCACAAACTTTTAGAAATCTGCATCCTAGTTGTGTTGTCACCAACAGCTTAATTTCAGTGATGTTATTTCGTTTTATTAATGATTACAGATCAATTCGTGAGTATATTGTAGATAAAATTAGTTACATAATAATTTAGTGCAAAGATCTCTCTTATTGAAGACGTTGTAGTTCAGTTGAATACGCCCGTGCCCAATGGATTGATTCCTTTATTTCATATTTCCAGGCGCGTCTACTGCTACAATTTCGTCAACTGCTATAAATAACAGTTATGGTTAGTTCTGTAAGTGTAACACATTTTATCACGGGATGTGGCGATGATCTTCCCCTTCTGAATGGTGGGGTCTGGCGCTGCCTCAGATTACACCCTCTCTGCTCTGAAATTCCTACTTTCGGCTACTATTTCATCAACATTTAATAATGTTGATAAAACAATCTTCAAACCTTGCAATAAGAAATTCATTCGACATTCAACACTCAGAAATTAATCAGATCTCCATGTGTAATTATAGTATCAATCTAAGCTTCCAGAAGACTGTATAAATCAAATAACTTTCATTGAAGGATCTCGAACAATATTATCTCCTCATTTCTCTCAAAATTCATTTATTTTTCAATGTCTTAAGAGTTTGTTTTTTTCAAAATTCATTCATCTCTTAATAGTTCAACAAACGGAAAAATCGCATGCAAATATCTTCACCCCTGTTAGAGTGGCGCTGGAACTCCGCTTATAGTCCAAGTACATTTTTATCATGCCATATTGGCGATGTTGGCTTCACATACCATCACGTATCACATATGGATATCGTATCATCCATTTATCTATTATCAGCATTTACTCTTCATAATCATCCTACTTCCTTGAACAGTAGAAGGCTAAGGCAAATAACCATTTGGTCACCTGCCTAGAAAGGGCAGGACATGAAACACACACCTTCTCTGCCTAGTGTGAACCATGTACAAAAATAAACCAATCGATATTTATTATCTACGGAATTATAGAAAAGTCACTAAAAGCAAAATAAATAAATAAAAGACCAAGTCAACCACTTTTCTTCCCCATTTGGGAACAATAGCACGGGGTTGTATCGTCATATGAATTCTTGTCTAACTTCATCAATGAACCTATGGTTCTGATTATGATGCCGATGGTTAAGCCGTTAAAATCGCTTCTGTCCATATCTTTCTTAAACCCCAAAGCAGACTTTCAAGTTTCTGGTACATGCATCTCAAAAATGTCCCATTGAAGAGTGGACATCAAAGTATCGTAAATTCCGGTGTACCTCAACAAATCATATTCTCATGTGCGATCTCCTTCTTGCGTCGACGATATTAAACAAGCATGCTCATACCCTAATCGCATGCGAACTTCTCAGTTACGTAATTAAGTTTTTGAGGAGGAAGCGTGACTTCTCTAGAAATGCGCAAAACGTTTTTTCAGAAAGTTACATCCTTATAATAGATCGGAAACAGTACTTCACACCAACAGTAAAAGACAAAACAATGATTTTGGAGTAAAGAAATATAAAATATATTTCCACAGATTCTCTGGCAATGTGACAGAGAAAACAGAGACGGTTTAAGCTCAATCTCCAAAATGTGTGTATTTACATTCGTTTCATGCATTTATCATAAGCTAATAACTATTTCGTTATAACCATGAATAATTTCTAATGTTCTGATTCTTTTATTCTAAATTGTGTACTACATGATGACTAAACGCTCATGAAAATCAACAAATATACAATGACAGCAACTTTTTCACTCATAAATCTCACAAGTGCTTAACATAAAAATTGCCTTCGTAAATAAGAGAAAGAAATTTTGAGTTTCCTTTCATGAATCAGGAAATTTAATGCACCATTTACGGAGATTTCATATATAAGATATACACTCTACAGTTGTATACAATTATGATTTATTTATGGTTCATAATTGATGTCGACGACGTTAAGTAAGACGCCACATATGAGAAGATTTGTTGAAGTAAGAAGAAATGCTCTTCTTGCACGATATTTAAACGACATCCTCCAGCTCGACGAAGATTCGAAAGCACATCCTCGCCTGACTTGAATGGTTAGTCGCGGCTTAGAAGTTGAGGAGTGATAGGAGGTATGACCTCCACACAAACAATTGCTCGCGAACCGCCGTGCGAGTATCAGAGCCGTGTTCCTGAACCCGCAGCGCCGTACCCCCGGCGAGGCGCGAGGGTTACATTTGCGCCCCCAGGGGCGCGCAGGTGGCGCGACGACCCCGCCCCCTCACCCCCGGCGGCGGGGGCGCGTCGCGACGCCGCAGTTGCACGCCGCCGCGTGGCACTCACGTGGGAGGCTGCCGCTCGCGCCGGCCAGGCGCACACGCCGTCCCTCCGTCCGCGCCGTCCACTCTCGTCCGAGGAGATGCGAGTGCCTGGGTCGGTCCGCGCACTGCGCGCGAAGCAAGAGGCGCTGCCTGCCGAACCGGACGGCGGGAACTCGCGCACCGGGGGAGGGGCGGACGATGCAGCGGCGGCGGTGACGGCTGCGACGGCGCCACTCGCGCTACCTGCCGCGCGCTCCAGCGGTCTGACAGCGACTGGGCGGCCGCGGGCTCGCGCCGCGCCGCGCCGCGCGCAGCGCCGTCGCCGGCCCGCACCGGCCCCCTCCCCCGCTCCGCCACGCCACGCCGCGCCCCGCCCCGCCCCGCTGCCCTGCCCGCAGCCGCCGCCACCGCCGCCGCACCGCCCCGCGAGACATGCCCCCGGCCCGTTCGCCCACCGCCGCCGCCGCCGCCGCCGCCGCCCGCCTAAAAAGGCAAAGACACGCTGTACAAAAGCCGCTGTTCGGCCGCAGCGAGAGCCGAGTGGCGGGCGGTGGCTGCGCTGCCAGCACCTCTGCACAGGCGCAGCCAGGCGCGCAGCGCTCTGCGCTCTGCGCGCCGCGCCGCCTCTAGTACTCGCAGGTACTATTTAAATATCGATGCCCAAATGGTACTGTGCATTGAGCCTCTTGGCGGTACCGAGAGAGAGATTGGGCGGGGAGGGGGATCAAGTATCCCCAGAAATATTTCTCACTGCTTGGAAAATTAAATTGTTTGTTTTTAATTCTGAGTTTGTGTAATTGTACGTCGGTGTTCAATAGTCAATGGTAATATGGAAAGGAAACAATATAATGTCATTGTCCGTTCGGCAAATTAATCGTTTCCATTATTCCGCATTAAAGCGACCCACTCCCCGAAAAAATCTGGTAGCGACCTCGTCAAGTGGTACTTATATTCGGTTGATTGATTACAGTGTAGAGTGGTTCATTAACAAAGACCTAATTATCATTTTCACTATCATTTTTTATTTTTATGTAAATATTGGTATATATTATAATTATAATTATTTATGTAAATATAATTATGTATAATATAATTATATTTATGTAAATATGTGCACACAAGAAAGTTCCACCACATTGTTTTTTTATTGTTGTTTTTTTTTCAGTATCATTTTTCTCAACTTTGCATGTTATTGCTGAGTGTGGAGTATTCTGACTATATAGTAGATCTGGTTATGTAAACACGTTTTTTAGATTTATTAGATTAATGTTAAAATTACGAGAGTGATGTAATATTGCATCATTAATCAATTAAAACAATCAGAGAAAAAATTTTGTATTTTTGATGACAAGTTAGTTTATAAGATAAAAGTCTGGTCCCAAATGTAGGTCTTGCAAATATGACTGTAGTGCCTCGGATCGGGAGGTTCTAGGGTTTGAGTCCTGACGATGGTGGGATTTTCGACATTCGCTACTAGCTAGGTCGATTAATTGATTTTTTCATGTTTTGGGAAGCGTCAACTGCTTTTGTCATTAGTCCCGTAAGTGTAGTGTGTGTTTGTTCTCGGGAGATGGGGTGATCTTCCCCGGTTGGATGGCGAGATCCGGCTAGTGGGGTTTTCCCCTAACCAGGACTCTCCCACCACCGGGGCACCGCCCCAGTCGGGACAAGCTCTAAGCTCCCGACAGTTCTCCCGGAATATGTGGTAGTGTAGTGAATGTGTAAGGGGAGAGGAGAGGACAAGGAAGAGGAAGGAAAGATCGCGCGCGGCCCGTTTGGTAGGGTTCTTCTCCGGCATTCGCCTGTTGTTGATCGGAGAAACCACGGAAAATTACCGATCAGAGCAGCCGGACGCTAGAATTCTCCTCCAGACAGCGACTGAATTCGACTTAGCTGAAAAGCTAGTGTCGAAAATCCTACCGCCGTCAGGACTCGAATCTAGGACCTCCCGGTCAGAGGTGCTGCAGTGACATCAGTTAATGCACTGAACTACTGCTCCCGGTAGTTAGGTCGAATTCAGGCACTATCAGTAGGAGAATTCTGGAGGCCGGCTGCTCTGATCGGTAGTTTTTCGTTTCTCCGACCAACGCCAGGCGAACGCCAGAGCAGTACCCTAAGAAACGGGCCACGGACCGCGCACGATCTTTCCTTCGTCTTCCCTGTCCTATCCTCTCTCTCCTTACTTACATATACTGACACTAACGTGCACTACACTACCACACATGCCGGGAGACCGGTCGGCAGTTTAGAGCTTGACCCGGCTGGGGCGGTCCCAGTTGGTGGGAGACACCTGGTTGGCGCAAAACCCGCAAGCCAACGAATAGATCGGTGCCAGATCTCGTCGTCCTGCGGGGGAAGATCACTGCCACCTCCCGCGATAAAAAATGCACAACACTATCGGGATTAATGACCTTCGCCGTTGACGCGCCCGGAATCACTAATCAATCAATCAACCCATCAATCCATGAAATTATACATCTAGCTAGTGTCGAAAATCTTCCTCCGTCGGGACTCGAGCCCTATAACCTGCCTGTCAGACACACTCAAGTGGCAATAGTTATTACCCTGAACTGCCTCATCCGGCTCTGGTTCTACATGTTCATTTTCACTGAAAACTTTGGGATCGCTTTCGAGAAAATGACATTTGCGCGTTTCTGAAAATGCGCAGCAATGTGGAATTCATTTTCAGAGAAAACGTTTTAGTTTTCATGAATCTCACATCCAGTGTGTTCAACGAAAATCGTATTTATGCTATTTTTATAAACGCACTTTGCTCTGTGCCGTCTAGGATGGCTCAGAATTAGGATTAGCTTCCCGTGGTGTGGTCCTGGGTTCGATTCCCGATCGGGGCAAAATAGAGTTGTAGCTTTCCTTTAAAATCATCTCAGTTTCTGTAGCTGCGTGACGAAGAAAAGCTCAAGCAGGCGGATCTTGCTTGTTACGGTGAAGAGAATACGTCATGTTCGCCACATGTCACTCTTATCCCCAAGCATGGGAATTTAACCAGATCCAGGCATGAAAGACACCGTCCTTCATAGCCGGCCGACAAAGTCGAACTAACGGCCCAAAATGCCAAAAACCTACTTACTTTCCTCTATCTCAGAAAAACATCAAGAAAAATTTAGAGCCAATTTTGAGAAAACATTGAAAATCATGTTGAGGCTTCATGTAATGTACCCCAAAAAATCAAAATATCCGTTTCAAATTCAAGGGACCGCGACATGAGCCAGATCAATTGTAGAATATCAATTTTGGTGCAAATCTTTCCCACCGCTAGCGTTGTTCACAGGCGGACAGGTCAGCTTTAGGTATATTATTAGTATTACAAAATTATGTTACAAAACCGAAACACATTTAAATTTAGTATGGTCTATTGATTCGGTCTAGTAATTCTGTGGCATCGGCAGACCCAAAGAACGTCTACATTAAGGTTGTTGGTTCGAAACTCACAAATGTTTTCAGTTGTTTTTGTGGCGTGGCGGGTCATTTGGAATCCCTCGTTTACGTAAACCGAAGAGCGGACTTCGGCTTAGGCAAACTAGGTAGCTGCGATGCAACGAGGTTATCGCGCTACCTCCCCACGATTATCTCGCTGCGATTGGCTGAATGTGTGATGATGCAATTATATACCATAAACGGCAAACACGTCATAATATGTGCCGTAGGATGTCCTTTTATGAACGATTTCTAATAAAAAAAGGTCGTTTAAAATGCCGGAATTCAAAAAATATATTTAATTCTGATTTCAAAATATCTCGACTACTGGAATATCAATTATAAATGAGATAAAATTATAAAAACAGAATTCTACGACAAATAATAATAATATTACTTACGCCAGATGTTTAGACACCTCATGGAGAATACGAAAAGAACTCGTCTCTTGCACCAACATGGCCGCGTATCGACGGAAATCAAATTTGACCTCGGGTGGTGCGGTTCGTTCCCAAGACTTGCGAATACCCTTCCCCATGTGTCATTTTCCTTGTATTTTTTCTTTTAGCCAAAAGGAGGGTCCCTAATTTTTTGATTGCCGAAGGGACCTAGATCTTGAAGTCCGGCCCTGACTATTCGATAATTCTTCCATAATGTGTTGGTCTGACAGTCAACTACGTGCAATCTGTTCGTTTAATTGATGAAATGAATCTCACACCTCAGAACACGGAACAAAAATGATGAGTGGCCGACAGGCCTACGCGAAGTTGCGCGAAGGTGCTCTCAGTGAAGAGACTTGACCACACATCTCGAGAATATGCAATGAGAAATAATGTAAATAGGAGGGAAGTGAAGATAGCTACGCTGAAAGAAGGGACAAGAAACGCTTTTGTGAATCTCCTGGGCAGGAAAGTGGACAGTTAAAGGCGAACGAGTTAGCGGTGACCGAGGCAGAATGGTGTGAACGCTCGTGATGAACGGACTTGTTATACTAATTTCGAGAGCAAGGCTGCTTACGTGTATAATTTGTCACGAAGATGAATGCTGAATAATTATGTATTGCAATGAAAACGAAATCAATGCTATTATTTTGGAAAATAATTAAAATTTAAAATAGTTCTGAGAACCCTTACAAGTAATTCTCATCCTGAGCTCCCGTAGAGGAGGGTCGATGGACCTATATTATAACTTTTCTCAAGCCAAATAATATACAAATATATTTCCATTACAGAAAATTTCAGTACAAAATTAAGGAGAGAAATAGAGTTAGGCACGGTGCATGTAAAATTATGTATTAATAATTATGTACATCATACGAGGAGTGCAGCATTAGGTCTGAATATATATAATAACGTCTATAGAAATAATAATAGTATACATACAAAGTTATTATGACTAATGTCTGAATCTGTCTAGTTCGCGAATCAGTCGGTTGATGTTCTCCAAAATGAATGGATAAAGTACGAAGTAGGAACTGCTTGGAAGCAGTTTTCAGACTGCAGACCTGTTTTTCACGCTTCATTTTGACAAATATTTCTGGTGTTTTAGCGAACCCGCTCATGAGCATGAGCCTCTGCATTATGATTTCCGAAAACAGTTGAAAACTCTCAGGGCATTCAAGTACAGAAACGCACCTGGGCGAGAAAGACAACCGCAATCAAGTAATATGTACCTTAACCGCAGCGATGGAATCGCTGTGCTTACTCTTCACTGCGTAAAAAATCCCCTCACTTTAATTTATGTTATTATTACAAATTTGTAATTACTGCATAAACCTAAAAAACATTTAATTGTAACCGAGAAGTGCTGGCACAGGCGATCTCTTCACTCATGTGTATTTTATTTATAAATAATTTACGGAATGTTCAAGTAAAGAATAAATTGTGAATAAAATTAAAGACAGAAATTTTTCCTTCAAATGAAATTTGTTGTCTACTAGCGTACCCGTGCGAGAACTCTCGCATGTTAAACTTCGTCCTCTTCTCTATCCTTCCATTTCTATATTCAGGGAGAAAGTTGTTAACGAAACGTATTTATATGTTTAAACACTATGTAAAGTTAACTTCCAATGTATTTATGGAATATCAAACAAAAATTACAAACAATAAAATTGATGTTTGAAATAAATTTTGAATAGAGGATTATTCAGTGTTATTGTCAGATTTTCTTGGAATAATTCACAGCAATTCCTTGAAAACAACATTTGAAGTATTTAGACATCCTTGCTTGACCGTTAGCTTTTCGCTTTCCTTGATAGTCACAAAATGTTAGAAAAGCTTTTTACTCTTAAGAAAGCTACGTAAAGTTGTTCATGCGAAAATACAGGATATTAATAGTTGCTTTATACCGATGAATGCCAAGAACAACCCTACTCTTTGGAATATTATTTAACTTCATTACCGAACTGAGATGCACACCCTTTCAATTCAGTCGCATTGAATATCAGTAATTAGTTTAATTTCACATACAGATGCAGATTCTGCACGCCTCTGAACACGTGGGGTAGCACCGAGAAGCGCCAGACCAGAAAAATGTAATAAAATAACCATGAAGCTCTCGTCCTATAGATTACGGCGCAAGGAATGTGTCTTTGAGGCATCTGACCCAGAAACGCTTCGTTTAGGATTTTAACAATGCTGCTCGAGTGTTACGGATTGCAAATGACGTGAATATTTAAATGCGTTTTTTCAACAAGTCCTTCAGATTTTAAAGTGATAGTGCAATTCGTCACGTCTCCAGCATATGGTGTGGTACCATTCCAAGAGCATTACAAATGTAGGTTATGCCACTTTTCACAGAAACAAGAATGTCAATACTTACCTTCGTGTGCTGCATGGAAACTAAATCCTGCCAATGAATAGCACAAATTCAATTTTGGTAAATTCTGGGTTTCCGGAGCAGTTCTTTTGATTCACTGATTCGGTTCATTAGAAAAGAATCGACTCCATGAACTGAATTCTTGTTTATACGTACTAGTCACGTGTAGTAAAGTTCATGATGTTACTACAATAAATATAATTAATTAAAATAAAACCTATTTCACAAACTCATGATACTTACACTTTTATTATTGGGTGACTACCCCCCCCCAAATCCCTCCCCCATTTTAAGACTAAAGAATTGTCGAGATAGTAAAATTCATAATGTTGACACCATAAGTATAAATATTTCAAATAAATTCTATTTCACAAGCACATGCGACTTGAACTTTTATTATTGGGGGGCAATCGCCCCATAAACTCCTCATTTTAATACTAAAAAATGAACTCATCATAAAATAATAAATATAAAAAGTCACACTCCAAGTCCCCTCAATAGCATTTGTATGCGCTCCAGTTTCAGGATCAATGAACGTAATAGAATGATTAACTCTTAGATGGGTAATACCTTTAAGACAATCATAAGCACTCCAGCATTCTGAGATCACAATACATTTCGGCTTGATGTAATTCTCGATGATGTCCAAGAGTACATCCTTGCTACGACATTCAACGACCTTAAAAAAGAACCGAGAGGAACCTCTTTCAACACCACCAAACACCCATTTCCCTTCCACTCTTTTGCCCCTGTTATACTTCCTTTTGCCAAACTTATTCTCATTGATTTCAACCTCAACACCCTCTCCATCCAGTAGTTGACTTTCATCTTCAATTATTTCAAAACATAACTCTCGACATAAAACTCATACAATCAGTAATCGTACTCTCACGTACATCAGCATCCAAACATATGTGTTCAACTTTTGCTTCCATCATCCACATGTAGCTAATGAGAAGCACCTTCCATATCTCGAAGTAACTCCTCTCAACCCAAGAATTCTTTCGCATAGACATTTTCACGCTATGACCATTCTCGCCTCTCACTCTACAAATCCACTCATAACCATCTGTTCTATCCTTTCTCATATCTCATAATTTCATATCTCTCTGGTACACATTACATACACGTCGAGACGCAAGCAAATCCACTTTCTGACACCACTGGATCACATTCTAAGTTCCCTCTCGGCGCAAATCATAAATAAAACCAGCATTCATACCTTTCATCTCACGAGACACACAAACCTATTAGAAGAAGACTTGAAATGCGAAAAAAACACACAATTCCACGCCAACAAATTATCTGATAACTTCACACTCATTAACTTAAAACATAAATAATTCAGTTGTTATAGTAACAACTATATGTGTTAATAATATAATGCTGTTTAATTACTAACCCATTTCTATATTTATATTTCATTTCAAGCAGCAAGCAAACCCACATTTTAAAAATAGTTTTTTTAAGTGTTGTGAAGTGTTATTTTAAGAGTGAATTGATATTTTAAATGTATTGTGATGAAGATGAAATGATTCGTAATTGCAAAATGTATAGCTTTATATGGCTTTAACCCGTAGTCATATTGTATATATTTATGCTTTGGCGTAAGAAAATTAATCAATACCAGCAAAATTATTCTCGAGCACTCAAGCAGTGTTTCAAGTGACCCGCGCAACTATAAATATAGGAATCACGAGAAATAATGAATCATAAAAGAAACCAAAGGAACCGTGCCACCCTAAACCCGGGATCAACCCGACGCACTTTCCCGTGGAATTATGACGCTTCGCTACCCGTATCCAAGTTGAGAATGAGGCTCGGGCCTGCGGCCCTCGCGTTAACATATAACATCTTTGAGTTTGGCCAACGCATAATTACCAACGCATTTTATGTGAATACTCACATTAAAAATCATTTGGCGTGTATATGTTCTTAATATGTTGCACGAACACCAACAAAGAAACCGCGCAAAGCAACAATAGCAGCATTTAATTATATTTACTTTACTCCTTCCACAAATCTGAAAACAAATCCTACTTAAATTTTTCAAAGAAACCTTCCGAAAGGAGAAGCAAAGAAACCGTGCAAAGAAACAATGGCAGCACTTAATTATACTTTAGTTCCTTTAAATAATGCCATATAAAGTTTCTCCAAAACTCAATTATTTTCTGTGAAAATGAGCTCAAATTTACGCATTTAGAGAAACGCTCAAATGCCATTTACTCAAAAATGGCTCGAAATTTTTTCTTCAAACTTTTCCAGCGGATAGTACTAATTTCACTGTTTAATATGACGTAAAGTTCATATTGGTGTATTCTTTTGTTTTTTCATAATCTTACCTGAATCAACCCTAAGATCTTTCATGTTTTAATAGTTTACAGCCGATGTTAAGCTAATTGGTTAATAGACATTGATGACCAATTTCTGCCTTGGAAGTGGGAAACGCAGAATTCTTTTCAGTCATTGGGAACTTTATCATCGTGAATAGTAACTTCGAGAATTCTCGCAAGGTAAGGAATCATGACCTCCCCTCCCAATCATAGAATTTCCTCGGAAATTCCATCAGGTGTTACGAAGAATTCCATCAGATCCTACATTCCATCAACTTCAAGAAGATATTGTCCCGACTGACCTTCATACTTTGAGGGCGACTTCTTGGAGAAATTTAACTTCCTCTCAAAATCACTCCGCTATTCCAGCCAATGGATCATTTCGAACTATCACTTCGAACTTCAAGAAGCTTTAATCCAAAGAACTATTTGATCTATGCTTGAAGTGACAAAAGGAACTAATCTTACGAGAGTTCTAGAAAAATCATTTCCGTATGGTGAACTGCCAGAAAATCATCGACAAAGCCTGGAATGGAGCCACCGTGAGAACTCGCACTAAGCTCGGAGAAATCCGAGGCGAGACACCTTTTCTCAAAATGACGATGAGGATCTTGCTTATTTAGAGGACCCGACAGTTGTCAAATGACCTTGTGTCCTTTTTGGAAGACTTCGGAACTCGAGGTTATTGAGGCTGATATACAAACGCTGGTGGAGAAACCGATAAGCTGGTGGATCTGCATCGGGAAACAACAGCAGGAGACTCTGAAAGACATGAGGAGGAAAAGGAAAAGAAAAACACAGGAGAGTCTCTAACTTCAAATGAGATTAGGAAAATGTGATAAACTGTGCAAAATGATGTTTAAAGACACTTCCCGAACAAGCAGTGCGAGCAATGAATGCATGAGCAATTATTTGCAATGACAATACAATGTCATATTTCCATGAAATCCAGAAATTCAAAAGGAAAATACCGGTAGCGGTAGCTCAGTGCATCAACTGATGTCACTGCAGCGCCTCTAACCGGGAGGTCCTAGGTTCGAGTCCTGGCGGCGGCAGGATTTTCGACACTAGCTTTTCAGCTAGGTCGAATTCAGCTGCTGTCTGGAGGAGAATTCTAGCGGCCGGCTGCTCTGATCGGTAGTTTTCCATGGTTTCTCCGATCAACACCAGGCGAATGCCGGAGCAGTACCCTACCAAACGGGCCACGGACCGCGCGCGATTTCTCCTTCCTCTTCCTTGTCCTATCCTCTCCCCTTACACTTACACTAACATGCACTACACTACCACATATTTCGGGAGACTGGTCGGGAGCTTAGAGCTTGTCCCGGCTGGGGCGGTGCCCCGCTGGTGGGAGAGTCCAGGTTAGGGGGAAGCCCCGGATCTCGCCATCCAGCGGGGATCACCGCCATCTCCCGAGAAAGAAACATGCACTACACTAACGGGACTAATGATCGAAGTAGTTGACGCGCCCGGAAACACGAAAAAATCAATCAATCAAAAGGAAAATCAATTGTCAAAAATCAATTGATAGATTTTGTTAAAGTGATAAGAAAAGATACCAGTGAGCCAGAGATAACAGGTGACAGAGATTCCATTACTGCTTAACAACAAACCCTTCTCATCTGATTTCTATCGCCCCCCTCACTGAACAGTACCAACTATGTATGCTTATTATGTACAACGCTGAGAGTAATTTGTATTCATCATTTTATATGAATAAACAGTTTTTGATTGTGAGTGTATCAGGGGCCGTCCATAAATTACGCGAGGCTATTTTGGCGATTTTTCCACTCCCCCTCCTCCCTTGGTGAGATGTAATATTTGTCTCGACCCCCTCCCCCTTCTAATCTCACGTGAGATTTTTCAAAATGTTAATACGTTAATTACAATCTGATTGCATTGGGATTTATTTTAAAAGATGGAATTTGCTTAAATATATTTATTTAAGAGTAGATATGACTAGTATTAAGAAAATAGACTGAATTACCATTAATATTATTGCACTTTCAAAAACAGACGGTAATTTTTTTTTTTTTTTTTTGAATTTCTGTAAAAATACAGGTATTGAGATTTATCTCATTAATGATGAAACTTTGGTAATTTTTGTTACATACGTGTTCTCAGTATACTATGCTACGTATTGTAGTATACATATAACCGCGATAAAAAGTGTGCAAGATGTCGCCATATTTTAGTATAGAAACGTGTTTTACTTAAATTGTCTCAGTTTTCTCGCAATTTAGCACTTTTTTTAGCGAAAAAAGTTACGTGATATTTGTCGAGATCCCCTCTCCCCCTCACTCCGCGCTGAGCTAGCGACCCGTTCACATCGTGCTCCGCGCAGCTCAGAACGTTACAACGTGCATCAGTGCAGTAGCAGTGAATTAAAGTTTGTGTATCAAACAGTTATTTATACGCCACAAGTGCAGTGAACCGTTTTAAAGTCGTGCTATTGATTTTCCATCATTAATAGCAGCTATCAACCACCAAGCCCTGACCTAGGTCAGAGCATAGCGGGAGCCATGGCGCTCCTGTACAACCCAGCCGAAATGGAAGTCGCCTACGACCAACTCGGGGATCAACACATCCTCGCAGATTCATCAGGCAGCTCCTTCAACCACATCATTGCATCCAGCCAGGACCTGCAGGCAATTAACCCCGATCAAGGAAACGGTATCCCAGCCGCCGACCCAACACAAGGATTCACAAAGGTCAGTCATACCAACGCGGCCAGCGGCCTGCCTAACGGCCAAGCAAGCCACGACCCCGCTAACATGAACGGCAGTGATAAGACCAGTATCAGTGCAAAAAGAGGCCATGGTGACAGTACCCCCCCAGGCAACAATGAACATCCTCCTAAAAAACCAGCCAACAGTGATAATAGTGTGTATGCAGTGCCCGTTGGTAATAGATATGCTCCCTTGGAAAACCTAAAAGACCCTGACTCCAGATTTAATTACATAAACTCTACTCCAATTCAAGATGAAAATGTCAAGATCCCACCAATTTATGTGAATAATATAACAAACATATCCGAATTCAATAGAGAAATAAAAAACATCTCTAACCAATTCACCTGGAACATAGTAAACAACCGAATAAAGTTAATGTTCAAAACAATAACTGACTTTAGGAACACAATTAAACATCTGTTAAATACCAAAAGAAATTTCCACACTTATAAAGACCCCGCAAATAAAAAATTCTCCATAGTTTTCAAAAATGTCCATCAATCATTATCACTACAGGAAATCTACGAGGACGTCAAAGAGAAGTACCCCTCGCTTATCAGTGTTACTAGACTCCAAAAAAACAACATACCAATCCCAGTTGTAGCGGCCGAGTTCAACGGCCAGCAGAGCATTGACATAGTACTACAAATAACTGAAATTTGCAATTTAAAAGTGAAAGCAGAAAAAAGACGAAGAATCAAAGGACCAATACAATGCCTAAGGTGTCTAGACTTCGGTCATACTCGCAACAATTGTAACCACAAATTAGCCTGTATCTACTGCTCAGAAGACCACTATTCGGTAAATTGTCCAAATAAAATGCAAACCCCTTTCTGTAAGAACTGCAACGGCTCACATCGTGCAGACATTCGCTCTGACGAATGCCCGTTCTATAAAAAACTAACAGAACCCCACCCCCCAAACGGAGCTCACGGTGGAGACCTACGCTCAGTAAAAAACGGTACGCACAGCAGAAATGTAGAACCCCCGCCCAAAAATCCACCAACAACCAACCCCAGAACCAGATCCAACAATAACACTTCACCTCGCGTATCTTCTAACAATTTCCCATTCCTCCCACCCACTAATGGCATCCCTAATTTCACTTTCGACCCAACAGCAACCTACAACACTAATCCACCTTATCAACCCAACCAAAACCCTCCAGTAGTAAATAATAGAAACCCCAAAAATTTTTATAATAATAATAATAATAATAATAATAATAATAATAATAATAATAATAGTGATAATATTAATTATATTAATAACAATAATGCATTCATATACTCTCTAATCAACTCCATTACAACTCATATCGTCAACATTATCAACTCAATCATCCCAGAAATAATCAGTAACATTCAAACCTCATTGTCATCTTACTTTAACAGCAGTCATGGCCCTGCAGCACCGTAACAAACTAAATCTGCTAAATTGGAATGCCAACGGCATCAAAAATAAGAAAACTGAATTATCGTACTTCCTAAAAGCCAATGATATAAAATTAGCATGCATTACTGAAACACACTTAAAACCAAACGAAACATTTAATTTACCCGGATATAATAATCATAGATCAGACAGAACAAACTCTAATGGAGGCGGTGTTATAATTCTCATAGAAAAATCAGTACCATACATTCAAACCAACTTACCCCTTACCCCTGGAATCGAAACAGTAGCCATCAAATTTCCACTAGACAATAGAATAACAACCCTCATTGTAGCCTACAAACCTCCTGAAATCAAAATTCACAGCACCAATATACGATCACTATTCCAACAAAACACGCCTACAATAGTTGTTGGCGACCTCAATGCCAAAAACGTTAACTGGGGCTGCAGAACTTCCAACACCGCAGGCCGACAACTGAGTAAAATAATAACAGATCTAAAATTGCAAATAATCCCTCCCCCGAACCAACCCACTACCCCCATGACCATAACAAATTCCCGGATATATTGGATATTGCAATCACCAACACACAAGTCCAATTTCACAGTTCTCCAATATTCGAATTAGATTCAGATCATCTTCCTGTCATCATTTCAACCCAACAAATTCCCCCCCCCTCACAACCCCACCCACACTTTAAACACACACATTAATTGGAAAACGTTTAAAAAAATAATTACTAATAAAACACCTCAATTTAAAATATTAAATACCCCACTGGAAATCGAACAAGCAATCTCATACTTAAATAATATAATAATTAACACAGTAATATCCCTGCAAGACAACAAGCCTCCCCATATCACTAAAACATCAAACACAAAACTACCCGAGTCCATTCTAAACTTAATCAAAACTAAAAATAAAACCAGAAGACTTTGGAGTGTAACAAAATCGCCTCACATTAAAAAAGAACTCAACTTACTAACTACACTTACTAAAAGAGCAATAATAGATTTTAACCACTCAACTTATGACAATTTAATACAATCATTGAGCACATCAAACAATTCGCTTTGGCAGTTCACCAAAAATATCCTAAAAAAGAAAACAACCATACCACCTCTAAACACACCATCAGGTAAAAAATATTCACCAATAGAGAAAGCAGAAGCCTTGGCTGATTACTTTGAGCAATCGTTCACTCCTAACAGTACTCCAACACATTCAGCTCACATGGAAATAACACAAGTAGCATCAGCACCCAATTATAATATTCCACATAGAATAAAATACAGTTCCCCAAATGAAATTAAGCACATCATCAAAAATCTCCCTCTTAAAAAAGCTCCTGGCCACGATAAAATAAGCAATATTATATTAAAAAACTTGCCTAACCCCACAATAGCCTACATCAATAATATATATAATTCAATTCTTAGAACAGGATACTATCCAATAATATGGAAAAATTCGAACATAATCCCCGTACCCAAACCCCATAAAAATCATAACCATGCCGAAAGCTATAGACCAATCAGTCTCCTCCCGTCACTATCAAAGATCCTAGAAAAAATAATACTAAAAAGATTTAATAAACACCTAAACATAACACAGACCATACCGAAACACCAATTTGGCTTCACCAATAAATTATCCACCTCACACCAACTACTTAGAATATCCGAACACATCCATACTGCCTTCCAGAACAAACAACACACTATAGCCACCTTTCTAGATATTTCACAGGCGTTCGACAGAGTTTGGCACCCAGGCCTAATATATAAGCTAAAAACCATAGGAACTCCAAATTACCTACTACAAATCATTAAAAATTTTATAGCAGACAGAACATTTACAGTAACAATAGAAAAGCACGTTTCCAATCCCCGCAAAATAAAAGCAGGACTTCCCCAAGGATCCCCCCCTCTCACCCACCCTTTTCAACCTATACACATTCGATTTACCTACCTCACCATACACACATATCGCACAATTTGCTGACGATACTGCCATATTCATGTCCAACCATTCATTAAATCAAATCTGTAATAAAATTCAACTGCATTTAAAAAGCATAGAAGATTGGTCATTAAAATGGAAAATCAAGCTCAACCCATCCAAATCAACAGCCAAAATATTCTCTCTTAGAACATTCGCCACCCCCACTCCACTCCAAGTTAATAACAATGTAATCCCCTGGACACCATACAACCAAACCGTTAAATATTTAGGTCTAAACTTCGATACAAGATTAACCTGGAAAACACACATAGCAACGAAAATTCAACAGGCAAAAATTAAATTAATACAGCTAAAGCCATTACTAAATCACAAAAGCAAACTCTCCTTAAACAATGCCATAACCCTTTATAAAACAATAATCAGACCTCTAATGTTGTATGCCTGCCCCATTTGGACAAACGCCTCACAGACAAACATAAATCAAATCCAGATAATCCAAAATAAATATTTAAGATTAGCCACCCACGCCCCATGGTTCATTTCTAATGATCAACTCCATAGAGAACTACAACTACCATCCATCAACCACCACATAGCTCATCTCTCGAACAACTTCTATTCAAATATATCCTCCATAAACCAAATAGCCCATTACAACCTAGCCACTCTGAACGATTTTCCGACCCGAATCCGTAATAGACACCCGATACATGCCTTCCTAAAAATATTCACAGATGTAAACTAAGCGTAGGTACTCAATGAGCATCCTACACCTGAGTAGTAGATACATTAGACATAGTTTTAGATTAGTTTAGTTATAAGCCACACAAAAAACATGTGAAAGAGTGTGAAAATACTGAACCATGTAACCACCAATAGAACAATAAACATAATTTAAAAAAAAAAAAAAAAATCCCTCTCCCCACGTAAGATTTGGTGTGGTTACCAGACGAAAGTATTTAATTAATTACACTATCAAGTAAGGAAAAAGAGGTCTACTTTCTCCAGCTGGAAGATTGTACATAAACATAAATTCTTTTTCACGCGAAACAAGCTGCATATACTTTCTATTAGTACTGTTATTATCACTTACAACGCATAGTACATGAAATCCTGTTCTAATATCAATACACTTTTGTTTTCCAAATATTTTGCAAGTCCTGATTTTAAATGTATCTCATCCATCATGAGAGTCACTAATTTGTCACTATGACTTTATTTATGTATTTGTTTCTTGTATACTTGTTTTCACTATGTTCCATTTGAATGAACCAAATGAAGAACACAATCTCCTAATTGCACTAGGATGAGGAAATTTTATGAACCCTAAATGTTTGAAATATTTATAAGAATCATATATGCTAAATAGCGTAAAAGACAATAAGAAAAACTATGAACTGTATTGATAAGCACTTCTTTTCCTTGTAAGAAATTTTATTTGCCCCAGCATAAAAGCAACAGGTTTGTCAAATTGTGAATTTGTGGCATTGATTTGAAATAAGATCTAAATAAGTCTAAATTAAAGCAAACCGTCATGAGAACTGTTACTACTACTTGTATTAAAATATAACTTTAACCTAACCTTTTCTAAAACGTCATTAATTTCATTTGTATTATATACATTATCTGATATTGTAATGCCTCCAAGTTTTAATACTTCTTTACAATAATAAACAAATGTGTTCAATTCCTTACCCACCACAACTGAATTGATAATTTTAGGGGCATAAATACAATCAATATGTTGAAAAAGAAAAAACTTCCTTATTAATAATCGACCAATAATCGTTCAAAAAAAGCAACTCCAGTTTGCTTCTTAGGACTGAAAGTACTTAAAGATGCTTCAATTAATCTTGCAATGTCTTCTTTGGTCTTTTTTTCAATATCAGCAAGCTGATACTGTGATATACCAAAATGACGAACCATTTTTGTTTAAGTCATTTATATGAAGTAGAATACAGGCATGTCAATAGACGATCGCGGGGGGGGGGGGGTATGTGACAAGTAAACAACCGACGTTAAAGGTCATTTTCGCTAGGTGAAGATGATGTGGAAGTGACTGGGCGGAGGCGGAAATAGTATTGTTTTGGTTAGACAAAAGAGGATGATGTAGAGTTCTGATGCTTTGGGTTTTATGAAGAACAGTGACACTCTCTAGCAACGCGGTAATGAGCGGGTCGGCTCCTGACATTTTACCAGATCGAGGAAAGACTGTTGATTGACAACCAAATCCGATGCAATAACGTCTATTATAATTAAGTCTATCGTTTCTTATATTAAGATCAAACGTTCTTGTGGGAAGAGACGAAGGAATTCTACGAATAGTCATTACGTGCGTAGGCGTCCACCCGTGACGCGAGTAAGGGAAGTAACGGGTAATAATAGCTTGGAGAATTTGAACCTGATCGCGAACATTAGGCGGAGGACTGTATGAAGAAGGAATATTCTGCTGCGACGACGGAGAAGATTCTACGGGGCGCTATCAAATAGAGAAGTGAAGAGCGCGCGAAGATCCGCGAAAATAACAAGGTTGTTTTATAATTATTACAAGATAGAGAAAACTGGACATGACCAAAGATAATTTCACTTTCATTAACGATGTAACAATTCTTGTTTAACTTGTATCAGAATCATATTTCACATAATAATAAATTCCAATTTGTTACTTTAAAAAAAGCTGATTATCATTATTCGTTACGTGCAATTCAGTAGTAGATATTTTGATAAGATTTTCAGATTCCTCGGTACTCCGTATGGATGGCAGATTGAGTAATTGGTTGCAGGGTAAGTAGCAACAATTATGAACTTCGAACCGAATTAACTGTGCTAGCACGACATAATTTTGGATGAGAAATATTAAAATTACGTAGGAAACATCAGGGTTACAATCGTAATTATTTCCTGGCGCTCAAATCAATAACTAAATTATTCGGAAAATAATTACGAGTGTCATTCAAACGAAACGAGTTATGAATCTAACGTAATTAATAATTCGTTAAATTACGAATGTTACTGGTAGAAAGAAGAGCTTGTTCCAATACTCTTTTTCTGAACTCAATTTCTTTTCTTGAAGCCTTTCTCTGTAGGATGTGCTTGGGCAATTCCTGCTTACACAGGACAATTAAACAAAGAAGGCATAGCTCCACGAAACAGTCTTGTATGTTTTAAAGGAAGACTGATTTTTAGTCCATTATCACAATAGAACACCGAGGAATGCGTTGCGAGAAATGCGCGACGTGAAATTTGGAAAATCGAAACAAGAGACATTTATAGACCCCCACACACTAGAAAAGAGTTTTCTCGTTCGCCTCTGCGGAGGCGAAAGAGCTCCTCGCTCGAGTCGGTCAGCGAGTGAGTTGAGTTTCCTCGGACACATTTCTACTCCATTTTTTACATGACATTTAGGCCTTCGCTAAAGCAGGTAAACACTAAACAGTGCATAGAACTGAGTGAGGTTATAATATTTATCAGTAAAAGACATGATAAACAGCCAGTTTTTTAATTGGTTACTTGAATTTTCTCTTTAAACGGGAATGAACAAGAAAAAACTTGTGTGAAAGATATTCTTACTTGATGAAATCCGTTCATATTGAATATAAAAATAAAATTTTGAAGCAAGGAACTTGAAGGGGTATTTTAAATAATTTAATTAATTAATTTTTTCTTAATTTGAATTTATTATTTATGAATGAATTTATTAATTGTGAATTTTATTCTGAATTAGTTGATCGTTCACAATTTATTCATAATTTAACCAATAAACACAGTAAAACAGAGAAGGGGAATTACGGAGCTCAAGAAAATATGCACAGATCGCACTCCTCCCTTAAAAGTCACATACGTTCCAGTTTTTGTTTTCTTTTTTACTTTAAATAATGATTTGTATGCAATGCAGAAATGTATTTCTATTTAGGCAATTCGAACTAGTTAAACAGATGGTTTACGATTGTGGCAGCAAAACAAGGATTTCACGGGTGTAAGTTACACAAGAGCTTTTAATAAAACAAGAAATGGGACTCGCAGGTGATCTCATCGCCGACTGCCGTCCCACGCTCGGCTTGTAGCGCAAAAAGGCATTTCAAGACATCGAATAACCTATTTATTGGTGGACGCACTCCCGCCGGCCTCTTTCCACATTTCTCGTCGCACATTTCTGGCAACGCATCTCTCGGTGTAGTCTGTTGCGGGCTTTATATGACACTATGATTCTCACTCATTCAACAACAGACCACATCTACAAAAGTACAACTCTAAAGCTACAAGAGCTACTCAACGTACACAAATGGATCGCCTCAACTAGAACAAGTCGGCCTTCTCTAACAGCCATATTGGCTTTGAAAAACTCCAATGCGCAGGTCTTGTATGTCTAGATGATGGTGGTTTGCGACATGCTGAGATACACCCAACCTAACAATAGCAATGCATTTTCACCACAAAGAAAGACACGAACAAACAGAAGCCCCAAATTGATATAATATGAACCACTCTTATTCACACATGAAGTACTATAGGTTTTTCCAGAAATAAACTTCCTGATAAATTTGGTATCAAGTTTTGAGTTGCAGTCGATGTTGATGCCAAGTACTTTCCAAACAGAATTCCATATCCTGGAAAAGACGATAAACGGCCCAAAAATGAAAGTTTATCGAAACATGCGGTTCTTTCATTATTAGAGCCTTTCCTAAACAAAGAATGAAATGTCACACCAAACAACTATTTTACGAGTCACCAAAAAAAAAAAAACTGGAAGCAAAGAAAAACAGTATTGTGGGCACAATGAATAAAACAAGGTGAGAAGTACCAGTTAAAGTCAAACCTAGTAAAGGAATACTTTATTCATCGCAGGTTTGAAGAATGGCGACATTACTCTTACCATTTACCAAGGGAAACGAAACAAAACTGTAATGATATTAAGCTCTCTTCATCGTGAGGGTCAGGCTGGTTCAGATACAAAGAAGGAACCTGGCACTGTGATCTACTACAAATAACACCAAGTGTGGTGTCAACATATTAGATCAAATGGCTCGGAAATATTCTGTAAAAGCAGGATCAATAAGATGGCCAGTGCACGTATTTTGTAACATGTTAGATTTTGGAGGAATAAACAGCTGGGTACTATATAAGGAAGTCACCGGAAATAAAATAAGTAAAAATAAAAATAAAAACTTCAAGATTTGGCCATAGAACTGTGCAAAATGAGTGACAATAAGAAACACAGCTGAAACAGCGCTTAGTGAAGAATACCCGTCGCCAACATTCCATTAAAAAAATGCGGCATCGAAGCTGCAGACGAATGTGCTCATTGTCAGAAACCTGCATGTGGAAAATGCACCAAAAGGGTGATAAAAATTTGCATTAATTGTCAAGATTAACCCAGAAAACAAAATGTGTGTTTGCTGTCCATTTTTTATCAGTGTAATATTGTCCTAGTAGTAGGATTATTGTAATGGGCCCTATTATTGTTGCAATATAGCATTGTTAATGATCATTATTATGTATTTGATAATTTAAGTTAATAAAACTACAAAACATACACATTGAGTCTTTAGCCGCATTAAAACGACATAATAAATACTTGCAGTCAAAATGGCCACTCCCGTCGTTCTAGGTATATACGTAGAAGAGATCGTCATTTTAGTATTAAGAGAGCACGTTACGCTATTTATGGAATTTGCCAATGCAATCTGCTGTTCAAATTTCTAACGATTGGTCACACCATTTTAAAAAATTTTGAGGAAGAGAACTGAATTTAATTATCAATAGTACATATGCTTTTTGAAACACACTTAACAAATGAAGTCAATGGTGTTTCTGGTACTTCAAAGCAAAATAAAATTTGTGCAATAACACAGCTTGAATTTAAACTTCTCAAAAGTGAAGTTACAGAACTTAGCCTCACAAGAAACAGGAATAGGTCAATCAGGTGAACTATTCTAATTGAAGAACTGAAGAGATATTAAACTGCACATTTGGATAACTTTCAAAGAAAATACATTTTAGTTTTCTTTCTTGTTTATTTAATATCATAGCAAGAGAGAAAACTTCCAAAAATGAATGTATCATTATTGGATACACTTCCAGAAGAAATGTCCATGTTTACACAATGTAAAAGTTCCAATGTAGTATGTATGTAAATATTTACTCATAGCTTCACATATTTTATTTATACAAGATTGCTGGCAAAAATAATTTTTTCAAGATTTCACATTTTTAATGGTCATTTTGTATAGGCTTTTCATGGAAACTAATGTACACAGGAGGAATAAAGATTTATCAATTCAAATTTATGTACTTTTGGACATGTCACTTGAGCAATATTGCTGAAACCTTACTAAATATCACCTCATATTCTATATTATTTTAATGACAAATATTTAATGTTTGTATTTACTTAATCTGACATTTAAGTTAGAATGCACTTAATACTTATAAAAAATTGAATCTCATCATTACACTCGAAGACTATGAAATAGTGCATTCTTTCTCACTTGTCTGCAATTTGTTGCTCTTCTCTCACAATAAAACTGAAACATATGTATTTAGAGCATGATGTAAGTTTCTTTGCTAACATTTCACAAAACCCACTGCAAAAGTGTCCAAAGTTATTTGCACACAAAATACTCAATTTTTCATAAACACTATAATTGAGCACACGTTTACTACCATCTTTCTAAACCAACACACTAGCAATGTTCACTCCGATTTTCCTCCCAATTAATGAAATTTATTGGTCACTATCAAAACAACAACTCTCCAAATATGTATTTATTAATTTTATTTTACATGTGCAGTAACATTACTGCATTGATTATGAAATGGAGAAAAAATTACACAATAATTTGATGTGTAAATTCAGTACCAGTAACAATGAAATTGTGAAAGCACTGGAGCAGAGAGCCATGCAATGAATATAAAAAGATACAAAATAGCTGTATTCTCAAAAGAAGGCTCTTTCCGCAGCAAATAATATATTAACAATTCAATCCCTTGCGCCCTATCACACTTGAATCAATAATCACCATCCATCTAGGCACATCCCTGAGTTTTGGAGTGCAACACAATATAATCTTAAAGGTAGGACACATTAAGGTAGTATTGTAAAAATACCTCCCAATGTTTAATATGCACCCTTAACTTTGATTACATGATGAAGAGCCCATAATGAACACATTTGTGTTTGAAATAATGATTCTATGTTTTCCACTAGCTTATTAACACTAATAACATTTTGTGTACTAAAACTAGAATATACTCATGTGAGCTATTGTAACAGGAAATATCTATACCAATTATTCAACAATTGAAATAAAACACATTGTACTTTAATTCACTTTTCCAGAGAAATTGAACAGAATGAAAGAAGTGATCGAAGTTGAGAATACTCTGCTGGTAGCCAGAAATTGTATAGGAATCAAAATCATAACATGAGGAAGAATGATTCTATTTTCTTCCATCTGACAGGTGAACTCGTATTGCAGTTCTTTCAAAGCCCAATATTTGTACAAAAAGTGAATATCAAGAGCATAGTATTTAAACATAAAAAATTAAATCACACTGGCAAGAAACATTTACAAGTTGCATTTTGTTTTAAGAAAATTCTAAATACACTCACACTACAAAAATCTTGCATGCAGTAAAAACTACTGAAATAAAATATTCTGAATAAATATTGGTTTTATCACATTACAAAGGCAAAAGAAGTAAATTCAAAAAATTTATGGATCACCAATATTCTTTTAGCCAAAGTTATTGATATCTGTATTATTATTATTAATTACTAGTTCTTTCAAATAAATGTTTCCTGCATAAATCAGGTATATGTAACTCATGGCATATTAAATCTCCACAATAAGGTGAACATTAAGACAAATAAACTTCTGAAAGGTACACTAACAAAATAAAATTAAAAATTATTCACTTTAAAACAATATGACTAGTATTCCTTGATCTCATTTCTTAATACACCATATGAAATTGGAAAATATGTCTCTGAATAGATCTTGCAAGCAGTTGATCTACATTCATGTGCGCGAGGCTAGCTGTATGAGAAAAATGTTGCAGAAGCGTTATGCAGACCGGGCCAAATCCAATGAACAGCAGCTCTCATTTTGTGCCACAACCAAACAGGCACAGAGCAGGGATCAATGTGAAAAAGCATTCCACAATAATGTTTCACATAATCAGTGAATACAGTTAAGGAAATTACAATATTATTAAAACATTAAAAAATAGACTTCTAAAAATTATAAAATAAATATTAATGGAATCAAGAATATCTCACACAAAATTAGAAATAACATAAAACAAATGAAACATTTCTCAGAACATTTGTATTAAAAAATGTTAACAAAATAGCTACATATGAAATCAATAAATAAACAAGAAGATACAAACACTTCAAAAATCATAAAGTATTCCTATAAAAAAAATTTAAAAAATAGTTGAATTTTAAATGCTTGAAAACCATCTTTAACAAATGTACAGTTTGAGAAAATATTAGTATTGTGGCATATTAGTACTGACTCTCAGACTGTCATGTTACACTGTTCTCCATTCGGAACTTACACAAAAACAAAGAAGAAAATATTCTAACTCAATTATTATATGGCTCTGCAAGTCGTCCTTACTAATGTTCCTCCTTTATTCCTTAAAGAAAGCTGGAAAAAGAAAAAAAAGCACAAGAAAGTGGTAGCACAGAACCACTCCTGAATCTGGAATTGAAATAACAGTTTAACCAAATGCCATTTCATGAAATAATATATCTTGTATCAGATCCGTCCACACCTTAGAGCTATAATCTTGCTATCAAAATAGCTGTCACAGAAAATTTTTACCTAAGTAATTCCTATTCTTATAACTTTGCTGGTGCAAAGTCATTCAGAAATATTTGTTATGAATATGGCATTTTACCTTATAAAATACACCATTCAATACCGAGCTGCCTGTGTCCTGTTGTTCTCAACAAATTTTCTAAAGAGAAAACATTCCTATCAATCTTTTCAAAAACTGTTCAAATGGTGTAGCTTTAGTACTAAGTAATTAGAACTTGTAATTTCAGATATTCTGCCTGTAGTCTAACTTCACAGTAAGTTTCCTGCCAAGTGACAGCTAATCTTGTTGAATCAAAATATTTGTACAGCAAGCAAAAAAAACTGATATGAAGATGTGAAGTAGGAAACTAAAATACACAGCACAATAAAAGAAAAGCACAAACAATGTATTTAATTCACATTTCATGAAAGAATAAACAAGTGGCCTTGAAACTTCTTGGACCAAGCTCATGTTTATACAGAAACATACTAAGTCACTGTTAATGTTAAAAACCCAAAGATACAGAGAAATTGTAACAGTATTATAGCAATTGATCCATAAAACTGCAAGAGATGTTTAATAACTGATCGCCATATTTATTTACTTATTGAATAACTGTGTGATTAAAATTACCTTCAAAAGTTATTTTTGAACAAAAATTGAATCAATGAATTTTAAAAGTTGTCCGATCTAACAATCTCTCTAAATATAGTTTTCAAACTAAACTCCTATATTTGTTACATTGACTTAACCAAAAAAAATCAGAGAAAAAACAATAAATTTCTTTAAAATTGAAACTTTTCATAACTAAATATGAAAATTCAATTTTAAGCACAACAAAATGTAAACCCTAATTTTATTCATTAACATAAATTAGCATTCACATGCTAGTGTTTTTTCAAACATTTCTAAAACGTAATAAATATTTGAAAGTACTTATCACCAGGATTTAACAGGACAATTCACAGGCAACACATTCTGTATTAAACTTTTATTGAAATACACCATTAGAAAAAAATCACAATACAAGATTTGAGCAATATAAAAAAGATGAAAGTGGACTTACTTCAAACAAAAAATTACTGATTGATAATTAGAGTGTTATACATTAATAGACTAATTAGTCTTCTCACATCCCATTTACTAACAACACTAACTATTATTCTTTTTTCTTATGAAATCTGATTGTAAATACTCAAACAGAATTATACTCTTCCAAATACAGGAAGTCTCTCTCAATAGACAACAAATCATAAATAATTATTAATGTACCATTCAAACCGTTCAGGGAAATTAGAGACAAACATTATCTGTAATATGAAATTAAAATTAATACAGTAACGTTGCAGTAGGGGGATCAGCAAGTATCATCAATCTCTGGAACAAAATATTTTGAATAACTACAATTAAAAGGTAGCTATGAACAAAAAAGAAGACCATAGATTTTCCAACACAAAGTAGAAAATCTATGCAAAATAATTCTGTGTCAGTGTAAAAGGATATTGAACACCCCAAGGTGGATGACCTCCATTTATGTATAGCACATATGTGAAGCCATCTTTGCACTTCCCCTTTATGGAGTAGTAATATGGCAGGAAGGAATGTAACCTGAAAATTATAAAATACATGAAATGATAAAATGTTAACACAATATTACATACCATGTTTTCAATATGAACATACTACACTTTTTGTACAAAATAATTATTTATGAATTTAGGAAGTCATTTCAAATTGAATGACAGAGAGGAAAAGTGTCTTAGGGCTGAAAGTGATTAGTACCCCTCAATGTCATTAAAATCCATGTGATTAACCTTGTGGTTCATAGATAATTTTACTTTTTACTGAAAATTCATCATCAAGTATTTAACTTGAATCTTGTTTTAAAATGATTTCTGAGCTGCAGAGCTTCCACTAAATTGTTATTTTGTATTATTTCCATCTGAAAATGAAAAAACTGAACAAAACTGATGCTTAACAAAATCACCAACCTCACACAGCTAAATGTAACTTGTTCAAGACAAGACACCAGTGAAGGAATTTAATTCATAAAGTTACAAAGTAAAGAAAGAAACAATTCGAGTGAGCAGTGAACAAATGGCTGGCACCCTTCTTTTGTTTATATCCAGTTAGGGCAAAAAAAAATTTGCAATCTATAAACTATTACTATAACTTCTATTATTTTTATTGTTGTTTCTCTCTTCGTCAAGCTGTCACTGTCCTACCGCAATGTCTAGTAAAACATGTAAAATCTTGAAATATTTTATTTCAGATACGTATATAATGGGGCAATAGAAGTTCAGTAAAAGACAAACCATGCTAATGAATTGTTTTCATATTTTATGAAAATTGCAGTTCATTTCATAAAGCTATAGAAGTCTATAAAAATTATTAAACATTATTATTAGAACAATAACAAAACAGAACTACAATTTATAAATAAAACTTTCCAAAATAAAAATAGTGCATTAATGCAAACCACATTTTTGCATTTTTAAAACAAAGTTCATTTGACAATAATGCTTTCAAAGAAATTTGTGTACTAGTCTACTTTCTGCATTATAAAATGCAAGAAAATTTCAGTTTCAATGATTTCCAACAACTATTTCAATTGACATACAATTTTAATGCTCTACTTCAATTTCATCATTACATAGCACTGTAAATTAATATTCAGAAACCATCAAGGAACTCACCTAAAGTTGCGATGCTCATAGAAGTGAATGGCAGGAGAATTGGTTGTAAGCACATGTAAAAATATAGCTTTACAATCTACATGTTCATTAGTAGTGAGATGTGAAATAAGGTTGTCTAGTAGCAATGAAGCAATACCATTTCTGCGATGTGCTTTACTTACTCCCAGACTAAGAATATAGCCAACTTCTGTTTGGCTGTTGAAAGACTGAGACAAAATTCCTCGATCCTAAAAAAAAAATCTCATGAAATAATTTGTTTTGTATTTGTAGTACATTTATACAATGATAAAAATAATTGTAAGTAAATACCTCCTTGTTAAGTTTCAGATATGCTTTAATCTCTGCCACTATAAGACCAATGATAGTTCCATTGTACACAGCTGCAAGAGAATAAAACCTTGGATTTGATGTAATATCCTCATACCATGAATAAGGATAATCAATTGGAAACCAATCTTGACATAATGCTCGAACCTACAATGAAAAAAAAAAAAAAAAGAAAAGAATATGCCGTTATAAATTTTTCAGCCTAAGTTAATTCTTTTAAAAGTTAAGTAAGAAATGTAAACATTAATTACAATTTTTTTAAATAGTACCTAAACTAACTCTTATACAAGCAAAATCAGAAACTAACATTAAACTTACAGATTAAACACAGTGAATGAAAGTGAAAAGATCTGTTTGTGTATTCATGAGAACGTTTTCAACTTATCAAGGGAATATATTTTGTGCTTCTTTCATTGAAAGTGTCATTCCCTAATAAATCCCTTGTACTCATCATAAATATGCACCAACACATACTCTCGAATCAATAATAAAACATTATACTGTTTAAAAATCTGATTATGAATCTTTAGGTTTACCTCTTCAAGATCCGTGGGACACAAAAAACGCAGCTGTAGATTAGTTAGACTACAGAGTGGCACTGGTTTAGTCATGCAGGAGCTTTTTTGTAATGTGTAAGCAGCATACCTTTAAAGAAAAACTTACAATATAAACACAATTACAAAAACAAACATTGAGCCATACATTACACAAATGCTCACCAATTTACTCCAGCCATGAAACGCCCAGTTCTGAACCAGGCTTACATTATTACAAATTCACAACACATCTTAATGCTAGAATTATCACATATTTGGCTCTGAAAAACTCTCCATCACTCAATTTTCCAATGTCACAAACTTCAATTTCGCTCGAGGAAGCACTCTCGGATTCTCGAACGGTCAACCAATTTAGTACAGTGAGCCATCGGGCTAAAGGAGAGGCATTTTACAGACATACCGCTTCTAAGTATGTCCGAACTTCACATTCCACATCTGAATTCTTATCGACATATAAAACACTATTGTTCCTGTACGCTGAGAGGCTACGTTGGTCATAACCTTAATTATATACTAGACGACACATCATGGGCGTAACTCTTCGTACCCTCCTCTATCATTAACAGATGAACACCGAAAATTGTCAACTGCATGAATAACAACAGCCCAACTTATCTATACTTGTGTCATAAGCCTGTTGGAAAACGATAACAAAGAACATCAATCACAAAACTGCACAAAATGACATTCCCACTAGTAAAATATGTCCATCAAAAATACACAAGAAACAAATATTCATCTGAGAAGAACGAATCATTATACGGGGAGAACTGGTTCTGGCACGGTTACAGTGTAAGACATTTCCTTACACCATGGACACACGGGTTTTTCTTACAACGAGGGGCCCCTTATACAGTGTTTCTGGTTAACGAAACACTGAACCCAAAGAGCGCTCTAAGTGCTCCATTTAGCCCTCTTGAGTGAAACTATCAAATAGTGGAGCTACAGAATGGCACAGGTTTTCTCGTGCTAGTCAGTTTCCCTTTTTTCTCGAGTCTGGGCTAGATTTGGGGAATTGGTCCACCCTCTTCCCAGGTGTCTAAAGGTGTCTAAAAGGTTCCCAGGTGTCTAAAACCAAACGGCGTCTAAAAGACATTTATTCACGTTTTCTCAATCCCCAAATTAGAACTGAGATGTAAATATAAGAATTATAGAAGACTATGTCCTCAGGTTTTCGTAATGTGACGCCCGAGGATATCATCAAGATGGAATTGCTACGGCTTTTGAGACCAGAGAGTATATACTGGATACTGGGAAAGAGAATGTCGAGAGATGGGTGCGGAAAGGGGGGGTGGGAGGGTCCGTCCGCTAGCTGCGAGCCAACTTATTCAGACACCCGACACGCATCTCGTTCACACCATCATGACGTTTGTTATTTTACCCTTCTTAAATATATCACATTTCTTTATTTGTAATTTAAATCAATATGTCTATTTCAGCATTCGAGTGCTCGCAATTACAGAATTGAATTTTTATTTTTTACTTCATGGCGTGACACTCAATCACATCTATTTAATATTTTAACATTAGTTTCAAACCTGGACGATGACTTTCGTCTAATTTCTTTCAATATTTAATGAGAGCCTTTCGATAGTATAATTTTTACTTTCTCGCCCTTACTTCGTAAGTAAAGAAAGTATTGTGGTGTGCCGGAAAACAGCAAAGTTTCGACAAAAAAAAAACTGTTGTAACCTGATAACAAAGAAAAAGTGGATAAATCTTAGTATAGCATAGCAGACCAGCCCTAAGGAAGACCCCGAAAAGATGGTCGAAATAGCAACACAGCCTTCGACGCGGCGTCACCCGGACAGCCAAGATCACTTACATGACTCTGGCCGCGGAAACCTACGACTTCACTGCATAAATCTTGTAGTAAATGTTCCTCTGTATAGTAAATTACTTCCTCTAACACATTATGTAGTCAGAGTCGATGTCTTGTGGGTCCTTGATACCGAAACATTGATTGATGGCAAAACTCTGTCCGTCTGCCTGTCTGGCCCTGTTCAGCCGATTTTCTCAATAAAAAATCCTGAACAATCTGAACGAACTCTACGCCCTGCGAGTTTGAAATGGATATTGTAATTTTTGGAGGTACTTTACGAGAAGCCTCAATTACATTTTTAAAATTTTCTTAAAAGTTACCCCAAATGTTTTTATTAAACTTTATGTGAAATGAGGGTTGTCGGATAGTGTAAAAGACGCTTAAAATGGCACAGGTCTGATTTTTTTGTTGAAAACTCTGAATTTTCGAAAATTGCAAAAGTTAAAATTTTTTCTCCACTTTACACCTACTATAATGTATAAAATATTTTCAAAATGTATCCCCAGAAGAATAACAAATTTGTTACATGAAGAGCAACCTCCAGAACACGCTGGATACAGAAGGGGATTCAGTATAACAGATCACCTTCAGACAATCAATCAATTGTTAGCGAAAGCACAGGTGTGCAATCTAAAGCTTTATTTTGCTTTCATTAGCTTCCACAAGGCATTCGTCTGAGTAATAACATCACTTTGTTCAAAGCTCTTCATGCTCACGACATTCCTGCGAACAGATTGTTAATGAAGGGTTGTTTTTGAGAGCCAAGCACTAGTGCGCACAGATCATGAAGGTAAACCATTTCAGCTGGAACGCGGAGTCAGTCAGCGCGATCCCATTTCTTCAAAATTATTAATATATGAAAAAGTTTAACGGAGGCGAACAAAACCGCTCTACGAAGGTAGAAAGAAAATTGGACCGCAAAATTCTACATATAAAAATGGGGAACGGAAGCGGGAACGGAAGGTACATGCGCTTCACAATTGTTCACAATAACGCCAACGGGAGGAATAGCGCTATGAACCAGTAGCGGCTAAAACAAGAACAACAGTTGCCGAAACCAAAGGTCTTCTAGCTATACTACTGTGTTACTCTTTGCATTGCCATCTGTCTGATGTGTTTGTGAGAGCTGCTATGAATAAATAATACTTTAACGAAAGAATATTAATTAGAAAATATAACTATAAGTACAAAGAATGCCAAAACTACTACGAACTTACGGAAAATACAACTACGAGGAACTAAAATTTTGTCAATAAATAAACAGCTCCAATGTTCTTTAACGAAACATTTTTTTTAATGTGGAAAATTTACATTGTTAGTGTTAATATGAAGAGAAAAACAATTATACTATAATAATTAAAAATAACTCAACAATGACTAACAAAACCCGCTTCAAACCCTAACCGCAAATCCACGCTCTAACCTCAATATCGCCCTACACTCTCAATTCCGCTTCAACCAGTGTCGCCTGTTGCGCACAGTTCGCGCGCTCGATTAGCTGGAAAGCTTCGCCGCCATTTGCTGCACTTTCATTGGTCGAGCCTTCGCGTTCCCGGGCTGAGATAATCCCATCTTAATTATCTTTACGATCCCGTTCGCGTTCTCGGACTATTGTGGAGCGGCCAAAACGGACGGACGTTTTGACCAAAAAAAAAAATAAATTTTTTTTCAGTATCAATGGACCCCAAAACATTTATTTCCGTTGAAATCTCCTGGTAGATTTTCTGCACCATTAAATAACTTACTCAGTTCTATGTGTATTACTCTGCATCTACCAATTTATACGACAAAGTTAAAACGCAAATCATTCGTTACACTTATACTTTGAAGGCAAGTGTAATTTTTCCCATACTACTTCAAACATTGAATCATTAATGCATTATCTCTGTCTTAATTTTGCAATTTTCGAAAATTGAAAGAGTTCGATGAAATGAGACCTGTGCTGAAGATCTGAAAAAATTGAAGAAACAATTTTGAGCTTCCTTTTATAAAATGCATACATTTTAAGTATAAATTACACACAAAACTACTCTAAAAAATGTACAGTTTGTTCAGATCGACCGCGGAATAGCAGCTGGAGAAAATTTGTTTATGCGCCAGCGATGACCACAGACATTTTGCTGTCGATCGATTTTTCAGTATCACAAAATATGAATTCTGACTACACATCGTGTGTTAGAGAAAGTCATTTATTATACTCCTTATTTATACCTTACATACTTCCCTATATAGTAAATATATAACTTTCTCGTTACAGGGCCCGACATTATGAGCTTTTGTGTCAAATTTCCGGCTCACGATTACAATATTCTCTCTTCTTACGAAGTAAGATGAAGTAAAAATTCAATATATTTCAATACTTAAATTTTAACACTTCAATGATATTATATATTTAAAAATAACTAAAATAAACTTACCTAAATTACAAATGCTATATGTGTCGCATTAGCATTCCACAGAAGTTATTCTTGTAACGTTTTCAAATATAAGTTACGAATTCTGAACAAGTCGTGGTAAGGACGGTTTGTATCTTTCACGGCTGTGTGTAGCATCGCTGTTGTAACCTTTCCCTTCAGAGCCCTATTGTGTACTAAGCTACAGCGCCCGGAGAGACACTCGAGCGACTTTAGTCATTCATTGCGTAAGGCGACGTGAACCGACTGGCGCGCCTTTCCAGCGGCACATGAGGCCTGTGTCACACGAGCGTTGCGTTGATGCGCATCACCTGACGCTGATGACGTCAGCTGCGGCGATGTCAGCGCACAGGAGTCACTAATCGCGCATCGTAGATAAATATTGTATCTTATGCGCGCATTATCTTGACTTACGTTGTAGCTTGAGCTATGGGCACAACGTACGTCGCCAAGCGCGCTCTTGTGCCATGTCGCATGATGGTGTTAATCTACAACGCACGTTAAGCGACTCGTATGCGCAGACATCGACGCGCGTAAACGTAACGCTCGTGTGACACAGAACGTCAGGACAGCTGCTTGGTGGCGTCTTTACGGCCCTGGCGATATCCATTGAAAGGTACCGCGTGGCAGGACATGAAACTGTCTTTGTGATCAAATTCAAATAGCACACCAACAGATGTATTTTTAATTTTTACAGTTTGAGGGATAATTATCTTATATAACGATAAATGAAAAATATAAAAAATCCCAACTTCTAACAAAATACTCCGATTTTTCGCGATTAATGAAATTCCCTGACTTTTTCCCTTTATCAGAAAGTGGTTGCCTGTAAATACAATTCCTTTTATGTTGAACCATTTACAGGATTGTCAGATGGTTTGGAGAACCTCTTTCCCCAAAGTCATGTATCATTTTCCCAAATCAAAACTAGGAGACTGATATTTACACAACTAAAATGTTTTATTACAAAGGGCTACAGGGCATCTCTCAAAATGTTCAGGAGGGCCACAGCCCCCGTGTGTGCACACCTATGGCTGTCACAGTTCAAAACTTTATAATTTCAACCTAATCAGTTTTATTCTACCTAAACATGCAATAACTCTTTTTCAACTTCACATGCTATTGATCATGTGGTGGCTTTATGCTACTTCACCATGCAAAAATTCTAAGTTACGGATCTTGACTAACACTATCTTTTCTTAGTTAAGTTTGTTTTACTGAAAATGTTTTATCAAAAAGCACATTATTTCACATTTTCTTAATTGTTCTATCCCCTAAAAGTTCAATTGAAATGAGGCTTCCAGGGTTGTAGAGCAAAATCCCATCTGGAAATTTGGTGGAAAAGTCTGGACCTAGTTTTGAGAAAATGTCATTTTAATGTTTCTGAAAATGTGCAACCCAAAAGCTTATTTACACTCGAAAACTTTTGAGATTTCAAGGAACTTCATGGATCTTTTAAAGCATTTGTGCACAAATACTTTAAATTATAAAATGTACCTGAAATATACATATAAATAACGTGGGAGATATAAAAAGAAATTATGATTAGAATTGAAATGAGAATTAGTTCAATAAACAAAAACACCAATTGGAGAATGGTATCAAGGAAAAATATTATTACTATGAGAAAACAATATTTACTAATAATTATTTGTGAACTGATTCTTTATTCCCATTGTATCAATATAATCACAAAACTTAAGTGTATTTACACAATATCCTGTCAGTGCTTTTGAACTATACAAACGATTACTAAATTACAACACTGACAGGACTTACTATGTAGAACGTTTTACTATAAAAGGTATTCAGCATATTAAATGCAGCCTCCTCTTGAAAGGTCACTGATAGGTGTTGATGTACTTAAGGCATATTTAATGGTTTTGTTACTCAAAGCAAGTTTAATTGTATTTACAAAACCCAAAACAATAGAAGACTTCTTCCTATTTTCTTTCACCTTTTCAACAATAACTTTAAGATCATAACTGTGAATTTCACAATGAATTGTGTGTTCATAGCCACATTTACTTTGTCATTTTTCTGTAGTCTAGTTGTTACCTCAATATTCACAAATTATTGTTACACCTGAAATCTTGATAAATACATTTATTTCACCAGATGCAAACAAGGCAGGAAGGATACCAAAGTATGCATCATGTCACAGCCTAGAAACATGTAATGATGCTCTTTATCACATATCAAATACACTACAGAATATTATAACAAAGATCTTTACCTACTAAATAAGGAGAAGCGCATCAGAATGAAAATATAAACACAATGTAAACAAAAATATACAATTTTGTCCTCTTAAGATAATTAAATGATACATGAAACAACACAGCTGATTCATACTTAATATGGCCCTGGAAGGTGGCAATTAACATGAAAACACATGATATGTCCTATGCAGAGACACATTTGGGAACAGGTTTCTACAGTTGGCTTTAAGTATTAAGATTGTGAAACAAATAAAATGACAATGCCCAAAACACAAATGGTGGAACTCCCAATGTATATTGTAAATCAACCTTTTTTAAATTTAAAAAAATGTCTTATTTTGAAATTAAACATTCCAGTCAAGTGACCATCTACAACCAGTGCCTGAGAGCTCACTTCAGTATCTTAAAAATAAATCATACAAATCAAAATTAATCTCTACAAATAGAAAAAATATAGTAAAGCATATTTCTTTTCTTTGTCTAGACTAGACCTGTTCATTATGTACAATAGACTTTGTGCAATCATTCAAACATATTTAAGAACCATACATCCTTTCCCAGTTTGAAGAAACTGCTACAGAATTTTAATTTGTAGCAATATCTTGAATCATACTCTATCACTCAGGCATGTCATTTTCTTGGGATGGCTGTACCTGCTTCTGTACCATACAGGAGCGAGCAACAGACTCAAATAATCTGCAAAATGGAAGTGATATTTAGTATTTCATAAATAAACCATTATAATCAACAATAATATCTTACTTACTTTTCGATTTCAGGAGCACAGTGAACAAATTCATGATTCCAAAATTTGTATGTTGGATTCTTTATTAGTTCTATAAATGTGATTAACAAACCCCAAGGATGAGGTCTGTTGACAATTAAGCGTTCAAGTAATACTCTGGAAACAAAATACATTTTGGTTGAAATTATTACCAACAGAATACACAATATTATTGCAAATTAATTAATTTAATATACCTTGTTATTTGTTCTTGGATTGCTTCAGTATTGGCCTCGGCAAACAAGTACAGAAGAGTGCAGCTAAAGTAATGAGTATGGCTATTCGGATATCTCAGCTGATTGGCAATTGCATTCAGGAAGAGGTATCGACCTGAAAAATATTCAGAATTCTTAAAATTTCACAAAAGTGATGGTCTGTGATGTTACCAAGAGACCTATTCATAATTTTCCCCATTTCCAAACAGGGCAATGATTCTGAATTTAGGTAATAGATTGGATTCAATATTATTTCTTTAGACTTAATTAGACTCTCCAGAAAACATCTCAGATAGACCAGTACATTTATCCGCATGAATATCTTGTATCCTCAGACCCTATGCTGGCGACCATCTTTTGCTCTGTTCCAGCCTATTTAACATTTGGAATGGTGTGCTTAGATTTCTCTTCTCAGGGATTCCCAGTGGAACCGGTTTCAACTCTCCTGGGGGTTGATGAAATTTTCAAAGGGATCAATGATTAAGGGGTTGATTAGGGATATATAGCAATTGATAGATATAATCAAGAACCCATTGATTACAAAATAGTAATTAACGGAATGAGAGGATAATAAGGGGTATAATTGCACGAGTGGTATGTTCAAGAAAACAAGTGATGATAGGAGCAAGTTTTCTTATTTGCCACAAGAGCAAATATATCCTTTTATCCACATATTGTGTTCAATATTTTTTCAAATCTATTTAATAATAATTTAAATTTTGAGAAATTCAAGTATATTTTTACCACTCAAGGCATACATTTGTTGGCGTATTGCTTCTGAAAAAGGCCTATTTTATTATTTAGTATGGGTCATGTTTTGTCTACATATGATCACTATAGTGACTTACAAGATAAAGAAATGAGTCAAAATGATGACAAATTAACTTATTCCAGATGAAATATCAGAAGCAGCTTAGCAAGCTATTAAAATATTACTTCTCAGCAAAAGTTAAGACAGGTACAACAGAAAATACAATATGTATAAACATTAGGAAAGGAGAAAGAAAGGGAAAAGAAAGGAGAAAGAAAGAAAGAAAGGAAAAAGAAAGGAGAAAGAAAGAAAGGAGAAAGAAAGAAAGAAGAAAGGAGAAAGAAAGAAAGAAGAAAGGAGAAAGAAAGAAAGAAAGAAGAAAGGAGAAAGAAAGAAGAAGAAAGGAGAAAGAAAGAAAGAAGAAAGAAAGAAGAAAGAAGAAAGGAGAAAGAAAGAAAGAAAGAAGAAAGGAGAAAGAAAGAAAGAAGAAAGGAGAAAGAAAGAAGAGAGAAAGAAGAGAGAAAGGAGAGCGAAATGAGAGAGAAAGAAAGGAGAAAGAAAGAAAGAAAGGAGAAAGAAACCAGACTTTTGACACAGTTTTGTAGGTGAACTTCTTAGAACAGGTAAACACAATTGACATCAACAATTTTTACTTTATTGTATACATACGTATATACGGAGTAATATCCTTAGTATAGAGAAAGTTATGTAATGCTGCGGAAAATCAATTTTGAGAATTTAACGGAAATACACGCTTTGGGGTACCCTGATACCAAAAAAGTGTTGTTTTTTTTCTTTTTTCAAAACGTCCATCTGGCCTATGTATTTGAAAAACACTAGTGTCTGAACTAATTGTTTGATTTTTTTTCCAAACTGAATAAACCCCTGTTGATCTTCTCTGAATCGAAGCTCTGCAATTTTGAGAAACATTCATTAATTTTTAGGTGTACTTTACATGAAGCCCTCGGACATTTTCAAAATTTTCTTGAAAACAGCTCCAAAGTTTTTCTTTAAATTTCTTGAAAGAATAGAGTAAAATATTACATTCGCTCATATTAATATATTGGCGGCGATTTGTTCACATTATTGTATTTATGTGTACATTTGCTTTAAATAATGTCAAAGTTTCTCCAAAACCCAACAGTTTTCTGTTCAAATTTACTCAAAATTCCACATTTTCAGAAACGCTCAAATGCCATTTTCTCAAAAATGGCTCCAAACTTTTTCTTCTAACTTTTCCAACGGAAATTGGAAAGTAGTGCTAAATGACGTAAAGTAGTGTTTTATATGACGTAAAGTTTATTTTGGGGTATTTTTTTGTTTTTTTCAAAAATTGCAAAAATGTAATTATTTGAAATATCTCTCACACTGTTAATATGGACATTTCCATCGATTTGCATATATTATTATGTTTGTGAGTGGAAGTGCTTTAAAATGACTTTAATTGAAGTTTTTCAAAAATTCAATAGATACCAATGAAAAAGAGCTTCAAATTTTGCATTTACGGTAATGCTTCCTAGACATTTTCTTAAAAACGGCTTCAAATTTTGCAATGAAAATTACTATTTAGGCCAAGATTTTACTTTTCTTGAATATTCATTAACTAATATTTCCGTTGTACGATTAGGAAACTGTAAAGTTGAAAAAATATCAACAAATGTACTTTGGGCGACGATAGATGGCAGCTGGCCAGAGAAATCAGCAAGGTCTTAAAGCCAGTCCACTCCAAGGAAATTAGAAAACATTACTACGAGAAAATCTGTGCCATTCTGTAGCACCTCTAGTTACATTCGCAATGCTAAAACCAAATGTAAAACATTTAATTTATTCATGTTCATATTTCATGTTGTTCCATTAGTCAGCTAGATTAATATATACTTCACCAATTTAGTTATGTTTATTCATTGTTTATATGTAGTTGATATAAGTACGTCATCTGTGATACACATTTTTGTTCATGGCTGACCAGAAATACCTTGGCCATGTCTTAATTAAGGTGTCTTAATTAAGCAATTTTGATTCTTTCTTGAATTCTCATTGGTCGTTGTGTTTAATTGCATGCCTACATAATCAACGATTTTTCATGGAATTAATGAGCATAATTAATTAACAAAACGAAAAAATATTAAATGAACTTTACAATTATTTTCATATATAAAGTAACAAAAACATAATAATTACAAAATTGCTCTTCTTTCATTATGTTGTATATCCTTTAGGATCAGGGGCATAGCTAGGCTGGTGCAACCACTACACACTGCATCAGTCCCCCAAAAGGGGACTTAAAAAAGTCCCCACAGATGGAAATTGGCAAAGAACAAAACAAATTGCATTTCAGGCTTATTTTCTCCATTACACCAGCCCTTTTCGTCAATCAATTAGATTTAAAATTCTTAATTTAGGTTTTGTGCAGACAGGAGCCCTAATTCTGCACCAGACCATCTAAAAACCTATGCAACATGCACTAAAGAAAAGTTAAGGCCAGTTAAAAACACCCCCCAATTTTTTAACCATTGTACAACAAAGAAGATTCTGAGCTACTCAGAAGCAGAAGCACCAATATATTTACCAAAATATTGGTGTATGCCATTGTTATCTTTAAGACTTATGTGCAATTCTTTGTGGTTATGTTTGCCATAAATTATAAAGAATAACGTCAGGGGGTTAATGGAGCAAACAATTCTTAAAAGACGTTGGTGAAAGAATTAGTGGTGATAAAACAGCACATAATTTCTCGCCTTTGGTAATGGTTATGTAATACCATTTACACAATTTCTCTTCTAATTAACACATCTCAGTCGTCATTTTTTGTAAAACTCTGTACTAGACGGCGAAATTTCGTGCAATTGCACATTTTTACTGATAGCACAAGTCAAAAGGAAATCTGTACAACCTACCACCAAAAATAAAACACAAGTAGCCCATTTTTATTTTGCATAATTGCATATTTCTGGGATTTTTTTCATTCATTGCATATTTTTATTTATGCAGCATATTTAAGGGCATATATTCCAGATTTTTGTATAGAAGTGGTCGATGTGCGACTCATTACTTATTAACCTTTTTGTTTATTATGTTTGAAAATATATTTTTATTATATGAGTTTTCTACTACTGTGTAAATTGAAGATTTATATACATAAATGTTATCTGTTGCTGACTACATTTTTGTTTAATGCATATTCTGAGTTTTAAGTGCGTGTGTATTGGCTATTTCAAGTGCATATTTTGACAATTATAAGTGTATGGTTGCATGAAGTTCCGGTGTTAACTCATTACAAATGGTAGAGCATTTGGTGGGAAAACTAAATATTTTCAAGAAAATATCAATACAAATTTGACAATTATAACTCCTTTTCATACAGCTAAATCATGTCACCACAATGAGACATAATTCACAGAAATTCATGAACATGATGTGGAATTCCATTGTTGCATTCCCTGCTTTGTTGATATTCCCTGGAAGCTAGCAATTTTTATTCCATACATTTCAAATAGATTTTAAATAATTTCTAAAAGATTAATGTGTGAATGTAGGAAACAAATATTAAATAATATACAAATTCTATCTTACGAACCATTCAACTGTTTCAAATAACGTTCAAGAAGCACAGTAAATTCAGAGCAGGCATTTATTTTTGTCACCAAATTACACAAAAATTACTAATATTTTCCAAATATTCAACATGACGGTTTTTGAAAATATGTTTTTAATGAACATACTTCATTAAGAAAAAAACTGTATCCTCACAATTGCAGTTGTAGGAAGACACCAAAATTTTTATTTATTTATTTATTTATTTATTTATTTATTTATTTATTTATTTATTTTTTTTTTTTTCAAAAATATTAGCATTTCATCAAACATGAATCCTGCACCATTCTCTGAAGTGTCCTATATGATATCTAAGGTCTAAATTTAATCAAACAGTTTTGCGACATTTTAAGCAAAAATGGTTTAAAGAAAATAAAAATTGCCTATATTCAACTCAAAATTTCGCAAAAAATACTTGTTTTAGAAAAATTGAACATGACATTACTTTTAGACCTGTTTTTCATGAACACATTTCATTCAGAAAACTAGTGGTGCTACAGAATGGACAAGACAGGACAGACAACAGAATGGACAGACTTTCTCGTAGTAAGGTTTTCTAATTTCCTTGGTGTGACCTGGCTTTAAGGTCTTGCTCCATTCTCCGGCTAACTGCCATCTATCGATGCCCAAAGTACAATTTTGACATTTTTTCATCTTCTTGCTTTCCTAATAGTACAACTGAAATATTACATCAAAAATAGTAAAGAAGAGTAAAACAATGCCCTAAATACAAATTTTCATTGAAAAATTTTAAGCTGTTTTTAAGAAAATGGTGATCAAGAATTACTGAAATGCAAAATTTGAAACTCTTTTTCATAGCAATCTTTTGTTTTCAAAAAACTTCATTTGAAGCACTTCAACTCACACAAGCAATAATGTATACAAATTGATGGAAATGCGCATGTGAACAGCGTGAGAGATATTTTAAAAAATTTCATTTGTGTTATATATGAAAAAATAAAAAATACACGAAAATGAACTTTGCGTCATATTAAACAGTACAATTAACACTATCCATTGAAAAAATTTGAAGAAAAAGTTTGGAGCCATTTTTGAGAAAATGGCGTTTGAGTGTTTCTAAAAACGCGGAATTTTGAGCTCATTTTGACAGACAACTGTTGAGTTTCCAAGAAACTTTATCTGACATTATTTAAAGCGCATGTGCATGTAAATATAATAATGTAAAGAAATCACCTCTAATGCAAATACTACAGACATGTGAGACAAGTAAAAAAATTACATTTTGTAATTTTTGAAAAAATAAAAGAATAGAGCAATATGGTGTTTATGTCATCATATAGGGTTAGTTTGGCACTAACCCTACCAAAAATTTAAAGAAAAAATTTGGAGCCATTTTTGAGAAAATCTTGTTTTTGTAATTTTTTAAAATTGCAAATATTGCAAGCCGTATTGCGAGAAAACTACTAAAATTTTCAAACAAATCTAAATCACCTTAATGAAAGAAGTAATTATGGACAACAAATTTCATTCTAAGGAAAATCCTCAATTTTAAATTGTAGGAAGATTCAAAAAAAAATTCTAACTTTTGCAATTTTAGAAAATTCAGAGTTAACCGAGACAATCGGACCTATGCCACCTTTATAAGTGTATTTTACTCTATTCTTATAAGAAATTTAAAGAAAAATTTGGAGCCGTTATTTCGAGGCTTTATGTATTTATTTCGAGGCTTTATGTAAATTACCCCCAAATTTTAAAGAATGTTCAATTTAAAGATTTTTCAATTTGGAAAAAATCCTACCCATAGTTTAGACACTAGTGTTGTTCACATACACCAGACAGTTTTGCTTTCAATTGGGTTTTCGGCATCAAGGACCCACAAAACACGGATTCTGGCTAAACCACATGTTAAGAGGATGTTTTCTCTTAATTTAGCAACTGAGTTTTTGCACTTTTTCGTTACCAGAGCCCGACAATGAATTTTTTTCCGCTGAAAATCCATCGGTTTTGCGCACAGGATTACATAACTTACTCCATACTATGTACATTACTCTGTATATACGTACATATACAACAAAGTAAAAATGTATATCTTCATAGTTATAGCTGTAGGAAGATGATGAATTTATGAATTTTTTCAATTTTCCAAAAATCAAGGGTTTTCAACTGCACTATTCTCTTAAAACGTCCTTCACACTATCCAATAACCAAGTTTATTAAAAAATGTTGGAGCCCTTTTTTGAAAATGTTGAAAATGTTGAAAATGTCCCAGGGGCTTCATGTAAAGTACTGCCCCAAAATTAAAATATCGGTTTCAAATTTAAGGGTCCGCGACAAAGAACCAGATCAATTGAGGAATATCAATTTTGGAGAAAATCCACTGAATGGTTTATCCACTAGTGTTGTTCACAGACAGACAGACAGACAGACAGACGTTTCGCCATCAATTGATTTTTAGGTACCATGGACCCACGAAACATAGATTCTGGCTATACCATATGTTAGAGGATTTTTTTTCTCTCTAAATTTAGCATCTGAATTTATCCAGTTTTTCTTTGTCGGGGCTCTGTTAATAAGAGTAGCTAGCACAAAATGCATTTGTTACACCATGTGTAATGATTGTTTATTGTAAAGGCTCAGCACTTTTGCAAACATATAATGTGCATATTCATTGCTAAAGGATAATTTTGTGATATTGATAATTGAAACAATAATTGAAAATTAGTAGAAATTTTTTAATTTGAAAGGAAGTGATCTGGAATCCAGAGCCAATAGGAAGTAATAACCAGTGATTTAACTTCCTATTAGTTTTGAACTTCCATGCTACAATTTGATCATGCTCTTTTTGAAACTTTTGCCTTTTAACAAGAACTGCAAAAAAAATGAATATTTAAAAAAAAAAGAATTTTGAAACTAACTTACCTTCAGTATCCAGATCCACAGCTAAATTCTGAAATATGTCCATGTGTGAAGAATGTGCAATTGTTGACATATTTGGAGTTAAACCTTTGTTACGAATGAATGAAATGGCTTGGGTACCAACATACAAGACCAATGCATTCATCAGAGGTATATTGTAACACATTCCTGGTTCATTTGACACTTGAAGATTACTTCTCAATTCAGACAGGAAAGTAACAGGAGCTCTAGCTTTCAAGTAAGAATCCAAATCCTAGAAATATTTAACGTTCAATAGATTCATGCAACAATTCAAACTGAGATACTGATGATAATTGCCAGGATTTTACCTTCTTGAAACTCATAGGCTGAATCATTGATGCAAAATTTGTTAGAACTCTTGGGGCATGAGTTATTTCTGGCAACATATCCACTTTTAAATTTGGAGTGAAGGGATCTGGTAGCCTCATATTTCTCGGGAAAGCTGATAGAATCAGATTACGCATCTGTGGAACAGAATAAGTTATTCTTATAAAGCAGGGTTTCTAAAACATTTTTGAATTGCAGACTGGGTATGGCAGAAGTGGTATGGCAAATCGTTTAAGTACCACTTGCAACATTTAATTTCAAAACCAAAACTAGCAAAAATTAAAGAAAGAAAAATGTGAGCAGTATATTTTTTCCAAGATTTATGACCTATAAATGCAGCAAATTTATTAAACCAAGAACCAAATAAAAATAGCAATTTGAAAGGTAGTTGTGAGGTCTATTTTTAACTGTCCTGAACCCCACATTTTTTAATTGGTACTGCTATCCCTGAGAAAGTGAAATCACCCCAGGGGTTGATACAAATCAGTTTGGGAAGGACTGTTGTAAAGTATCCTTTATCTCAAATGAGTGATAATTTGTATTACCATTCATGAAGTAAAGTAATATATAAACTTATTCTAATTTCTATACTTCACCTGGATGCAATTTGGAGGAATAACATCACAAAATCCATAGTGGTAGTCACACAAAAATTCTGGGAAGTCATGCAGCAAAACAAGCAGCACTCTCAATGTGCCTTTGTATAAAAGAGTAACTGGCTTGGCCAGTTCTGCGTTTCTCAAGAATGGAGCCAAAAACTTGAAGAGATCAATAAGAAGCTGAGCGTACATGCCCCAACCCTGGCAAAACAATATTTTGTTGGAAAGAAGTACCACAAATTAAACAATTGATACAAAAAATATCAATATTAAATGATTTTACATTTCATTTACTGATATATTACTTTACATATTGTAAATGAATTTTTAAAGAGCATACTCATGTAATAATTTGAATTCTCTAATAATAAATCACCAAGTCATTATTCCTTATACCTAAGAAATATTTTCACATTATATTTATTAGAGACTTCAAAACAGAGTTGAATTTTCTCTTTAATCTATTAAAATTACCTTCTGTTGAGGAGTAATTGCTAGCATTCGCCCTATGAACACACGATGTGATACAAGTTCCAGCCAAGCATAAGCAAAACCTGGAGCCTTGGCAGGTCGAAGAATGTGTAAAGTATGGCAAAAAGCTGTCAGTACCTATTTTGAAACAAAGACAAAGGCATGTGATGCTTGAATAATTCTCATGTTAGAAATTACATGCATGTATTCATTAAAAAAAACATTTTTTACCTGGTAATTAATAGTATCAAGAATAGGTTCTGGAGCATTCAGTTCCAAAAACAACATAATAAATATTCGGTGATAAGGTAACTGTTGGAAATCTGACATTCTGTTATCATGATCAGTCAAGAGAACTCCTGCCACTATTCCCAACACCTGCAAAGTAAAGGTAACAGTTAGTGCGACAATATGTAGAACACTAATTTCAATTTATTAGATTTGATATATACACCGTACAACTCCAAATCCAAGATGATACCTTTCTCCTAAATCCAACTGAAAAACAAGGGACATTTTGCAATTGTGGCAAACAATGGGAGTTGGCTTTACTGAACCATCCACAAGCTTTCCATTTATCTATAATTCTTGGCCTCATCCCCACACCACATAGTTTTTAAACTATTTTTAACTAGAAATAAATAAATTAATTAAATACTTTAAAAATGCCCTAAAACCAAAGAAAAATGATGTAACAATTTTTTTTCAAAACCAGTTCGGATGAACAACTCAAACTGTTGGATATGTTACTGATGTAATCAAGGCTTCTTCCATTCGTTGAAGTGAACTCAGCTTGCAAACTTTTGGTTTGGACTCTTCTTTATCAGGAAATTTCAGTCTTATCCCAAAATCAGTCAAACCGGCAATGGCGCTAATATACTTTACAAGCATTACATACTCACAACAGCTGCCAAAACAATTTCTGAGCAAACAAATCAAATAGGCTACTGAGTAATTCTGTGAAGAACGTTTGTTGCATCTTGTCAATATTATTTGAAGCAAGTACCATTAAAAACGATGAAATCAACAAAAATGCATTAAAAATTATGGGAAAAGGTAAAAAATGTCTTATTAGTCGAAATCAACAAAAAAATGCAAAATAATAACCTATTAAAAATGGGTAATTTCCTTTTGTCATAACATAAAATGAATTTCTATACTAAATGGCATTGTTTGCAAGTGAAATGAAAAAGAAATTACATTTCATTAAAATTCGCCCTCTACTGATAACTAACACCTATGAATTTTCCCATAAAGTGAGATACATGCCACTAGAAAAAAAGTAGGACATAAGCATTATTATCACAACTTTCTTTTACGAATATTGTACATAACGGATTGTAGTGTTGAGCAATGAGGTTCAACATCAAACTTCAAAAAAGGATGCAAATCATGCTTCATAAGCATGCATAAGCAAGAAACAATTATTTGGCATGTGGAAGTTTGGTGTCACAAGTTAATGTTTGGTAGTGGCAAAAAAACAAAGAACTTAAAATTGCCTGGTAGACTAGCAAAAACTTTCAGTTGCTCACAAAGTGGATGTATTGAAATGGAAATAGTGGCATGTGTGTGTGAGAAAGGTAAAGAAGAAATGGCTGTTTCCCACAATGTCATACAAATTACATCTTGTGATGTGGCAAATGAGCATGCAGTCAAATTTAAAGCCATGTCTGGATGCTGCACAAGAATGATGCAACATAACCGATTTCTGCTATGATGAGAAACATCTTTCACTTGATATCTTCCCGCAGAATAAGAAAATTTGGATGATAATCGGCAACACATTCTAAGGGAGAGTAACACTATTACCTGCAATATGATTGTGGCATCTATTTCTTTGCAACGCAATGGGGTGGATGACTAATTAATTAGATTGGCTCCAAAGAGTCTGGCACAGGATTCTAAACAAACATGCAATATCAGTCCATGATACTTTCCAGTTTTTCAGGAAGGAAATTACACCATCTTATTGGCATTTCAGGAGAAATTAATTTGAAATTGCAAGACAAGAAATTGCATTAGATGAGGTGGTGAATAAGTATTCATGACAATCTGAAAAACACTGTATGTAAATGGTTTCAAGGTGGACATGCCTTGACTCTTTCTAGAAAATTAAAAGGTCTAATTGCGAAATGGATCCAGTCTGCTTGGACATGCATATTCAGTACATTAGTTGTAAATGGCTATAAAAAGTGCTGTACCACAAAAGTGTTAGATGGTCTACAGTGAGAAGATGAACAAGATCGCAATGACAGTGACAGTGCCATCTCAATTCTGTGGACCATACCAAGGTGGAGTATGCAAGATCTGTAATTGGACAAGGGAGATATGAATCTCTAAGTTTAGAAAATATACCCAGGGAATGCTATATTAGTTTTTTCTGTTATCCATTTAAAAAAATGAGGGGTCATCTTGGATTCAGATATATACGGTATATGCATCGAGAATGTTTCAAACGTTCAGGACCTTATCATCTACCTTGTTAAGTAGATTGATTTTTGTTGTAGTGTTTGCAGCATCTCCAGAGTGTTTCACCAACAATGCAATCAGACGCACAAATGCATCCAAGGTGTGAAAGCATTTGGCTCTAACTAATGTAGGAGAAGTTGTCTGTTCAGCTAGGGCTCGATAACAAAGATCCACACATAACTGTGTGCTCAATCTAAAGAACCTTGTAATCAGATCATCAGTCTTCAATATACCATGGCCATTCATCTAATGGGAAAAATTACAGAAAGATTTTATTTAAAACCTGAAACTGTATTAACAAAATATCTCTTCACAAAATACAATATACTTACTTGTTGAACAAATAGGCTAAATGCTCTTGTTGGATCACGACTTGTAGTAGAAGTGTGATAAATGCTCACCCAATCTCGCAGCAAATATTCTGTCTTCTCCAACAATCCCGGTGGATCCTCATACTCCCGAGCCTAAAAAAAGCATTCATTATCGATTTGCACAACCAAACTAAAAAACCATTATATATTAGCTCCTTTCAACAAAAAACTTGAGTTTTTGAGAAACTTTATTGGAAATCATTTGATGCTCTTCTGCTCACAAATGCAATAAGGTTTATAAATCACTGGTAATATAAACATTAACACCATGAGAGGTATTTCAAAAAATTACACTTTTGTAATTTTAGAAAAAACAAAAGAATACATGAGAGTGGCATTTAGGTCATGTTATTTAGTCCATTGAACACTATTCATTCAAAAAATTTTGAGCTGTTTTTGAGAAAATGGCGTTTGAAAATATTTACTTCCATTGAAATTAAGAAATCGATTATCCGCAACATTACATTACTTTCTCTATATTACTTACATTACTCCATATATATGAATATACATGAGAAAGTATAAAGTGATTTATCACAAAATAATTGTTATAAGTCCTCAAATGGCTGGAAGTTTAATGCAGTGAAATTAATTATTTCCCCACCTCCTAAAAAGATGTTACCTTTTAGAAAAGGATAATACATTATTAATTTTTAATAAAAATCCAAACCCATAAGTACTTTGTTTTCATACATATTTTAAGCAAGATGGTTACTTCTTAAATGGAATGAAAGGAAAATAAAAAAATGGGGTACATTGTGTTAGACTCGCTACCGCCGAGGTTTTTAGCAGAAAGCATCTTACCAAAGTGGTAATGTTGGGGGATGTGTTGGTGGCATTAATAAGCAAGACGGTAAGAAATTAGCTTAACAAACTTTCATGTCTGTATTTATTTCTTACAATACTGACTGAAGTGTAAAATTTGGTTGAAGCCAGAACAAGAGCATGAAAGGTACATGCTACACTTATACCTCCCAGCGAATGTTAAGGCTGTAAGTGGCTCCATTTATATCCCATGAGACCGTCAAGATTACAGCAAGTCAGAGGGATCTCTGGTACAAGGATTACTGGCCAATATCTTATACAATTTTTCAGAAATATTTCAGACAATTGCTTGATGCATTAGCATCACATGTGCTTATGAGAAGAAACAATCTGTTGGAATCCCAGCCAGTACCTATTGTTCTGAAAAGCTCCGTGTAGTGAGCAATAGTTGTAAGAGAAACATTTGAATTTTGTTATGTGGTGTCCATGGATGAATGCAGACTGACACTGGAACACAACTGAATTGAGTATTCCACTAGTACACCTTTGCCAACCATACGCTCTGTGGACTATTGAATCCAGAATACTCTGGTATCAGCAGTTGCAGCAAGTCTAGCACCTACACATAAAGTAAGTAAAGCAGTTCAAGAACATTGTCTTCATCTGTGAATTCTTTCGAGAATTGCAACATTGTTACATTTGGCCATGATAAATCAATTTGGAACTATATTTCTTTGCAAATAGAACACTACTTGCCATTAAATATCTTTTTAAAGTGCACCAGTGTCAATGGTTTATAAATGTCTTGATTTTCAAACTACACCTGCTCGTTTTGTTGTGGTCCATCAGTACCATTTTATTGTTAGTATTTATTGTGTGATTGTCAAACTTGCATCACATATTCTCCCAACTGTAATTCTCCTCACCTTATGAACATTGCCTTCTCCTCTGGGTTTGTTCTGCTGCTGTCACGCCTTTTTTTGATTCTTCATTTAATCTTCTTTCACTCTGTTACCATTTACAATACTCAACTACTTCGAATACTCAGTTTTCAATACTAAATGAAATATACTCAGTTTTTTATAAAAAATTGTATTTAAAGATCTGACTGTGAAGAACTGATTTTATTAAGAAAAGAAAACACTATCTCTGATATTGTAGTTGTAGAAAAACCCTGCAAATATATTTGAACTTTTGCAATTTTTGAAAAATCAGGGATTTTGATGAAAATGCAACCAATGCCATTTTTTTAAGCATTCTTTAAGGTATCCAATGACAAAGTTTAATCAAAAAATTTGGGGCCATTTTTGAGAAAAGTTTGAAAATGTTTATGTAAAGTATCCTCAGAAAACAAAATATCTGTTTCAAATTCAAGGGGCCATGACATCAGGCAGATTAGTTGAGGAATATCCATTTTGGTGAAAATCTTTCTAACAGTTTTGCCATTAGTTGTTCAGACAGTCAGAGACTTTTGCCATCAATCAATTGTTCAGTATCTAGGACCCACACAACAAAGGTTCTGACTATACATGTTAGAGGAAGTAGTTAATCGTATCGGAACAAGATTTATCCACTTTTACTGTATCCGGACCCCACAATACGAGTTTTCCTTACAAAAAATTGTTGTTTCTCCCTACAGCATTACAATACTTTCTCTATACTTTGTAAGCAGAATGTAAGAATGTAAAAATTGGTAGTATCACACAAGGTAGGTAGTGTGAGATAAAATACTAAGAATGCAATTCAATGTGCAAAACTTTCAGGGGACCCAAAAAGGAGAATGACGATCTAGTATAGGAGGAGGACTAGGTAATCAAACTGCACGTAATTTCTAAAATAAAATTAAGCTTGGTTCATTTTTCAGAACAAATTACATCCATTCTGGCCTGCTTTTTCCTGTACTTCCTAAGGACACAAACAGGATCGTTTCAAAAACTGGCTTCAGACAATATTTCATCATCTGGATTACTAGAATTAACTCTCCGACTGCTCTGGACATGTTGCTACTCGGAAAATTCCAGTAACCAAGGACCCCTAGAAGAGTTAGTGTTAGTGCATGCAGCCAGGCCATCATTGCGAGCCTCTGGACATGTACAGACACGAGGTCATTCTCTTTCTTATAATGCCTTTTGTGAGGGCCAAATGATTCTGGAGATGATTTTAGCAGTACTTATGTGTGGTTCAGCACACTAACTTGCTGTTCTGAGTCACTAGTGTCGCATTTCTATGAGTTAGTTCAAGGTTTTGCAACAACAAAAATGCTTATTGTCAGGTTCAGTGCCCTCAGTAGGAAAGACCGAAGTTGGTTTCTGATTTTCTGTATGCATCACTAGATGGAGCATCAAGGAGGGTTGGAAAGTCTCTCTCTAACCAAGGACTACCTCACAAAAAGAAATTTATGGTCGCACTGTCACTTTCCTATCACTGTTTACTTTTCAGTCCTGTGAAATGCTGGCATCCTTCAAATCCTATTAGGTCTTACCTAACTCATATTTTCTTTCAACTTGTGTTACTTGCCTTTTAGGGGTCGAGTTGTTCAAAATTTTCTGGGTCTGCGTTCAGTTATGATTGGATTTGCTTTGGAACTTTAAAAAAATTTGCACAAGGCTTCTTCAAAATTAGGCCATCTTATAGTAGAGTAAATATAGTATTTTTCTCAAATCTCTTACTAAAACATTTTCAGAGGAAGTCAAAAACTCCAATTATTTTTTTCTACACTACTGACTTAAATGAGTACAATGTTACTAATTTTTGTAATAAAAAATAAGATCACCACCCCAGTTTCGAGATGGATTTTCTTATTTTTTTCTAAATAACAGCTTATAAAAAGAAGTATATTTAGCCTCCTAAAAACTTCTTAGAAATCATTTCATTTCTTTGACATGAATAAAAGATTTTTCTTCCAAAATGTGAATGTTCCTGAACAATTTTATTCTAAGAAAGATAGAACATAAAATAAACTCTCATTAAAGACTTAAAGGTAAACTTTCAGTACAGAAAGACACAGCACAGCACATCCAAATTTAAATTTTATACAGGTGAGGGTGTAAGTATTGTACAATTCATTACTTTCTCTTAGTTACTGCCCAATATAAGAATGAATTAGGTAAGTATACAGACCCTGACTTGCAAAATGCCCGAATGGATATGAGCTGTAGGACCTCCTTGGGCACGATCCACAAGCAAAGCAGGATCGTGGTTAGCTCGTAGTAATTCAATTAGAGTAGTCAACCTAATAAAATGAGAAATCACATGTAATTACCAAATACGCAGTTTAAATAATGGATAATAAAATATTGTAAAACAGATCAACATACCCATCCGGTGGCTGTCTGGAATGGGCAGCAATTCGAGCCAACATCTCAATTGTGTTGTACAAATCATTTTCGGTTATACTTGGATTATGTCGTTCTTCAACTAGATAAGTCTGGACTAATTGCATAGCAAATGCAACAGCCACATAGTTCAAACCACTTTCCATGGCATGAGCCAGATGTAAATCATACTGCTGCATGTTAACTAAATGAGCTCGGATTAGGGTATCAACTGCTTCCAGATTGTAACGAAACTCTTCTCGACACTCCATTAAACACCTGTATAAAAATAATAATTTTTCAACCTTTTCAACTTCCCATCAACATTTAATGAGTTGAATTTATGTAACTTGATTATGTTAGAATAAAAAGAAGTTCAAACAACAGTCAGTACAAATAGGAGATGTCAGTCATATTCTATTTCTACAGAAACAGAACCGAGAATAAAATGTTTAAATATCAGTTATGGATTGGATTGTTAAATTGTGTAGTTAGACAAAATATTAATTATTATTTAACACATTGCACAGTAGTTCATGATAGTACTTAGATATTTAACAATACAAGAGTGGTTTTACACTACATACAGGATGTACTGGGAGCAGCGCCGGAGCTAGACAATTTTGGGCCCAGGACAATGCTCAAATGTAGTTCCCCCCTCCGGAAAAATAAAAATTAAAAATGTGAATGTTATATCAAGAAACTATACAACTTATTTTATTTCATCAAATAACAAAAATTACAATGCTCAAGCCAGAAAAAGTTTTGGAGAATTGTTTTTAAATAATAGTTTTAACCAAAAGTTTTAAGTGGTCAAATAATACTATTTCCACAGTGAGCTTTAAACACTAAAAAATTTTGTTGTGTTTAGTAAGTGCTTAATAAAATCACTTGTTAAATACATGAAATAATAAATTAGAATATCAGTAGAACCTACTTTAATGTTAGCAACATTTGATTTATTTCAGAGAGTCCTTCCTTATAAGAAATGACTATAATTAAGTTTTTATAGCAAAAAATTAATTGAGAATTTTATGAAATATCAGTACACTTTACCGTGACTTATAAAATTACGGTAACGATTTCTCAAGTTCTAATTTCTTTTTGAATTTTTTACTGTTTTCCCCCATCAGTCCTATCATTGGGTCCCTTGTCTAGCGGAGCCCTGGGCGATCGCCCAGTCTGCCCATGCCTAGCGCCGGCACTACTCAGGAGGAAATGTCGAAACTTCCAAAATAGCTCTTAATACAACTTTATGCACATTTTGTCTAATAAACTCCTTGGATATTCTGAATGGCTGAGCCACAATAAGCATTGAAAATTAGTTTGAAAAAATACTTTCTATGCAAAAATTTGCGTTGTAGAAACACACAAATTCTCTAGAAACAGGTAAATTGTTTATTATTAACAAAAGAAATGAATATATTTGTTCAAAAAGAAAAGTTAACACAGAAATAAACTAGTGGTGTTACAGATTGGCACAGACTTTCTCGAACTTGTTAGTTTTCTTATTTCTTTGAGATAGCTTTTCGGTCTTGCCAAATACTTTTGTCAGCTGCCATCTATCGCCGCCTCATATACACTTCTTATGAAATTTTCTCAATTTTTCGGTTTCCTAATGGTAGACTGTAAAAATATCAAACTTTTGAAATTTTCAAAAATTCAGAGTTAACAGTGAAAAACATACCTCTGCCAATTTATTAGGGTATTTTACTCTTATCTTTTAACAAATTTAAAGAAAAAATTTGAAGCCATTTTTGAGATAATTTTGAAAATGTCCCAAGGGCGTCATGTTTAGTACCCCTAATTTTAAAGAATGTTTTTCAAAATTCTAGCACTTCTGAGTCAAGCCAGATCGACCAAGGATATCCACTTTGGAAAAAAATCCTACATATTATTTAGGTACTAGTGGTGTTCACAGATGGACAAACAGACAAACTGATGGATGTTTTGGAGAAAAAAACAAAAACACAACCTACAACACTTTTTTGGTATCAGGGGATCCCAAACTTGTATTTTCATGGAAATCTTGACATTGATTTTCTGCAGCATTACATAATTTTCTCTATGCTACGTATATTTCTCTGTACATACGTACGTATTTGAGAAAGTTAAAAGCACTCAATTTACACAATTCAACTGCTTTTTTACTTCTGTATTAATTTTTCTTTTCTGAACAAATATATTCATTTCTTTTGTAAATAATAAACAATTTACATGTTTTTGGAGTGTTCATGTTTATGAATTGCCAATTTTTGCATAGGAAGTATTTTTTCAAACAAACTTTGAAGTGCTTATTGCAGCTCAGCCACTCGGAATATCCAAGGAAATTATTAGACAAAATATGCTTAAAATCGTCTCAACTCGTATTTTCAATTGTTCTGTTCTCTATTCATGCGTAAAATGGAAAGAAAAATATTGGAGCAAATTTTCAGAAAATTTAAAAAGAGTATATGGATCCTATTTGAAATATTTCTGAATAAAAAATAAAAAAATAAATAAATAAATAATAAAAATTATTTTTTTTAAACAATCAAATTTGTGGGCCTCTTGAGTTTGGCCAGATAAAAATACTTTTTGATCTCATCGACCTCATGTGTATTATCACTGACAGCAGTGTTTTGCAGCATAACAAACTTTCCCTATTATACTTATAGGACAAAATTGTAATAGAAAGTACACTGCAAAGATTTTTAACCAAGATTCTTTAGTTATTTTCAGCAAAATCAAAATGCATTAAGAAAATAAAGAGGTATAAATAAATTGAAGTTAAGAACTGTTCTCTTACCTAGTGACTTGTTTGTTTGTCCACTGAATGCCATATGCACGTGGATCTTGCAAAGTTTTCAAAACTCTGAGATGAATTTCTCTGTACGTTAGCATCAGTTCTTGATCAGTATTATTGTTTGTTTGAACCAAGCCATCCATCAAACCTTCAACAGCCTGTAATTTTAAATTATGACATTTATTGTATAAAAACACAATCCCAATAACAATATGAAAGAACACGAAATCCTACCTTTTGTAACAGAGAAACAGCTGACATAACATCTCTTGATCTTCGGGCAATAAGAAGAGCTTCAAGCAACTTGTGAAGGTTATTAACATGGCAACTTGATGAGATCACACCTTGAGAACCAAGAACTGGCTGGAGGAAATGCTCCACCTCACTTACCAGTTTATCATACATGGTGCCAATCTCATCGCTTCCGTAAGTCTGAAAAAAAAAGAAAGGAGACTGCCATGGAATTGCGCTTTGACTTTAAAAATATGAAGGATTCTTTTAAAAAAATGCAATTAAATATTCCCGCAAAACTCTGTTGCATTTTTTATCTACATGACATCTACAGGATGAGATCATCTTGAACGTTCTATTACATTTTTGCTGGTTCGAAACTTCTCGATTCTACCCTGCCTGTTCAGAGTGAAATTAAACTAATTACTTGATATTTTACGTAATTGAATTACATGGTTGTACCTCTCTGCTCGATAACAACATTAAATCAGAATAGTTTGTATTGACAAGGTTTTAGTAGTAAAATATACATAGTTTGTATATTTTATTGCTATTAATTACAAGGAGACATAGAAGAAGTGACAGAAGATATGAAGGTCTTGAAGAAAAAGATATCACAGGCTTAATATGGAAAAGGAAAATAGGGAGGAGGGTGGGGTTTAACATGCGAGAGTTCTCTCAAGGATACGCTTATTTATTATTAATGAACAAGTTGCCTATTCTGAATATTACTTTGCTTTAAAACAAACTTACATCTTGACATCTACGTTTATAATTAAAAATATGGTCATTTTGATGTTAAAAGCTGAACCGGATAATATATAAAAATAGTTTATACAAGATAACAAATAAATAAATAAATTTAGTGCTTTGTTAATTTTTTCATGTATAAATTTGCAAACCTGCTTATTACTTCCGAACATTTCTTCAGAGATACAGACAATTGCACAGTACCCCTTAGGTGCAAATAATGCGACTGAGTTAATAAACAAAGCAAGAGAATCAGCATATGCCAGTGCAGAGGCAAACCTGGCATGTGCCATGGGCACCACTTACTAGGGGCGCTATTTGGAGTATACTTGCTAAAACAAATAACTACCCTAATTTGAAGTATCCTGACCAGGGCCCAAATTATATGCTAGTCTAGGGTGCAAATGCTATGCTTGCCATGGGTGCTTCAAAACCTAGATATGCCTCTGGATCAGTGCAGTTTAAGAAGGCACAGTTGAAGCTAGTGTCAAACTTGACCGCAACCCCTTATTTCTTAGAATATCAACAACCGAAGGTTCATGAATCTGAAAGAACCAACATGATGGGTAGTGGATTAACCTAATTTCGAAATCACACACGCTTTTGAATCGTTTATGAGTTTGTGGCTTCATTGTTATTTTCCCTTTCCATCAAAACGTGTTTCTGCATCTTTGTTCACAGTTGTGTGACCGTTTATCAAAATGGAGTGTTCGTGTTGTAAAGGTGACTTCACTAATGAAGTTTCCCATAAAACTGTTTATAGAGGGTTTTTTTCTAAGGACATTAAGTAAATTGAAGACTTTGGTAAACAGAAAAAGTGTTATTTTTATTAAGGAATAACTCTGATATCACATCTATCTGTAAGTACTAATTTGGAGATAAAATACTTCCAAAAATTTCATCTCTACGGCCAGTCTTGGTCAGATCCTTAAAAAAATCATAAAAACCCTATATCAAAAGTATTGAGAGAAATAACTTTGGCTCATTATTACACAAATAAAAATGTTTCTGTCAATCTTGAACCATGAAAATCATTGGTTATGTTAACGAATTAACATGTTATTCTAAAATTTATTCACAATCTTTGAACCTAACGAGTACTGAGCAACTATCCCTATCTCCGAAGAAACGTTCAGAAATAAGAAGCAGAATGGCAAATTTAAACACGATAAAATAAACAAAACGCTGATATTATTTATTTATTATCATTTATAAACTATTTTTATATTAACCGGTTCAGTTTTTGGCATCAAAATGACCATATTACTAATTATAAACGTAGTTGTCAAGATATAAGTTTGTAAAGTAAGTAAAGTAATATTCAAAATAGATTAGGCAACTTTTATGTTCATTAATAATAGAGTATAATTTAATTATTTTAAATCAAAATGGATTTTAGTTTAAAATAGCTTCAAACTAATATGATTACTATTTGTCACAACATATCCTCAAAGTAGAAATGAAGCCCTTCTTGTGATACTTAAGTTAAATATTAAAGTTGAAATTTTTACTGAAGTTTGGTATTACAGCGATCTAGTATGTGTGCAATTTTCAGATTTTTCTCTTGTCCCCCAACAGAGATATTACAGTTGAAAATTTGGATCCAAAATTTCAATTTTTAAGAGGATGTAATTTTCAAGGGGTATGGTACTTAGAAATAATATTTTACAAAAAGTAACTAAACTTTAATGCGTAAAAATACAGAAAAAAATTTAAGGCTAAGATTCTATTCCTTTTTTGAGAACTTACTCTCTGAAAATCGAACTTGGTTCATTCGTGTTTCATAGATTTCGTTGCAAATATTTCTCAAATAAAAATTATAGAGGGTAAGTAAATAATATTTTGATTTGTAGGCCAGAGTATACTAAATCCAATGCCTTTTATTCTAGAATGCTAGAACAATGCAGAGCTGAATAATTTTGAAAAGAGTCAATGTCTACAAACGTGAAAAATGGCCAACATTTGTACATCAGAAGCAATAAAAATATATTAATGATGTTTTTGAACAGCCAATACGTAAGGAAATTTATGTATAAAATATGATTTTTTTTCGAGATGGTTGAGCCGCCAATTTATCAAATTCGGACCGTTTAAAATGGTTTGACCCTCACTAAAGATAATCGTTCAATGGAAGCCAATCTGAGAAATGTGCCTGGCTGCTGAAATGAGGAAAGTTCAATCAGTTCCTCGAAAAAAGTTGTTAATAGAGATTATCACAATTGAGATGGCTGATTAAGCAAGTTTTATTGTAATATTTTAGAATTCCATCTGTTGTACGCACTGTTATTTCAAGAGTGCATCTTGAGGCTCTTTGTTTGCCAATATATATTTTGTGAGATACTTCACATAACACTATTAATTGGCTATATATATTAATTTCAATTTAGGATTCCAGAGGTTATTATCCTTATAAATAATTCAATAATTAAATGTATTTCCAATTGCAATAATATACTGATTTTTGAACTTATCCCTTCTTTGTTTCAGGCTAGTACTTTTTTATGGGATGAGAAATTATAACATACATGTAATCTCAAGGAACTTTGTGCAAATGATTCACCAATGCCTCTACAATTGTCATTCTGTTTTATGAAATCACCTATTTTATTGGCTTTTATGCGATAATTCATATAACCTTAAAAACCAAATTTTTAATCAAGAATACTAATGTCCATAGAACAGACAAAATAGATATATACCTAAATTTAGGCTCTAACATTCGGCACATGCTGAGGCCAACCAGGCAAAACTGTAAGATAGCACCAACATTAAACTAGTGGTGCTACAGAATCATACAGACTTTTTGGTACTAGTTAGTTTCATTATTTCTTTGGTCCTGCTTTTTTAAAAAAATTCTCAATTTTTCTGTTTGCTAATGGTAGAACCAAAACATTACACTTTAAGAATATTATAGAAGAATAAAACTTCGACCTACTTCGAAATTTTTGTTGAACAATTTGTAGGCAGTTATAAGAAAATGTCATTTAAGTTTTACTGTAAATGAGAAATTTGAAGCGCTTTTTCACAGAAAAATTTTTGAGTTTACAAAAAACTTCATTGGAAGTCATTTGAAGCATTTCCACAGTGGGACTGATACAGAAAAATTTCAATTATACCTTTTTCAGGGGATTCAAGAGAAAAAAAAGTATAAGAGAGAAAAGCACAAAACTGAAATTGAATCTTATAAGCAAAACAAAAACACAATATTTTTACATTGGCGTGCTCCGCTCTTGGACCAATGTTAGTTTTCATTTACAGAGTCATAAAACAATAAAAACTGTATGTGACGTGCGGGAGCGAAGAACCATCTGAGCAAGTTTCCTTGAGCGCCAGAATCTCTTCCCAACATTTTAACTATAAATTGTTGAGAAATGAATAAATGTTTCAAAAGAAGCAAAGTTTGCAACTTTTGAAAACTTACGACATTTTCGCTCTCAAGTTATAGAAAATATATTTGCATCAGCAAACAAACTGCAGATTTTATTTTATTTTTGCATTGCTCATAAAATAATAACCCACTTCCTGGCTCTACTCCTACAACTACTAGCAAAAGGTGAAGCTACATTTATGTCCAGAAGCAAAACAAGGGTCCATCTTAGAATTTGCTGTGGATCCTGGTAGCTGGACACAATTCTGATTGAGACCGTAAGCTGATGTACCAGTCCTTGATCCGGAAGTTAAAATACATTACTTATTACTTAGAAGACACGGGGGCCACACACAGGTGCGCCTGGTGGAAAAGATAGTCCTGATATTCACACTTTAGACAGCAAGTCCTTTAGGTCTGTGTCTCAGGAGAGATGCACTGATGTGCGTCACCTATTGCTGATGACATCAATTGCGTCGATGCATGGCGATGCCAGCGCATACGAGTCGCTTAACTTGTCATATATGTATAGAATGCGAAATGGTACATGAGCTGTCTTGGCAGTGTGCATTGTGCTCACAGTTCAAGTTACAATGTAAGTCATGATAACACGGCTTCTCTAGCTTTCAACACATGACGTCCACTGAATGGAGAATTTTGAGCTCATTTTCACATAAAACTTTCGAGTTTTTGAGAAAATTTATAACACATCATTTGAAGCACATGAACTCATAAAAGCAATGATGTATACAAATTGCTGAAAATGTAAATATTTATAATGTGAGAGAGAGGTAAAAAAATTACATTTTTAAAATTTTTAAAAAAGCAAAAAGAATGGAGCAAATTGGCTTTTATGCCATCTGTTACAGTACATTTAGCAATATCCCCACAGGCAGTTGAAAGGAAAAAAATTGGGAGTGGTTTCTGAGAATTTCAGGTACTCGATATTTTTTAATATTGCACATATTTCAAGCAATAATGTGCAAAAACTACTAGAATTAAAAAATAAAAAAAAAAGTGTATGACCTTATTCAAAGAACTACTTATGGAGAACAAATTTCATTTTGAAGGAAATATCTCAGAAGAAAAAAGCTTTTGTAATTATCAAAAATTCAGATTTATTGATTTTTTCCTGTTTCTGGCACATCTACTGCTGTGTTCATTAGTCCCAAAATGTAGTGCATGTTTTTTCTCAGGAGATGGTGGTGATCTTCCCCCCTGGATCGCGAGATCTGGTGCCGACCTACCATCGATCAGAGGGGTTTTCCCCTAAGCAGGACCCTCCCACCAGCGGGGCACCACCCCAGCCGGGACCAGCTCTAAGCTCCCGAGCGGTCTCCCGGAATATGTGGTAGTGTAGTGCATGTTAGTGTAAGTGTGTGTGTGTGTAAGGGGAGAGGATAGGACAAGGAAGAGGAAGGAAAGATTGCGCACGGTCCATAGCCCGTTTGGTAGGGTACTGCTTTTGCCTGGTGTTGATCCGAAAAACCACGAAAACTATCCATCAGAGCAGCTGGACGCTAGAATTCTCCTCCAGACAGCGACTGAATTTGACCTAGCTGAAAAGCTAGTGCCGAAAATTCTGCTACCATCAGGACTCGAACCTAGGATCTCCCAGTCAGAGGCACTGCAGCGACACCAGTTGAGGCACTGCAGTGACATCAGTTGATGCACTGAGCTACCACTCTCAGTCAAAAATTCAGAATTAACAGTGAAAAACAGACCTATGCACCTTTATAAGTGTATTTTACTTTATTCTTTCAAAAAATTTGGAAGTGTCACCGGAGCTTCATGTAAAGAACCCCCAAATTTTAAAGAATGTTTTTCAAAATGGCAAAGCTTTGAGTCGAGCCAGATCTACTGGGAAATTCCCATTTAGGAAAAATTCCTATTTATGGTATATGCACTAGTGGTGTTTATAGACAGACGTTTTGGGGGAAAAAAAAAATAAAAGAAATTTTGGTATCAGGGGACCCCAAAATGTTTATTTCCGTTGAAATCTCAAAATAGATTTTCCGCAGCATTACATATCTTTATCTATACTAGGTATATTACTACGCATATACGTACATATATGAGAATGTAAAAACAGGGATTGTTAAAAGTAGGGTGCACGTTTAAAGGAAATGCAATTTTTTTCAACAATGCTTTTTAGTATCGACACTGACTTTATGTTATGACAAATGGATATGACCCATTTTTATACATTTTTTTGCCTTTTTTGTCGATTATGACTAATGTCACTTTTTCCCTTTTCCAGTCATTTTTAAAGCATTTCCCACTAATTTCATCAATTTTAACATCATTTTAATGGCACTGGCTTCAAATAATATTTACAAGATGTAACATTCTCCACAGAATTCCTAAATAGCCTATTTGATTTCTTCACTCGGCAGTTGTAATTTCACTGATTGGAAGTACAGTAAAACTTCATTTATATGTTTTTCAGGGGACTGAAGGAAAAAAAAAACCTATAAGTGAGCAAAATGCATAACTGAAATTGATTATGAGCAAAATAAAAACTCAATATTTTTGCACTATCGTTTTACCAGTTTTCCTAGTTCTTTAGCAATATCTACTCCTTTGTAATTGCCACTCTAAGAACTTTTAAAATTTTTAAATTATCTGATATTGAAAGGGGTTGCCTTTTCCTACCACACACTTTTTGTTAGAATGACACGCAATGGGGAACTTACTGATGACCTTATGTGACTCGGTTTCACTGCAGAAACGAAGGCAGTGCCCTGCGTGGACTACAACTGGCAGCGGCGACCCGCGGCTATTCTCTTCGGTTTCAAGCTTGATGTTACTTGGGATTCCATGAGGCAAAACATGGTTTTCTACATGAATGACAGGAAACACGCATCACAGCCACAGCCTGGGTGGAACCTGCTATGCCTCGCGGAAAAGCAATCGATGTCATTACTTGCTTGTGTCACGCTGCTATAGAAAGGATCTCTTATGTTATTGCGGAGAGCAACAGGGCCTTCGGAGAGTGGGAGTCAGTGTACGAACTTAACCACTTATTGGTCATACATCGTTACTCTCTCCCAGAGACGCTTTTGACCTTCCCTCAGAGCTGGCCGTCACCTCCTGAGATCCTCAGAGTTCCCGTACACACCTGACTGAATTTTTTTCAATGTTACGCCGGAGGTGGCCCGGGAGCCGACTTCACGCTACCACCCCACGGGCTGGCGCAGTCTTGGTCCTCAGGTAGGGCGAATTGAGCTTCTATATTACAAGTTTTATTGACGGGAAGTTGCCTCAGAGGTCGAGTGACATGTCACTCCGTGGGAGTGCTCTGTAGCTTGCTGACATGAGTAACTTACAATATCCGGGCTCTCAGCGCATGTCACCCCGGGATCATTGGAATGTTATACAATCTTCAAGGGACCTTTATTATGAACGTATAAACATAAAATGCATTACTGAATTAATTTGCATGGGAATTATAGGAATTTACCCGGGACTTGGTGGAAAAACGTATAAACGTGATAAACGTGTAAGTGAGAAACGTATAAACGGAGTTTCACTCTATATTATGTAAGGTTCCAGTGACACCTACCAATGCCACAGTCGGTTCAGACGATTTTGCAATAACTATGGAAAGGCCAGTTTCTGAATTCTTTCCTGGGAAAGAACAGTTCAAACCAAAAGTTTGCAAGCTGATTTCACTTCAACAAAAGAAGAAGTCTCGATTACATCAGTAACATTTAACAGCTTGAGTTGTTCAACTGAACTGGTATTGATAAATATTATTACCTCATTGTTCTTTGCTTTTAGGGCATTTTAAAAACATTTTAAGAGCGTTTTATTGATGTTTGGTGATGTTTTATATTATTCAAATCCGCCCTCTAATTATAAGCCTGTTAATATTCACGAACAAGATAATTTACTCACTAATCTTCGGATTAATATGTAATTAATAAGTAAATTAAGAGATGGAAATAAGTCATGCACTTATTAATGAAACAAGAACTATCAGATTCATTTCCACTTACCGTTACAGGCTTTGGAATAAACATTGCAGCATCTCGTTCAGTTAGTGGAAGAAAGCCTGGGATGTTACGGGCAAATTCTTCATAAACTGCCATCTGCTGAGGAGTTACTCCTCCAACTTTGAGTCTTATTTGCTCAGGCATTCGTTCTGCTTGATATGTCAAGACAAGTGGATCACAATATCTCCTTCCTTCATTGCGAGCATGCTTCCTCAACTCAAATTCCTGTGAATAAATACTGATGTTACTATCAGCACCATCACAATTGGCAGTTCAGCCCCATTTTTATTCCCAAAATTTTAGGCTTTTCTGGTCCTTTCAATATCCTTGTTTACAATGAATGTTAATTATCCTTGCTTTTATACTTTCAAACTTTAAATTTAAAGAAAGTTTTCATATTTAATGCATTAAAGAGAGACGGAAAAACTCTTTCCATTCTTGACAATTCTCAAACTGGAGGAAGCTCAAGTCTGTAAAGGAATGTGTGTTCTGCTAACAAAAAGCATGAGGAAATAGGAGTATCCAGGCATAATACAATAGTTGGAAATAAGGACTGAAAAACTGTAAATGAAAGTGGGTGTTTTGCAAGAACTGAAATTGGACGTTTTTGCAAGAACCAAAGGTGGACGTTCTTGGAAGAAACAAAAAGTGGATGTTTTTGGAAGAAACAAAAAGTGGATATTTTTGGAAGAAACAAAAGGAGGGGAGGGTTGCAAGAAATGAAAGGGACCGCTTTTGGAAGAAACGAAAGGGACCGCTTTTGCAAGAAACAAAAGGGACCGCTTTTGCAAGAAACGAAAGGGACCCCTTTTGCAAGAAACGAAAGGGACCCCTTTTGCAAGAAACGAAAGGGACCCCTTTTGCAAGAAACGAAAGGGACCCCTTTTGCAAGAAATGAAAGGGACCCCTTTTGCAAGAAACAAAAGGGACCCCTTTTGCAAGAAACAAAAGGGACCCCTTTTGCAAGAAACAAAAGGGACCCCTTTTGCAAGAAACGAAAGGGACCGTTTTGCAAGAAACAAAAGGGACCGCTTTTGCAAGAAATGATGGCGTGCGTTTTTGCAAGAAACGATGGCGTGCGTTTTTGCAAGAATCGAAAGCGAGAGTTTTTGCAATCGAAAGCAAGCGATTTTACAAACGAAAGCAAGCATTTTTGCAATCAAAAGCGCATGATTTTACAATCAAAAGCCAGCATTTTTGAGAAACGATGGCGACCGTTTTTCCAAGAATCAAAAGTGAGCTTTTTTGCAAGAAATGAAAGTGGGCATTTTTGCAAGAAACGAAAGTATGGCAATTATTTGAAATATTAGTAGTTTGAATAAATTTTGAAGAACAGGTTCCAAACAGCATGTGCAGTGAATATTTCAGTGAGAGGCTTCTTCAGTGAGAAGACATTGAATGTGGTAGATAAGCTAGACATTGAGTCTTCTCTGCCAACAAAAGGGTGGCTTAATTACCTTTGAAAGTTTTATAACACTGTTTATGAAGCAGTGTGTATAGGAAGAAATTCTGTGCTTGAAGAAAGTATTTACGTATGACAAGACAGGAAATTGATGGAACTCACAAAGGAGTATGCACCCAAGAACATACTTAATATAAATAAAACCAACATATCTTATTGTATTCGGAACAAAATCCTTGCATTTAAAGGTGAAAATTGCTTGTTGAAGGGTGAGAATGCTGACACTTCTGAAAAGCATAAACCCCTTCGTCATCAGGGGGTCCAAGAATCCAATAATATTGCTTCAAGAAAGTGAAAATATTCACAACAAAATGATAAAGAAAATGCTTTGATGACATTAGACATTTTTCAGAAGCAAGTGCATGCTCTTGATGGGTGCAAAAAACAGATTTGATTAGGCATTTGAAGAACATGAAATTGCCTGGGAACTGTACTAGCAAGTTGCAGCCAATAAATAGAGAATAATCTGTTTAATGCATAATATAGAAGCATTGAACAGATCACTAGTTTGGAGTAAGGGGATGACATGAACATACACATCCTTAATACACTGAACTACATTGTAAAATAATGATGAGTTCACTATATTCAATCGTTTTAGAAAAGCTTGCTTCTTGCAGACTTGTGATGAAGAAATGAAGAACAAGAGGAAGAAATGAACCAGAAGAAGAAGAACAGAAAAAAAAATAGTGTGCTGATTCCTCCTCAACCTAAGTTACATATGGGATTTTAAATACAAGGTTCTTTTCATTTTGGTGACTGAGCAAACCATATCTAAGGAAGGTAAGATTGAGTCATGAGTTCAGAGAGAAAATGACTGAAAGAAGCAATTGTGATGGTAACATACTTCTTGGGCAGAAGTAACTGCTCCAATAAACATTTAGAAAAAACAACATATTTCTGTAGCAGGCACACCAGTAGTTTTCATCATGAATATGAATTAGAAATCCAAATTGAAAGAATTCACCAGCAGGTAAAACAAAAAATACTTTTTTTTGGTAGAATTAGTGCATTGTGAATTGTATGAGACCTAACAACTACTCAATAAAGTTAAGTATTTTGAATAAAAGAGGATTGTAAATTTTCTGTATTTTATTACATATGCAAAAGGATTTTCCCACCATACACACATTTTTTTTATCCCTTGAAAAGTCAAAAGGAAGAGTTTTTCTGTATAGCAAACAGAAGATCACAGATAATCATGAAAACATTTTCAACCATCAGAAAGAATAGGCAAGAATAACAGAGTATAAACAAAACCAGAAAGAAATTCACAAGAACTTAATTTCTCTTACATTAAGCAAACGCTTGTCTATTTCAGGTATTGCCTTCTCTATAGCTGTCTTCTGAATAAAAGCACAGGCCAATTCCATGTTATCCTGAGCAGCATGTTGAGCAGCTATTTCAATCATTTCTTTCTGTTGGGGTGTAGCACCCTAAGATAAAAATTAACATTTGTTAGTATTCAACAACTAGAATATACAAAATAAATATAACAAACAATTGATTTTATACCAGCAAAGCTGAGAGGAATGCTGTCTTCAAATTATTGTTGATTGATACTAAAAGCTGATCTCTGCATGTGATCATTGCCATCCCTGCTGTTAAATTGCGAACCATGTGGTGGGCACCAGCTCGCATGCGGCACTCTTCAGGATCCAATGCAAAATCCTAAAAGAAGCAGTTTTCAATGCAAATTTAGATGAAATTAATTAAAAGACATTTATTTTTCAAAACGACTGTATTTATTACCTTCTTCACTATCTGCTCACAAGTTGTCAAGGCAATTTTGATGGAACGATCAACAACAGGATGGATCCATTCCTGAACAGCTCTTTCTACAGCCGGACGGACAAACTGTTTCAATTGAGGATGAGCTTGAAAGAGTGCCAACTGAAAAAACAGTCATCCGTAAGACCTACAACTAAAATCTTCAATGCTACAAGAGTATGAAAATGTACATAGATTTATATCACATACTTGGTTATTAACTGTCACATGTGGAGCAAGGCTTCCAATTCCTGTTACATTGATGTCCATGTAACTGAATCGTGGATCTGGGGGACCTGATGGAAGATTCGATGTTGGTGTGGTATTTGTAGGTGCAACTGAAGTAGGTGGTGTAGCAGCTGATGAAATTGCAATTTGAGCCAATTCATCAGATGAAGTGGGTCCAGGAATAGTGTTTGTAGAAGCTGAAAATTAAACATAACTGAATTCAAGTCAAATACAATGCAAAATATCAGTTGGGGAACTGTCTAGGAAATAGTGTGGATTGATCAAATGTGGTTTGAATGCATGGCAATTCATCACAATAAGACTTTCATTGTCATGTTTTCTTCCAATCTCCAAACAATTAAAAATACACCGAGGATGTTTCAGCAACCCTAGGATAAAGACGCTTGTTGAAAGTATCCCTTTTATTATCAAACCATTCCCTCTTTCAACAAAACATGAAACAGAATTTAAAGTAGACCTGCTGTATCATTTTTGCGAATGTTGAAAACCTTAAGGATCGATGGACAAAAACTTTACTTTAAAAAAAGTTAATCATAATTACTATCTTAATGACATTTCCATCCCTGCTGATAATACACTTGGGAAATTTAAAAAAATAAAATAAATTCAAAATTCACATAACATTAAAATTACACAGAAATATCGAAGTTCTTATTTTTCTGCACATCATTTAACTACGGAACTACAAAGTTTGGTACCTTTCGATCTTCATCGTTGAAATCCTGAAATTCATCTCCAGACTAAACATATAAGATGTACAAAAGTTGAAATAAAATTCAACATGTGATTGGAAATAGTAGTACTTAAGCATTTACTGAAATCCATATTCCGTAAATAGATAATTTCTCAAAGTTGACAGGCTGTGTTCTCTCAGGAAGCATGTACTTCATTATGAAATAGTGTGTAAAATCTTATTAATATGAACATATTCAAAATCACAATTGACATGCAAGATGCTATAAGTTTCTATGCATTAAGGCCCTGTGCACGCCTTAGTACTCATAAACATAGTCATATTTAATTTTATTTAAAAATTTTAATGAAACACATGACAAGCAAAAAGTTAGGGAATTTCCCTAACTTCAGAAATTTGCCAGAAAAGGTCTGCTTGATATTGCATCCACTCAAATTTAAGACTACAGTCAATAAAATGATAAAACAAGTGATTTAAACAAAGAAAAGGGTGTTTGAAATGTTTTAAATATGTTTACAAATTATTATTTGTTTGTTTTTTCTGTACTGGATTATTAATGGTAAACTCATTTTCTTACATTTTCATGATTATACATAATTGGTGTTTAATATGTACAAAATTTGTATTCCTTTAGGAATATGAATTACATTTCGTAATGCTTGTATGTTGAAGATCTATTTTTGTGTTTGTATACAAATCATCATCTGTCTATATGCAAACATATTCAACTGATCTGCAAATCACTTAAAAATTTGTAATACTGATAAATAAAACTACAATCATAGATTATAACAAATTTTTTGGGGTAAATATTTTATTTTGAATTCCCAGATATTGTACACAAATATGAAGTATTCAAGTAATTTTTTTTTTTTTTTTTTAATTTTGTGTCATCACAGCTCTAAGTTAATTAATGCAATACAAGATCACCCTCATGCAAAAAGCAGAACATAATGATATTCTAACATCCGACAAATCCATTGAAGCTGTGTCTGGCTCTATCCCACCCATCTGAGAATCCATTATCCACACAAATACGGAGTGCGGTGCACAAGCCTACAGCAGCACCAGAGGAGCGCATCCAGAGACTCACCAGGTGGCTGCTGTTGTGGAGGAGGTGGTGGTGGCTGCTGTGGTGGCTGCGGCTGTGGTTGCTGCTGTGGCTGTGGCGGCTGCTGTTGTTGTGGCTGTTGTTGCTGCTGCTGAGCTGGTGCCTGCTGTGCCTGGCCTGGCTGCTGTGAAGGCGGAGGCTGAGGCTGCACCTGCACTTGCTGGGGTTGCTGCGACTGTGTCGCAGCAGGAGCCTGAGGCTGGCTCTGCTGAGAGGAAGGTGGCTGACTACTCTGTGCTGGCTGTTGGGCTGGAGACTGGGACACACTTGGCTGCAGTGATGAGTCCGACTTTTTATTTGGGTGAGAGAGTTGGTATTCTATATTGCGAAGTTTGCCTTGATCTTTCAGGTAAACTGAGGGCTTTAGCTCCTGCAATTGAAGATACTAGATTCATATAGTAAGAAAAAGTACAAAATTATGTCAATGATCTGGCCAGAGTTTACTGAATAACACAATGACATTCAGTAATCACAATACTTACAGCAACATCAATATTTAAATTTTTACAAAGTACTTCAATTTCAAATTTGAGATTCAGTTTAAGATCTGGTTCTTGATGTAATTCTGCAAGTACATTCATAATCCCCATTGTCCATGGATTAGGAGGTTTGAAAACCTGATCAAATAAAAATTGTGTTTTAAGGGGAATGTTAATATTACATGGCTATATCAAATACATGACACATGAGCACAAACCTTGCTTTTTGCACATGATTCCAAGACTTTTGCAACAAAAGGAACAACATACAGTAACTCTTGTTGTCCTTTATGATAAGCTTCTGCTAGCAGAGATTTCAAATCAATGTCTTCCTGAAGTATGGGCCTATTTTTGGCCAGAGTAAGCATACCCAGCCAGTGGCCAAGATTCTTCAGAAGAGATCGATCCGAGAAATTTGCTATACCTTTGTCACTCCTCAGAAGAACCTGAAGAAAAAAGCAAATCACAAGAATATCTAATAGTGGAAGAGTGAAAGTGCTAATATTTGGTATGAACCAAAGGTACTAAACATACAACCTTACTCTACTATACAAAAGAATCTTTGTACGTCTTTGAAGAATAACCCGTTTAAACCAAGACCAGACATGGAGCAACCAGAAAGAGAGAAAATAAAATGCTCAGTGCAAAGCATCATCAAAATTTATGAAAATTAAATATATTTTTATTTATTTATTAACACAATTAAAGTCCTCAATTTATAATTTTGACAGAGAAATGAGTTACACATTCTGTAATAAAATTACCATTATTGTGCAATAGCAGTGCTTTAGCTTTGGTCGCAAAGCTGCCAGGTGGCACTTGATTTACATCAAGTGGGAGTTTATTTATTGTTGTACATAGTCTGTTGATGGGGTTCTTTGCTATAGAGGATGTTGTATTTATCGATTCTGAAAGTGTACATTTTTCTAAGTGATGAAGTAGGAATTTAAAATTTAAATGATCTCACATCAAAGGACAGTCTCTCTGATTATTTGTTCAATAGAATGAAAGTGAGACAATGAATAATGTAACTCAAAAAGTATTTTCAATCCAGGAAATTTCTTTGCTGTGCAAAGGTAGCACTGATTAACTGATTTCTTACGCTCACAGAATCGCATTTACCTGTTTATAATACAGTTATTCCTAAATACCTCGTTTGAAAAATGTGGGATCATTTTAGATAGAATTTTGCTACCATGAAACTTAATGCTGATGTACCATTAAACTGCAGAGGCAATAATAGGTCGTATGGATCAATAATACTGAATATATCTTGGTGGATATTTTCTTGGCATCCACAAATATGTACCACAAAATTGAGATCAATATTTATCAATACTCTGAAAATGACCAACCCTTCAACCAATGGCACTATGGCACTAAAGTAAGTGAAACACAATGTGAAAATGAATGAAAATTGTGGCCAAGAATTGATTGAGGTAAGCGGATTATGAGTTCGCAGTTCACAACAATCTTGTAGACATTAAACGACGAGTCATCATATATTCAAAGTCAACTTGTATTTGGGTAAATACGGTGTTTATAACAAAGTTAAAAACATTACACTAATACTTTGCATTTTACTCCTACATCTGGATAAAATTGAACTTTTATGGAATAAGTCTTGTAATGAAAGGTTTAAAAACAACCTGAAGAGTGCACTACTTATATTTAAGGACACAAATGAAGATAAACGTATTTAAATGCAGTCAGATTTTGTATCTATATCAAACAATTTTATTCATGCATTGGAACTTAATTATGAAACAATACCTTGATATTTCTGAAAGTTTCACGAAGAACTAAATGATTCAAATCTGGTAATTTAAGACAATCCAAAAAATTGGAATACAGTGTGTGGAAATTCAATTCAATGCTAGCCCTTTTCATCACCAAATACTGAGCCATCCAAGGCCAATATTCTTCAGTCACAATATCTCTTAACTCATCACACTGGAAAAGAAAAGTTTCATATAACAAATATCTTAAGTAATTCTGCAGACTAGATCATATTTTTTATTCAGATTATTGAAATATGAAAATGTATGTAGAGGTTACGTATAAGCAAAGCATTTTGGAAAGTAATGAAGGTACCTTCGTCTGGAGGTTTAGCTGACTTAAGTTGTTGAAAACAAAACCAATTTTATCTTGCAATCCTTCAGGTGGTGCAGTGAATTTTTCCTCTTTTTCGGTAGCAACAAGCAGTGTATCTATATTTGTTGCATTTGCAATAGATGGCTAAAAATGAAAACAAATAAACTTATTTAGAACTGTCAAAAAATTAAAGCAAGAAAAGAAAACAGATACTGAAATACCCTTGCTGGAATTGCAGAAGTAGTAGTTGTAGTAGATTTAGCAATGGTTGTGGTAGTTGTCATTGTAGTAGATGTCATTGTTTTGTAAGCGGTTGTAACTGCAGGCATTGGTGACAGAATGCCCATCAAATTGGCAGGCAGCACTGGGCCTTGTGGTCTGTTGGGAGGTTCTTGAGACTGCAGACCATATTCCACATACTGCAAACAGAAATGAAATGAAACAAATGAGTTCGCTCTGAGAGTGCACAGATATACGACACTTTTCCTGCAGCACCTGCTGTATTTCTCCTCCTCTTCTAGGACCAAGGAAATTCTTGAAGACAGGAATGCAAGGCATTCTAAAGTTACAAGACTGGTGTACTATTACAGATGAATCACTACACTTTTACAGCTTCAATGTTCACAAGTGAGTCATCAGGGTTCTCTAAAATATTCAATTACTATAGTTTGCGTCACGAAAAAGCAAGCCTCAAGACCTTTTGGCTCCCCGCTCTCCTCTTCGCCCCTCGCCAATTTTCGCGGGTTGGGCCCATGTCCGCACGACAGCGATCGCTGCCCATGACGCATGAGGGTCTGTGCGGGCACTATCGTCCTCCGGCGGCGAAGTTTGGGTCGGGAGAAGTGTCACACGAAGTGGGCCGAAAGGTAAAAGTAGATAAATCAACGTACAAGGCAACGTTCGAAACACGGAAGCACTGAAGGAGGACGATTATTTTAAGCAATGCGTGCTTGACGAAGCTATTGAATAACGCTTCCGTTCGCACCGTTCAGAAGGCAGTTCCGTGCGATCCGGACTAGTCTAGTTCTTCCAAACAATGTTTTCGGTGACAAACGGGACGGGACACAGGCGTTCCCTTCGAGATATATGGGATTTCCCCCAGGTATTCCCCACAGTATTAAGGAAAGAAGCAGCATCAGTTTGAACGGCAACACTGCACTCTTGGCGCGACCTTGAAGCTTGCAATTTCGTGACGAAATAACACATGTATGCAATATACTACAATATATAAGATAAAAGGGTATCTTGATGAATAATTTTTGTGTGTGGGTGGGGAGGGGGCGAGTCCGGAGATTTTCCCTAGAGCGCTCGGAGAATTAAACAGCTGATAAATATAGACACAAAGAAAAGGCCGTATAAGGCAGGGGAAACGCAGCCCGAATTGGGGACCCACAAAAGTGGATTAGCAACAGAGTGATAATTGCAGCAGAATGATAGATCCAAGACGGCATGGCCAATAATAGAAATACCAAAGGTTTAAGAGTATGGAACATTAAGACCATTTAATGATTTTTTTTATCAACTGTAAAAGTAATTTGCACACAAGCATAAAACTCGTTTGGAGTTACAACACGACAATTAAACTCATTTGGAGTTATCAAGTATTCACAACCTGGAACTGTATCACAAAGTACTTGTGCGTTCTGTGAAGAAACACCTTTAGAAATATTGGATTTAAACGAAAAAGTGAGGAAATTTAAGCCTTCAGAGTGACATACACAAGATCTCTAGCAACCTTTGAAAGAAGAGCTAAAGCAAAGCAGAGCCACTCTCAGTATGTATCAATAGATGCTTGAGGGAATGAGTCAAACCAAACCCATTGAAATTATCTTTGTTCCAATATATAAAAAAAGAATTATAAATTGTACAATTAGCAACTCATCCATATCTTTAGTCATCCCCTCTAAGTGAGTTTGACATCCCCTGCTGGAAAAGTATTAATTTCTTCTTGCCCGAGATACAATTAATCCACAATAGATGACTTGTTCATGATTTTCACATTAAAATGTTCAAATCAAGGGAATTGCACAAACTTTCCTAAGAGTATTTTTAGGATTAATTCTGAAAGTGGTATGTAAGCGAAGATGGTCTTCACTCATTTTCTATTCGTTCTCTCGAAGTTTTGAGTACCCCTTTCAAGAAAATTACCAATGCACACCCGTCTTTAGACCCATTAGTCTCAAGAAGCAATAATGCACTCACAATTCTGAGCCTATCTTGAACATTCCAACGTAATTAGTTAAGTACAATTTGGATGCCCGAAAGGGAGGTCAACAGCTGATGTAACTGTTTCTCTAATGAAAAAAAGTGCTTAAAAGCATTGAAGCAAAGGGGACTTTGCTCAGCGGCTTGAGAACAGCTTTCAACTCCGTGCATCATACTTTTCTTGTAAGTAAATCGAACCACTACAGTATAAATGGCACTGGCTTTGAAATCTGTAGGATGTACCTCATATCAAAAACTGCAAACGAATTGTCTACATTGGAGATAAATGGTCAAACAGCAGAGCTGAAATGTGGTGTCCCCCAAGGTATCCTCAGATCTTTGCTATTTTTACCAGTAATTAATTATCTACCCACTGATACACCCACTCACTCAATAATATACTCTAATGATAGCACATTCAATACCAATCTTCAAACACAAAATTTTTAATAACAGATGCTTTGTCCCTAGCTGATCAGCAACTCAGAAATTATGGTTTTGAAAGTAAAATTCAACAACTGCGTGTCAGCCTAAGAGGCTCACTCAGAGATGAATATTCACAAAACATTAAATCATTACATATTGCAGTTGATAACAATTTATACCACAAAATATAACTGCCAAGCTACCCAGTGAAACATTCTTAAGGAATTTCAAAATCCATCCATCAGACATTTATTTAAGATGCGTTTAGTTTGTAGTATTCCAAAGCATAATTTTGTACGGAATTTTACTCTCCAGCCTCTTACATGACATTCTCCAGCTTCAGTAAAAGGCTGTTAGAATAATATCATAATCACACAAAGTAGCTAACTGTAAGATATTGTTCATAAGGTTAAATTTGTTAACAGTTATAAATGATATATCTATACATTTTATTCTTACCTAGAAAGTCTTTTGTCTAATAACCAAATTAGGTAAAACGTGTATGCTTAAACATGAGAAATCATGGGGTGACTTACCATTCCTTATCACAAACTATGACTTTAAAGAGCTAGAAGTTATTGTTTAAGGTAAGTTACCTAATTGCTTTCAAAAAAAAGTTTCGTAAGAGGTTGATGGAAACACCCTTCAACTCCATTCCGAAAGTTTTTGAATATACTGTGCACAGTGAAATGTCTTTACAATGAACACCAATATATCAGAAATTTCATTTCAATGAAATTATTTTTAGATACGAGCCAATTTGCCTATGGATTACATGTAAAATAATTTCATTTCAATGAAATTAGAACTTTCATTATAGCGAATCAAATAATTTCACATTTTGCTTCTGTTTTTAACTTGAGTTCAAAACATAACTGAATTTATCTAACAAACAAACATTTTTTCTCATTTTAGCATGTTTATTCAAATGATTCAACCCTGCTAATCTCCATTTAGAGATCTATAGAAGAATGAGAGGACCAAGAGAATTAAGAGATATGCAGAGATCATTAATTCTATCTTAGTAGACGTTTTTAATTCATTAATACAATTGGTGGTGCAATGAATGTCTTCCAATGCAAGAAGTCAGGCTATCAGTTGAGAAGATGCACAAAGTTAACAAACAACCAATATCATATCTCAATGGTATTGTTTGATTTCCAATTGTACAGATCAAAAATGCAAACCTTTAAATACAAAATTAATAAAATTAAGTAAAATAAAATAATTTTCAAATTTAATTGGAAAAACTAAAATTAAAATTTTGCTGAAAAGTTATGTAAACCTTTCTGCTACTTGCCACTCACTGTATATAATAATTTTGTAATCCTTCATTTAATATATATTAAGCTTTTTCAGATGCAAATTCACATCGAAGTAATGAAGATCCTGCAACGAATATACTGCAAGACAGTGTTTGACAAACCTTCGTTCAGGAACACAGCCCATGCCAGGGGCAACTCAGAGTTCTCTTTGCTTCCCAGACTTGTTGACCACTGAAAGGGTCAGCAAGTGCAAACACACAAAACAGGTCCCTTACATCAAATACTGCACCACATGCCTCATCACGCTGAAGTTTTGGACCCAGTACCACGATCTTTGCATTGTGTCATTTTTGAGGAGAGCCATGCTTCTACACTTAAATTGATTAACTTTTCCTAAATATCATGTTTAACAATTCCAAGAGATTACATTTAACATTTCCGAAACATCACATTTAACTTTTGCTAAAGATCATGTGTAAACATTGAAAGTATTGTTTTCAGCATAATGCTGGAGAAGACAGCAAGTGTAAAAATTAATCAAAAATAAAATATACAAGAAAACTTCAATTATAAGTTTTTCAAGGGATACAAAAAATGTATAAGTGAGAAAAAAGCAAAGACTGAACATTAGGCAAATCTAGGAGCAAAATAAAAACTTAATATATTGACAATACTTTTGTGTTAGAATATAATATGCACGTAATATTTTCAATACATAACATTTTCAAGAAAGAAAGTTCTCACTTTTGAAAAGAGTGATCTTAGACTATTTGCTTTTCTCTGCACCAAAAGAATAAATTAGCCCACCAAAATGTGACAACTGTCCCATTATTGCCCACATTACTCGATTTACGTGTTTTGCAAACAAATAAGACAGATTTTTAATGTGCAGTTGACAAAAAACGCAAACCCACTGTAGAACTCTAGTGTCATTATCCTTGTGTCCTGTAGTTTTGTTCTGTCTCCCTCGGGTTCCAATGGAAAGCAGACAGGCCTTGCTTACAAAACCCCTATTTTATGCCACTCTAGGGACTGGTCAAAAAAAGTATAAAATCGAGAAAAATGTAAAATTGAGAAAACTATTTTTTTTTGCACAAATTTGGTTCCAAAACATATTGTAATTCTAAAAATAATAAATAATACATTAAAACTTCAATTGAAAAGAAATGAAAGAAACTAGTGGTGCTAAAATAGCATTACTTTCTTGCCCATACTTTCACACAAAATTATGCGAAAAGTACTAAAATTTTTTAAAAACGATGCGGGACCTTATCTCAAAATCTATTTTTAAAGAACAGATTTCTCTAAGGGAAAAATCTGTATCTTCATAAATTTAGTACTAGGAAGATACCGAAAAAAGTTTGAACTATTGTAATTTTTGAAAAACTAGTTTTCAACAAACATGAGAACTGCACCATTCACGTAAACATCCTTCTCATTATCCAACAACAAAATTTAATCAAAAACGATGAAGTATGTTTTTTGAAAATGTCCCAATATTACAATAACAGTTTTAAATTCGAGGGGCCATGACATCAGCCAGATCGATAGGGAAATACCAATTTTGGAGAAAATGAGCTGAATGGTTTAGCTACCAGCATTGTTCACAAAACGGATGGACAGACGTTTGGCGTCAACCGATTTTTCAGTATCAAGGACCCTCAAAACATGGATTCTGGCTATTCCACATGTTAGAGGATTTTTTTTCTAAATTTAGTTAATCGATTTAAACATTTTTTTTTGTTACCAGGGCCCGGCAATAAGAGTTTTTCTGCCGAAAATTGGCTGCTTTTTTCCGCAGCTTTACAAAACTTTCTCTCTAGTGTGTAAGCAGTAGCGAGAAAGTAAAATCCAGCAACTGACTTATCACTGGCGACAAACTAACTCAACAACAAACACACGGACCTAGTCCTGGAATATTACTCAACCAACTAATTAAGAACATTCACTAAGATATACTCCGATTTGTAAATTAGCAAAATGCAAAACATTTATATATATTCCCAATGACACCAGCATTGCCGCCTTTTCTTTCAGAACGTCCGTCTTAAATTAAGTCCTGTCATGCAGAAATCTTAAAAAATTAAATCGGGGTTTTAATACACAGTAGGACTTCACAAGTCAGGTGCAAAATCAAGGAAAACTTAAAATCGAGGAAAATTATACATTACTTATAAGGATGTTTTGCTGGGACTACTCATTTATGATGTAAATTCCGGGAAAACGTAAAATTGGGGATCGTAAATCGAAGTTTCACTGTAGAGCCAACCAATCTGAACACTGATCCATACACAGATTCCTTGGGCTCCTCTCGGATGAAGTAATGTTCTTGCTTACCAGTCACCTATGATGGTATGTATAGGCAGGAGTTTCATCATGGATGTAAAAAAAAATTTTTTTTTATGATACGTTTTTGCGATACTCTTTAAAGTTGGATAGATATATGTTGACAGAAGTCTGGGGAAACGTTTGTTAGAGAGCTCCCATGAAATTATGATGCACTCCCACCATGATCCCCATTTTAGTGACAGTGTTGGAAATGTTGTCTTGTGATGTCACTTCATGGCATGTCATTTTTGCTGACCTAGCTGATCTTAATAATTTACTTTCTTCAGCATAACAAAAAGGCACAGAGAGAAAATAATTACTGAGGTCTCCACTATTTCATTATATCGGTATACTTCTGTATTTAGTGTACAGAAAGTACTGTAAGGCAGCAAGAAAAATAGCTAATTTTTTTTACAGTAAAACATGTTTTGTGGGTCTCTGGTACAGTGACTAGTCACAACAAATTCCTTAACGTTTCCTCAATACCTTGATTTTCTCAGACTGTTGACAATGAAAATTACAAACATTATATTACACACCTACCACAATGAACAATTACTGTGACTCTTGGGAGAACAATGGAAGACAAACACTTGTGGTGACTCCTCTAAGGGATAACATTACGTTGATAAAAATACCCCAAGATTAAAACCGTGAAGATCTGACATACAAAATTTTACTATTATATATATGAAATGTAAAAAGGTCCAAGTTTGCAATTATTCACTTGATCTATATTACACACAAACAAATATAACAATAAAACTTAAGATTCTGATAATTACCTCTATTAAATGAGGAGGAAATTCATTGAAATGAGCAATAGCTGCCACATGTTCACAGTATTTATGATAATCCTTCAACCTAGATTTGAATCTATCCAAAGCTGCAATGCCAAAATAGTACATCTTGCTTCCCTGAGTTTTTCTTAATGCATCCAATACAAAGCGAAGTGCCAAGCCAAGTGCCATGTAACTGCTGTAACATAAAAGGGAAATTTCAATTAACCAATACTTCAAATTGTGGCAATACTTCAATGCATATAAGCAAAATAGAAATGTATACTATCACTCACCTGACAAGTCCACGCTCAATAATCCCTCCAAAGAGCTGTGCAGTGATGTGAAGTTCTTTATCTGGATACTGAGGGAACCATCGATATTCTTCAAAGAGGTTCCGAAGCATACAGTTAAATACTTCCTGGAATTAAATTAATAAATTACATAGAGAGCTTTAAAGTTTTACACTCATCAATTTCTACATTATTGTAGTGGGTTTTGGGTCTTCACTTGTAATTATTAGTGTTTCACACAATTGTTTTCCATGGTCTCAATTTTCATTAAAATAATATAAAAACTATAGATCTGAAAAAAGGTCTACATTACATACCCTTTCACGCTTGTTGGGAGAATCTTGGAACTTTTTTAACATATCAAGAACTTCATCAATTGATAAAGTTGGATGAGGGGGATGATTATAAATTCGTTGGAAATAGCTATTGGCTTCATCCTCAACTTCTTTGGATACTGTCCCAGACATTTCAGGAAAAAGTGTGGATGTATCTCCTGCAAAGGACAGCAAAGATTTACACACCTTTCTACTAAAATAATTCTCTCACATCCACACACACAATACCATATTCTTCATGTATTTAATTAATTTTAATTATAAACAAATCATATATTTAAATTTTGAAGATATTCATACTTAGTGACTTTTTGGCCTCAACACATTTCACACTAACAACCTTAGAAGGCACCTCATACAAACTAACAGATATTCTATAAGAAAACATTCTTGAATATAGCCATTTGAGAGACACCATTTAGCGTATTTCTTAGTTTCTCTTACACATACCCAGTCGTGTCTTTTCCACTCCAGGCTGAGGTGCCAAGCTTCGACCCAAGGCATTCATTGTGCTCACTCCCATGCCTGGAACTAATGATGTGGCTGAGGGTCCCGGGCCCACCTGAGTGCCTACAGGTCCTGAATGTTGCAATTGGGAACCCAAGGGGATCATTGGGAATGGGCTCTGAGATGGTCCAGGGGCATTGGGACCCATTAGACGGGAGGGAGAACCTGGTGTTGAAACTAAAGGCCCCAGAGCTGCAGGTAAATTGAAGGCTGTGCTGCTAGGAGGTCCAAGACTTCCAGGGGCCCCAGTCAAATTGATGTTAGCAAGACTAGATCCAATATTGGCAATAGGATCAACTTGTGAAGCAGAGAATAACTAAAAACAAACATAACACACACGTTAAAATTGATTGAAGTTTACATATGAAATAAATATTCTCATACACACACAAATCATTCCATACACAAGAAATGTTTGGACTCAGGGCATGAAATTAAAGCATTGTTGATTTTGACTTGCCGAACACAAACTGTTCTTCACTGACAAAATCAGGAAGATTCATCTAAAATGGTAAAGCTTTCTTTGTGAAAAGATTAGTGACAACAATATATTCATTAGTATTTTCTTATTTTTACATGTTACCTGGAGCAAAATAATAGGTTTACATACCAAAAAAGAATCAGATAATTTGGTAACTTAACCATAAACATATGTGGGATAATAAATTTTAACACATCACTATTACTACTACTGCTTACTTCTCAGTTTTCCTGCATCTATAGGTGTGCATGTCTATAAATAAAGTTCCTTTTTTTATCTTCAGCTAAAAAAATGCATTTGGCAAAGTGTGTTAATTAAGTTAATGAAGACAATTTAATATCATTGCTAATCTTTCTATTATTGACCTATCAAAAAACATAATAGTCCTGCTGTTTTAAATTTCATAGCTCATTATTTTCAGGATGATGCTTTCAGATCTTATATGGCTGATACAGCTAATACAGTAAAACCTGTTCATGGCTGAAACCTGCCTTTGCTGGAAAACAATCTCAGAACAGACTACTTTACCATGCAAAGTATACTGGATATGCCAGAAACCTGACTAATATGGAAATGGAAAGGAATTTTTAGTTCGAAGGTATTAATGTTTTGGATAAGATGGAAAACAAACATTGTTTTAAAATTAAATATTGATTTGTAAGTGTGGTGACATTGTACCAAGAGACTCAGCTTGTCCATTAACTTCTTCAGCTACCCTCGTCTGAACATCGTATTTCCTATGCTACTCGTGCGAAAGCCACTGTTTATTTGCGATAACACTGACCTTCACAAGCCTATGACTCTTGTGAAGGAACGAGAGTCGCGAAGTGTGATCCTTCTACAGTTTCTGTAATACGTGCTCTGGGTTCAGTGGTTCTAAACATTTAATGTTGTTCAGTCCAACGAACTACAGGTATTGTATTAATGAAGTGTTTATGATGTCAGGCAGCAAACTGACAATGTTTACTCTGGGCGAGAGAATCAAGACAAATTGAAGTACATGAACAAAGCAACACGTCAAAGTTTCAATAAATAAATTTAAAGTTGGGAAAGCTCAAGTCTATGACACCTTATAAACAAAGACAAAATCAAGAATGAATGGTTAAAAGAAATTTTTGATAGGTGGTTATCACAATATTCGCAAGGACTTAGGCAAATAGACAAAGCCTAAATCATCAGATGAATTCATTTGTTTCTACACATAGAGAAAAATAATATTTCTTTTACTTTTTAAGGTGTTCTTTGTTTCATTAGACATTGTGTTGCATGTCTATATCATTTTCTTTGTCTCTTGGGATATTTGTTTGAAATGTAGTTTTTTAGGCAAGAAACTGCTCATACAAACTATTCCATCTTTAAATGATTGCATTTTTTGAATTATTTTTGGCAGTCATCATTGTAAACCCGATTAAGCTGGAAACCTGTTCAACATGGAAGAAAATGTTGGACCCATATGATTCAGCCTTAGACAGGTTTTACTATATTACATGGCTTTTGTGTTTTCATTGTCTTTTGTCAGTATTTCATGAGCTTGTTTGTTTTTTGTGGGTTTCCCCGTTTCATTTATGATTCATACATACATTGAATTGGAGAAGTGAAATGATGCCACTCTACTGGGTGCCCTGTATTGATCAGAATCAATTATTTAGAATGTTACCGTAAGTTTTTGTGTAGAAACTTTATAGCATTTATTGTTATTCAACTCCTTTAAAGTATGACATAAGTGTTTGGAAAAAAGAACATTGGAATAAAATGATTTGGAGAGACTGAAGAATGTTTTCTTTTAATTGCATAGCCCTAAGACCAGAGCCTTCTCATGAAATTGGACAAGTGTACTGAAGCTACTTAGCACCTTACACATTTGAGATTATATGTATATAAATAACACCATTCTGCAAATGCTGGCATTTGTTGTACATGCTTACAAAAATACATTTGTTCTGTTGGCTGGCCAAATCAATCCATACTTCACTTTTACCATCCATGTGGTTGGTACAGTGACACAGGTTGAGCAAAAATAGAGTCCATTTCTAGTAACTAAATAATAACCAAGCAAACACCTACATTCAAATTTTACTCAAACATCCCTTACCTGTCCTCCCAAAGATGATGCATTGAAAGGTGGCTCTATGCCCCGGTGAGTCCTGAGTACTCCAGGAGGTGGTTGTCGTGGTTTACTCATGAGGATACTACAATTAGCCACCATTGTAAGAATTGCTTCAGATAGTTCTTGAGAAACACTCCTGTAAAGAGAATGAAAATGCACCATAGTTGCAACACAGCATACAATCACTCAATAAATTGAGCTTTAATAGGTAAATTACATTCTTTTAACATAAAAAGAGATAAGAGTTCAAACAATCTTACATGAAAAGAGAAATGAAGATTTGGCAAACTCAAGGGGTAAGAACTAAGGTTAATTGACACTGCTAATACAATTAAGAAAATTTGCAACTAAATGTAATCAGAAATACATTTTGGAGTGATTTACAATTCATGGAATTACAATATAATATGAGCAGAGTAATAAATACAGGACAACCCCGTATTTATGTTCCCTGAATTTATGTTTTCCTGCAGTTTACACAGATTTTCCCAGGTCCCTTTCATTTTTCTATATTCACATTGTAAAGTTATCCCCACTTTTACACTTTCAAAATTTCAAAAATTAAATTTTTCCTGTCTTTTGCACCTTTTGAAGCCATCTCAGATCTGCGAACATCACTTCATGATATTTTTGCTTTCTCTTCCAACTGTTTTCTCTCACGATATTTATCTCTGATTTATCTTGTTGACTATGAATTATGGTTTAGTTTGAAGTTCATTCACACCAGTAAAGTTCTAGTGTAATGTGGTCCTCGCTAAAGCATAGGGATGAGTATCAAAGCAGAGTATAGTAATGTGCTGGATATTGTACTTTTGCTTTATTTTAAGAAAGTTTTAATTTGAATAAAGTATTAATTCTGCCCTGTAATGGATTTAAAAAGAACAAGAACGTCTATCTATTCAAGAAAAATCAAAAATTCTAGAGGAATTTGAAGTCCAAAAAAGAACACTTGTGTTAACTAAAAAGTTGGGGATATCGGAGTCATCTCCTATTTTATTTCAGTAGTATACATGCCTTTGCGGCTCTCACACGCAACCAATCTTTATAATTGACAATACAATCAAAATAATTGACAACTGACTTTACAACACTCTGCCACACACATGAATCTATATTGTTAAATAACTCCTAAACAAACCATTTTAGGGCCTAAAAAACTAAAATTTCGAGGTCAAAAGCATCAAAGAAATATTTCTCACATTGTAATCTACAGGACAAGATCTTTTTGAACATTCTATTACATTTTTGCTGGTTCGACATCTCGAGTCTACCCCACCTGTTCAGAGTCTGTAGAATGCAACTGTATGTAAACTTAAACTAATTACTTGATATTCTATGGGATTGAATTACACGGGTGTACCTCTCTGCTCGGTAATAAGGTTAAATAAGAATAGTTTGTATCGACAAAGGTGTATTGTATTGTTATCAATTACAAGGAGACAGAACAAATGACAGACGATAAGGGGGTCTTGAAGAAAAAGATATTTTACTGGCTTAATATGGAAATGGAAAAATAGGGAAGAGGGTGGTTTAACATGCAAGAGTTCTCACGTGGGTACGCTAGTCCACTCTTTAACATGATAGTAAGAAACAAGGACTCAATAATTAAAAGTGTAAATGAAAGTGGATATTTTTGCAAGAAGAGGAAGTGCGCCAGCTGTTCAAAGGATTTAGAGTTGGAGGAAATTCTGAAGAACTGGAACACGTTCTTCGAATTTCACTGTGAGTGGCATGTTATGTGAAATAGCCCTGACTGTGGTGGATAAGCCATTGAGAACTTCTTCGCATTTAATGGCTGGCTTGATCGATTCAAAACATGTTACAATATTGTTTATAAGGTTGTGTGTGGAGAAGGAAATGTGCCAGAAAAAGTGTTTGGGAATGGCAACAGGGGAAACTCATGAACCTCATAAAGGAGTATTCATCCAAGGGCATCTTCAACAGAGATGAAACCAGTCTTCCAGGCAGATAAAACTAGTTTTGTGTTCTTCTGAAGAAAATTTTCACTTTTAAAGGGGAGAATTGCCATGGAGGCAGAAACGGTAAACTTAGGCTTACTGTGACATTGGGACTGAATGCTGATGGTTTTGAAAAGCTTCATCCATTTGTTGTAAGAAAGCTCATGAAACCTCCATGCTTCCAGAAAGTGAAAACATTGCCCACAAAACACGAGTCCAATAAAAAAGCTTGGATGACTTCCAACCTTTTTGAGAGGCAAACGTACGCTCTTGATGCGAAGATGGGAATACAGAACAGAAAAATTATTTTATTTGTTAATCAGAACCATGTTCATCAAAAGCAAATGAACTTGAAAAATATTAGAATTGAATTCTTACCGGCAAACTACACAAGCAAGCTACAGCCAATGGAGTTAGGCATAATCCACGCTTTTAAAACCTACTACAGAAAAATTGTTGAGCAGAGATTATTATTAGGCTTGATGGAGTCGGGGAAGGACACCAGGAATTTAAATTATCTACCCTTAATGCACTGCATTATATTGCAAAGGCATGGAAAGATGTAAATCAATCCACTACCTGCAACAGTTTTAGAAAACCTGGCTTCTTCCAAACACAAGGATGAAGTAAGGGAGGAAGAGAAAGAAGAAGATAATGATCTTGATTCTGCAAGAGAAAAGTTGAAAATGGATTACGAAGTTAAAGATTTCCTCCATTTTAATGAAACTATAATCGATTCAGTTCAGGGAGAAAACTAAAGGGAAAGAAGGGATCGAGATTTTGATGGTGCTGATGACAAAAATGGTGACAGTAGTGTGCATACTTGTGAAGAAGTAGTTTGTGAAATAAACAATATATTACTGCACAGATGGTTACTTTATTTGATTTGTTAATGTATATGAACTTGAAAAGCAAGTTGAAAGAATTCACCAAAAGAAGGCAAAACAATCATCAGTATTTTCAAAAAGTACTATAATTCTTGTGTTTTAAAGTGGAAAACAAAAGAAGGACAAAAATACTTAATGATAGTTAATTCTAATAATAAAAGTGAATAGTAAATTTTTAGTATTTTATTATGTGTTCAAAAAGATTTTGCCTCCGTTTACACTTTTCCATAATTTACACTATTGTTTCTCAGTCCCTTGAAAAGTGTAAAAGAGGGGTTCTACTGTATTTGAAAAGTGTAAAAATAAAATAATTAAATGTAGTACTATATATATGAAAGTAAATAATAATAATAAAATTATATTTATTCTTCTCAGTAAAACATGTTTGAGACATTTTTTCTCTTTGTCAACATCGCTTCAAATGAAACTTCTTTTTGAAATGTATTACTTGACTGCCCAAGTAACACATTCAAATCTAATTTACTACAAAACAAAGCTACAACTTCGCATTAGTGAATCATTCATGATTTGCTTTCATTTAATTTAAAGCAACAAACTGGAAAGGGAATGAACACAGTATGAAAGAACAAAGTTTAACATACCCAGCGCAGACTTGTAAACACGCTAGCATAGTCGTAAGTGTTTCATGTGGAAGTTGAGCTCCTTTTGGTAAATTTTCACCTTCTTTCACGATATTTCCCATTATTTGAGGGCATCTCCGCTACAGAAAATTCATTTTCATTACAAAAATAACACAGAATACTAGTATTGCAACAAAAATGCAAATCGTAAAAGCTGTACCTGCAAAAACTTTACACAAGCTGATATAAATGGTTCTCCATGTTCACGTATTTTGTCAGTAATCCATTTTTCTAGTTTTAAGTATTCTCTTCTTGAGGCTAAACAGGCAAGATCGATGACAAATGGAAAAGACTGAGCATTAAGAAGCATTGACAAAGCCTGAAAAATCATGATAGAATTGATGTTAATATTAAACAATTCATTAGAAACATAATAGACATGTACCAACTTAAAACCTTACTTTCAAGTCCTGAGCAACATCAAGAATCCGAGAGAGACGAGTTTGGTCATTGTCGCCTCTAATGTACCACTCAGCCATGGCGTGCATTATTATTTGCTTTATATTGATACTCTGCATAAAAAAAACAACATTTTTTTAAAATTGCAATATTTCAACCAACAAAAATCCAAATATTGGCAAAAAACTGTGTACCTGGGAATGCCAAGCATGATGAAGAATAATAGCAGAATTTGGATGATTGCCCAAAAACACAGGAATCAGATTAGTAAGTAGATCATGACAAAGTCCGGCAATAGGTGGACTAATATGGAGAAGTCCTAGTACAAGAACATCAGGACAATGTTGGATTGGAAATTTAAACAATTCTTGAACTTGGGTGTAAAGTCCTCGATCAGACAGATGAAGTAACGTTTCAATCAGATCCAATGATCGCCACATTGTAATTTCTTTATTGTCACTTTCAGGAGAAGCTTTCAAAATATCCACATTAACTGAGTGGAAGGGATAATCAGCATAACAAATAAGGTCAGGATTTTTCAAAATTTGTTGTACAAATGAAAACTGTAACAGAAAATATAAATGTACACAAAATAAGCAATAAATTGGGCACTCTACTCATAATGTATATTATTAATTACAAAGCTTACATTCAAAGAACTCTGGATTTGTAAAATGGATTGCATTCAGTTCATTACATATGTTTTAAGAAAAACAAAGATCAAACACTTTCCCAGAAAATTTCATTTAAATATAATATCTTGTAGTTTAGACCTGATATTAATATTAACTAGGTATTAACACTTCACATTTACCTGACTTTCTGGATTTTTCCAATGATGGTATGTGACTTCAATAAGAGGATACAAGTCAGGATGAAAATTTTGACTTGGCAGACCAAGACGAAATGCAGTAAGAAGCAGAGACAAACCTTGGCGGTCTTTAACGAGAAAGTCAGGGTGGTCAAGCTCCAAAACAACTTCATTCCAAGGTAGATTAGGAACCTATACAAACAAAAACAATTTATTATCTTCTCTATTATAGTTCTTGTAAGTTGGCATAATTATATCAAGAATATTATACACCCACTGATTTTATATATATATATATATATATATATATATATATATATATATATATATATATATATATATATATATATATATATATATATATATATATATATATATATATATATATATATATATATATATATATATATATATATATATCCTGAAGAAAATTTGATTTAAATACCTTAAATACCTTTAAATACTTTTCCTTCATTCAAGAAGCTTTTTATAAACATTTTTGTTTATCAAAACTCAGTCAGTAAACAAAATCCTCCTACATGTATGGCCTGTTAGGGCAACAGTTAACTCCAGTAAAAATAATAAACCTCACTGGTGAATTGTAATCAATTCATGAACCAACTGGGTGATACTAAGCAAACTAGATATTCAACTGTCTGTTAAATCTCCTGGCAACCAAAGTATGTGTGTTGTCAATGACATAGGTCACAGTAATGTGCTTCTCTCACTCCTGTATTTCTCCTAAGGAGTCTTATGACATGTAAGAATCTCAAAATCTGCTTTCTCATTCAAGAGCAACGAGGAAGTTCAGCTTGCAAAAAGTCCCTGTTACATTTGAGTGAACTTCTTAACTCTCCAACTCAAAAAGTTTGTTTTGTTAACATGCGGTATACAAATGCCTCTTGAATTGTCCAGTTTTGACCTACTGTATAAATGATATGTGTATTTTGTTTAATTACTAAAGCAAATACTCAAAAGCCATACTAAATTTATATTGGAACGCTGATTAGGAGGATCCCAATATCCGAGTAGCATCAAAATGTAATTGAGCAAGTGAATGCACATTTTTGAGTTTTGGGGTAGAAGACAAGGTCTTATCCATTATGACATGAATGAAAGCCTATTAAGATTGGTATACATGTGTGCATTAATTCCCACTCAGAGAAACTTCTATGCTCAAGTTGAAAGTTATAGCACTATTAGATAACTAACATGATTCTGTTAGTTACCTCTTTAGTTAGAAAGTACTACACTAACAGCACACAATTGGTATGTGTCATTTCGGTTACATTTAAAAACATCCTTTGATTACTGTTTCAAAATCTAAGGTGAAAGCATTTGACTTTACACCTTTTGATTGGCTCTTTTAAATCCGCTTCCTGTTTTTGGAGTTTCTTTACAAACTAATTTTAGTTTCTGGAATTATATTTATAATAACTGAAGGAACAGAGAAAGAAATAATCTTTCACAATATAGTACATACATTGTTTTTTAAATGTTACAGTTACATTACACAGATTTCTTCCGACCTCTTTTTTACTATTTGATCCAAGAACATGTATGTTTGTAGTGTACCAAAGCAGAAAATCCTAGTGTTCACATTAAGTCAAAAGCATAATTCATCACAAATAACTGTAATCACTATAATCACTGTATTTTTGGTAAAAGCACACATGTAGCAGATGATTGCTGGACATTGTGTTTTTACATGCTCCCTAAACTTTGCATTTAAAAACACTCAATCTTCAAACTTAAAAAAATTTGCTACCATCATTTCACTATTTGCTACCTTCATTTCGCATATAACAGCTATGTTGTATAGGTAACTGTATATAACTATGCATGCACTGTGAAATGTCAACTGCTTTTGATATATGGATTACATCTTGCGCAACAAACCAACCACGACCAATTACACCAAGTCCATGAAGTTGGTCTTAGAAATTACAAACTGAGGAAATCGTGGCAGATAAGTGTTAACTCATTCCTTCAAACTTTAAGACGTTATTAAAATTAGTGTTCATACTATAAAACCGGTTAATTATAGCAAGCTATAACACATTTGGGACGGCCTACCTTTCAATTGAAGCAAAAATCACAAAATTTGATTATGAAGAAAACTCAAATTTCTTTCTAGACGAAAACCTTTACCATTTTAAATATATAGATTACACCATAATAGTTTCATCTCTGAGCATTACTGTTGAAGGCTAGTTTCGTAACAATTAGAGGTAATCCACAATGGTTTGCATCTCTGGATTGTGAATTTTACACATAATTGGTAGTGACAGGATTAGAATTTAAATGTGGTAATTAAAAATGTTTCTATCACCTGTTTAAGTTCAACATATTGGTAAAGGAATCTTTCATTATTACTAATTACACCAACAACTCTATTTACAAAATTTTGGTCACTTGCAAGAATTCAAACCATGCAAAAAAAACTTTGCCACAAGCACTTCCTCCTGTGTAGTAATTACTGCTTTTCTGTGAACAGACACCTTATAGAATTTTGCTGATAACGGCTCTTGGCATTTGAAAGGACTGTCACTTTGATCTTAAGTTACTCATCACTGCTTCACATCTGTACATTTATTTTCTTTTCCTCTAGAGTTCAGGCAAGTCAAATTCTCATTTTTTGGGGTGACCAGCGATTTCCCTGCATTTTTCTGAATAATTTCCGCATTTCAATTTCCCTGATTTTTCTGTCACCCCATACAGCCAAGAGATTTCCACATGTTACCTCCATACATGCGACATATTTCTTTGTTGACCCCATGAAAAATAGATTGAGATTCAGTTTTGATATAGCCCTTGCCAATGAATACAAAATTTGCTTCAAAAGCTGTTAGATCATATGGCAGAATTATAAACAGAAGAGAAGAAAATCTTGCAAATGGCATTCCATTTTCAAACTAGAAAAATTAAATGACGTAAAACAGGCAAGGAATGCAGAAACTAAAGATTATCTTACCTATGTAGAATAACAAAGAAAACAAAGGAAATCGATCTCAAAGCTTTTGAAGCATAAAAATGAGTTTAATCCTTCTTCTAAAATACTTACAACAAATATCAACCTTTTTCAAGATAAATTGAAAGAAAAATGCATTCACTATAATAAAATATTCAAAAATGTTTTAGAAAAAGATTCCATCGAGGATCAAAATGCCAATACATTAAAATAAATGGTTAAAAAATATACAAGTCTGTTTATAAAATAAGGCATAAATCTATGTAACATTAGTAACTCTCGTCAACATAAAGCTTTAAATCACACACAATGACTTCCCCAAATTTATTGTACCATGAACTTGACTAAGAATAATTTCTTGACAAAATGTTTCAAACAAAAACTATTAAAATAGGCTAACCTTTTGTTATTTTCAAACAAATGCAAATGGTCTTGTCAACCTCAAATAGCCACAGCAAAAATTAAAACACAAATTAAGATTTTCTATGGATTTCAAAATGGAATAATACAATAGCAATAACTTACCAACTCTTTCAAAGTTTGAACAAAAATTTCAATATTCCAGGTTGTAGGATGATTGCCATCTTGCACATTTCCTCCTTTGTCTTTGTTAATTGAAGAAGAGTCACCGCTGTTGCCAGAGCCCCAGAAATTAGTGGGAGTCTGAAGCTGCACTTGGTCAACGCTGTCCAGTCCAGTGTGACTTCGAATCATCATTCCCAGCACGCGAGCTACTGCTGCTGGGGAAATTTCTCTCCCAGCCCCCATGTTAACCAATGCACTGCGACACTCTTCTAGAGAGGAGCAACAGCCATAGCCCAACTCCATCAACAAATCAGCCAGAGAACTTTCCATCTGAAAAAGCAAAGGCAACTGATTATTTGGTGTATTTTATGAATTTAGCTTCAAAGCAAAAGGGAGATGAGTCTTCCTACCATGTTGTTTGTCATTGTTGAGCTCTCCTGATTTACTTTATCCATAGGCAGGTCAGTATTACCAGGATACAAGAGAGGTGCTAACACCACAGGCACAAGCTCTCTAGGAAAATCTCGTCTCAAATTCTTCAGAAAGGTTTCTTTTGTTTCAGATGATACTCCTAATAAGAACAGTAATTCTTGAAAAAATTGACAAGTCAACAAATAATATGGCAATGATGATGATAATAATAAAATCATGAAAATACTATAACAATAAGTGGGAAGTATTACCAAAATCCTTGGGGCCAAACAGGAGATTTGTAAGAATCAAATGCAAAACGTCTGGAGTTGCGTCGTGAAGTCCTCCTTCTTGTTGACTATTACTGTTTTCTGACGGGAAAATGAACATGAACAATTTTTAGTATCACTATTAATTCAGTAAATTAACTGATGAAAATTTTCTCATTATTCTGTTGTTATTTAATCACAGAACAGATTACAGAGATAACAAACCTGTGTCTATGTATGAATGAATTAAATCAGGAAGTCTTTGTTTTACAAACTGGAAGGCAATGTTGTGAGTATCAGGATTGGAAGAACAAAGTAGGGCTAAACTGAAAACAACTTCTTGAACAGGTGTAAGTTTTAAAACTTTGCTTATTTGTGGCAGAAGCTGCAGTGAAGGCTTTAATGTCTGAAATAGAAAATATATCAGGGAAATCACAAGTACACACGCAAACCAATTAGCAGGTGTAGCATAAAATCAACTCTTCTAATATAATAGGATACTTACTTTTTGGTGATGTAAGGGGTTGTCAATAGCGTAGCAAAGATTAGAAATTAATGCTGGTTTTGTTAACAAGGCTGAACACTCCTGGCCGAGAAGCAGGATCTGGTGGAAGTCTTTATTGCTGCTACTTTTACTTCCCTCAGCACTGAAGTCAATGTGTGAGAAGAGACAACGCAGCAAATGTCTATCTGCTTCAAGACCGTGTGCAGTAACCAACTGAAGAAAAAGATTTTTCTTAATAAACAAAACGAGGTCTATTGCAATTATTTGTTACACATCAGTTTCAAATTGAGACTACACATTTGTAATAACAATGAAATACAATGTCTAATTTTACAATTGTTTAAAAGAAAATGAAATAATGATTTAAGCAGCATCTCATGATCCTTTTTGAATGTAGAAAGATTTGCATAAATATGCATGCAGAAATATTCACATAATAGTCATAAGTAATTTTTTGATAATGGCAACATGTATTAGAAACTATTATTCACAATGCAAACTGTCAAACACTCAAACAGTACCAACGTCAGACAATCTGGAAGTGAAAAATTGTATTTAATGTTTTCAGTTGTACCAGACTAAAAGCAAAATTTCTTATTACTAATTGTGTATAAGCAACACCAGCTATAAGAAAAGAATATTTAATTTATATCAAATCCTGCATTGTTAAAGTTCAAAGAAAAGAGAAACCTAAAGTAGTTTTGACTGAATAATGATACAACTGAACATACTATATCTTTCTGGAGGAGTATAAAGATAATTTTAAGTAAATTCAGATGATCTCTTGCATTTTGACTCAAATGAGGGAGAGATAATAAAGAAAATAAAAATACAGAAATATTACACATAATATTAGAGAATAAAAATTACATATAATATTAAAGAAAACTCATAGGTCAATGACATATTAAAGTTTAAAATTCGGACATGACACATGACCATCAATATTAAACTAATGTAGAAGTGTGCATTTTTCCTCTTAAATGGAAGCATGCAATGTTCATACCCATATTTAAATCTGGTGAAAGTAAATGGAATACTGAATAGTCCTATTACCATTAATATTTTACAAATTTTTCCAACCCTTTAACTTCTTTTTTAGTTTCACTCTCTCTCACAGATTCAAAATGCAAGATTGTTTGCTCTGAATACGTCATACGCAGAACACTTCAAATTTGCAATATTTGTATTTTATCCAGTTTCCATATTTGTAAAATTCAAATAAAATTTTTGATTTAATCAAATGTAAGTATCAGGGATGCTACAAAAGAAGAAAGCATAGATCTTTAGAGCCTAAAAATTTAATCCGATTGCTAAAAAAATAGGAAATTAATTGCATGTCCCTAATGGAATGCATATTTCATTAATATACATACAATGGTTCAATAATAAATTCAATAGTAAAATGAATGCACCAATTACATTCATCATTTATCTTTGTTATTGGTTTTGCCCGCGACAATGTTTACATCTAACAATTTCATTGAAAGAAGTAATACAAGAAAGTTAATCCCTTTTCAATTACATACAATACTAAACATATAAATAAAATTTGAGGTTATAGGTCCATCACAAGAAACAAAAAAAAATACTCAATTACTACAGGTTTCAAAATAATGTACAAAGCACTAGAAAGGAGGAAACTAATTCAATAAAAAGTAAAATAATCGTCAAAGAAAACACTCCATAAGGAAAGATATTCTTAAGACAGCTTTCTTTATGACTTATTGTGACTTCACATTTCTAGCTTCTTTACTTATTCTTCTTTCTTAACGGAACATCCTGGTGTCGTGTAAAATATTATTCAACGCAGTGAAAATCTGAGGGGATTTGAAGTCACTAAATTGAAGATAACTTCGTATTTTCAGTACAGTTGTAAAACATACGTAAATCATTTGACCCCCTTTCTTTTTCAATAGCAGACAACAAAGGGTTGTTCTTAATGCAAAGAATAGAGGAAAATGGTACTTACATTAGATAATTCCTGAGAACTTTGTTTAAAATTTTTCTTTGTTAAATTTGTAACCAAATAACTTATTTGTGACAAGGTAAAAGACAACGAGTCCAGGTTCATAGTTCCATGAATACGGCCTCGAAAGCTTCAAACACGTTTGAAGCTTTCTTTGGTATCCACGAAATGTTTCCCTGGGTTCCCTTCTCGTTGAAAGTGTAATTATTACATTGATAAAGGCCTAAGTCCAACATCGGGATGAATATTTTAGACTACAATTTCACAGCAACATCATGGCGAACACAAACAGATAACAGCTACATTTGCACATCGGCGGCCTTCGTAGTGAATCGGGCATGCTCGTATAATGTCCAAAATTTGCGTTGACCGCAGCACCATGCAGACACCATGATCATGGACTCTTTCGATTCTTCTGGCCTGCTTGTGGTATTTGTCAGGGAACGTCCAACATTGGCAACGAACAAGTCATCAGTGAGCTTTTGTAGTGTATTCAATTGTATTTATCGCGTTACGACCATCAACCAGACATTTACAAAATAAAAAAATTATAGTAAATACGAAGGATTGTTTATTTTTATGATGGTAACGTAATGTTTCAGCATGGCACGTCACAGAAACGTTCGTTCTATGAACTACAGTGATGGTAAGTAATGGAAAAGAGGATAACAGACGTATGCAAATTTGAATAAGAAGCAATAAATTCATGCAACTCTCCTTCAATGGTATAAATCGATTTTACAGAATATGATGGTTATGATGACGTGTACGGTCACTCTGTGGAAGATGAATACTGCATATCTCCTAGTGATGGTGAGTTTGTTTTCCTTTGAAAATGTGTGTAATAAAGTGAAAATATTAAATTTATGTGTTTATGTTGCAGAGGCCCAGTTTATGTACGACCGCACAAGGCAGCCTCAGATATCAGCATTCTTTAGTGAGCAAGACAACATAACAGAAGAAGATGAGAACCTTGAGCAAACTAATGACAGAAAAAATTCAGATTGTTTCATTCGACCAACATTAAGTGATTTAGAAGAAGCAAAGTTACGATCCTGTTTGGAAGAAATACGAAATGTTATTGGAGATAGTATCTCAGAAAAAATTCTTGTGGAAACTGTGTTAAAGTGTGACTTCAATGTTAATAAGTCTCTTGATACTATACTGAGTAACGCCACCTCATCTAATGAAATTAATAGTGGTGAGAATGTTGCAATACATTGTTAGGTCAATTTTGGTAGATGTTGATGAAATACTATTTACTAGTGTGTGTTTCCCATTTTGCAGAAGACCCCAAACCTCAACGTGTGAGAAGAGAGCGAGATAGAGGTGAGGCTTGTTTTTAAATTCAGTATTCCTAGATGTTAGAAATTTTTTTTTTTTTGATTCCAGAATGTTTAGACTTGCATATGTTCTATTTTAAATAATGAAGTACCTATGCGTTTTGAAAACTCAGGCTAATCTGGAGAACATAGGGGCCTCTACTCTGGAGAGTGTATGTTAGAGAAGTATTATAGAAAATTTGTGTAAATGAAGCCTTCCTAGTTCCTAAATGGATCTGATCTGTATTAAAATCTGATGAGAATATGTGAGCTCTGAGAGGTGCCAAGGTGTGTAGTGTTCTGTTATAATATAAATGTGGTTATGTGCCAATCAATTTTAATTTTTAATTCTATTAGTTACAGGCTGCTACTTGAGCTTCCGAATGCTAGGAATCATCATTTATGTTTCTCTAAAACATTCTGATCATGCACTTGAGTAATCTCCAGAGCAATTGTCCTTTTGTTCTTCAGTAATGGCCAAAATTATATTTTGAAGGGGGAAAAAAGTAATTGTATTAAAACAAATGAGAATACCTACCAGATGTAGAATTATCCTGATATGTACAGAAATATAGGTATTTCTGAGAAGTAATTTTATTACTAAAATTCCATACTGATGACCATTAAAATTCCAACACAAACTTGTGTGGTTGATCAAAGTACAACTTTCCATTAAATATTTCATAAATTCTACGAATTTTATGAATGATTTTCCATTAAATATCTACAATTCTTGAGTAGATGGAAATTTGAAAAACTACCACAAGATCTATGGATACTCTTAAGTAAAAGTGACAATTGACTTCAAATTGAGGCTTTGTCCACCATTACTTTTGACAATTGGGCATAACCTATTAGTTTTCAAAATATAATTGAAGGAGTGTGGGAAGGGAAGCAAACTAACTTTGTCATTTCAGGTGTGAACTCTTAAAAAATTCTACTCGTTTGTTGCTGCTGTTTTAAACATCAAACCAGTTCATGCCACTAGTACTATTCTTACAACAGTAAAATTTTGGAAAATTTATTGGCAAATTTTAAATATTGCAGTAATGAATAGTTTAGATTTTATTGCATTCAACCAAAACTATTTATATTTTTGCCATGTCAGGTATATTTGAAGCAAGTTTAGGTACAATTAAATATATTTGCCAAGGTATTTGATATTTTATTGAAAAGGAATCCCTAAACAGTTTTTAGATACCTACCCGGCAATATTGAAAAAAGTTTATTCATTTTCTTGTAATCAAAATAAGCATCAATAAAACTGATGCTAAAATCCTTGATTTAATGTAATAATAATTATTGATAAGGAATTGTTTGATAATAATGTTATGCAATTGAAACACAATATTTCTACTTTCATGTTTATCATAAAATGTGTGTATGTTGCTGATTATGAAGTCTGAATGAATAATGAACAGAGCATTTGACATTTTTCAGTTTTCTGTTTTTATTCTCTCTCTTTGGTAACATTGAAATTATCTGTAATGAAAGCAAAAATTTAAAGTTTGAAGCCACCCAAAACTTTGAGTGGTATGTTTCATTTATCTCTGCATTTAGTGCATTTGTCGCATATTAGTGAACATTGAGAAGTTGCCGTTTTAGAAGATACTTGCGTGCACTGTTCAAAATAATGCTATCAGAAAAAGTACATTTTTTAAATACATAAAAATTGCTTTGCTAATGTTAGTAGTTCTGGATTTTCTTTTTTTATCTGAAATTAGAAATTTGTATCTTTTCTTTCTCCATTCTCCTAGCTTTACAACTTTGAAGATGCCCTGAGAAGTGTTTGAGGGATAGGAAATATAGGGATTATGAGGCAAAAAGGCTGACGGGAATTCATTTTCACCAAGTACCATTCTGAACAAGGTTATGGTTATGGCAAGGTGAAAAACTAACAGTAATTTTGATAGTTTATGAACAGAAAACTTAAATATAACTTATTTCAGCATGTAGGAATGAGACAGTGTAGAAAAATGTAAGATTTATTTTAGTCTAGAAGCAAAAGTAAAAGGCTGCTGCACAAAACAACAAAAAATGGTTTTTCAAAAAGTAGTCTGCTCACTGCTTAAGAATAACAAATAGTATACACTTGTACAACTCTGCAACAGTTTAAATATTTTAACAAAAACAGTCTTCATGAGCACTGCAATAACACAAGTAGTATAGAGTATGTGGGTGTACAGTTCACTGGTATGTAATTCTTTATATACTAAGAATATCAACCAAGTTGTTCCCATAACCCTACATGTGAAAAGTAAATATGCGATAGTGGGTGGCCTCTTCCTTGGTGCTTTACTGTCACATGACTCTCCTGTGTTGTAAGTAATGACATAATGAGTATGAAAATTCAGTTGGTACACACAGTATGAGAATAGGTAGAATAATGCCTTCAAAATTTCCGTTTTTCAGTCAAAATCGAAACTGTTCCGTTGTTTTCCCAAGTTTCCAGGTATTTAACAAAATTATAAGCACCTCTCACATGATCAGAGGCTGCATAGTTGTCTTTCTGTTTCTGCATGCACGGGAAATTAGTACTATAGATTATTGATGGCCAACCCAGTTACTGCAAACAGCTATTTGGATGTTATTTTCTGCTGACTTCACTATTCTAATAAGAAAGTTTCTGAAAACATTCCCCACGAGGATCAATAACATCTTTTAATGAGACAGTAGCTTATTCGTGAATTGGCGTAATGATGTTAAACAAGAGTGTTCCATTGAATACAAAATATTATTTTATGTAGTAAGGGTATCCAGATATGAATTAATTTTGGTATATTGCTAGCTATATTGCAGAACTAGCAAAGTGGGAGTTTGTGAATGAAATTCAGTGCATTTGTGCATAAGTCATATGTTGTTTTCTGCAAATGATGAAATTTAAAAGATTATGTAGAAAAGCTTGTTTCATGAGGTCTCCGGAATTTTTTTTTTTAACTAACAAAATAAAAGTGCAATTTTGCTTTCATGAAATTTATGAAATATTTACCAACATAAAGAAATTTGATGAAAATACTTATGAAGTGAAACAATGTACAGGAGATTTTTTTCAGTTGATGGAGTCTTAGAGTTGATCTTGTCAGTATGGAATTTTTTGTAGCTGTTTTGGAATAGGCTACCGTAAGTTACATTTACAAATTGTGTAACATAAAGCAATCTTTTTTTCATGTTTTTCCTTCCGTGTGATCTGGTTTCTGACAACTCTTTTGGGTGCTGGCAATGTGTAAGGTAAGATTTCATAAATTTCCAAAGTGATTTGCAATGTGTAGTGAATCCTTGTGTTTTAAAACAATTGTCTGAAAATATTAATGTCATTGAATTGCGAGATTCTGAACAGAACACATGTCAAGATAATTCAATTAACAAGAAGAGTCAGGAGGATATTAGCAATAAATTGACTGCAAACGAAAACCAGGCTGCAGCTTGCTGCTCAATTCCTGAATTATGTGAAAAAAGAAGTCGGTTCCCTAGAATTACAACAAAAAAATTGAATTTGGACTACAATAGTTCCCTGCCCAATTGTAATCTTCTCACTTTAGTTCCAAGTCGTGAAGTAGTGATTGATAATCAGATAGCAAAGAATAAATTGAATGTTCACATAGAGGATTCAGTGCAAATAGGTGGTGTAAGTAGTCCTGCGAGAGTAGATAGTTGCTCAAGTAAATTGACAAGTAAAGGCATTTCAGGTGAGAAAATGGAAAAGCAAAACAATTTGTCCTTGAATGTAGTAGATACAAAGCTCCGTGTACCCCTCTATCATGAAATGGAAGTGGATATGTTGAACTCCTCTGATGAAGAATGTGCATCTTCCCCTTTAGTTTTGCTTGCCAAACAGCTGGCACATGCAGGTAAGGGAGACCAAGAAGAGCAGCAGTCAAAGCTGCTGCCAAAGAGCTCTACAGAAGAGGAAAAGGAAACAAAAGACCAGTGTGAGGCTTTTAGAAATTTGACAATAGGGGAGAGTGGCCTACAATCTATAGATTGTTTGCAGAGTAGTAAAGGGGTATCTGGCATTCTTGGGTCTGTTGAGGGAAGAGAAGGGCAAGCAGACAGTAGTAGCTCTCATGAAACAGATAACTCGGATGATGAGAATAGTCCTTTCTCTCCTTTAGCTGCTTTGGCAAACAGACATCAGAAGCACAAAAGTGCTGAGAGTTACTTGTTGGAGGAGCAGAAAATACAACTCATCAGCACCCAGAAGTATGAGGGCAATCTGCTAGGCAGAAAAGGCTTAAGTAAAATTGTCAGATCCAACATTTCTGAGTCCTCTAACAAAGACAAGGAAATGTCATCACCTTCATGTACCAGCCGAAGAGATTGCATTCTTAGAGATAAAAGTTCTGATGATGAAGAAAGCACTTTTTCACCTCTTGCTGCCTTGGCTGATAAGTTTAACAGAGGTAAAGGTGACAGTTCGTCTCGGAGTGACCTGAGCAGTTCTTCATCTGTGGCATCGGGATTAGACCAAAAATGTTCTCACATGCCAGCAGGGTGTTCTAGTACTGTTTTTATGAGTGGCAATGACGAAGGGAAGGAAAAGATCACAAAGATTCTTTGTAGATGCAAATCAGAAAGTGACAGCTATTCCAGCTCCAGCCCTTCATGTACATCCATGTGTATGAATATGAGCGGTGGAACATGTTACAGAGACCAATGTAGATCCCAAAGAAATATCCAGTGCTGTGACTCTGAACATGTTGGTGATGTTTCATTGTTGTCAAGTGCTGTTTCCAGGGACAGGGAATCAAGGACCCAAAAGAAATCAGCATCATCCCTCTCTGATTTAGCTTTCTTTCATCTCACAAGATCTGCTTCATGCGGTATGAAATCAGATCATGAATTAGCAAATAAAAGAATCCAATCTGATACTGGCATATCGAAATCAGTTCCTGGTGGATTTGTTATTCCCTTTTTGAAACAAGAAGGCTGTGAGCAGGGAATATGGAAGAATAGTTCCATGGAAAAGCAGGAAGAAAAAGAAATTGAGATGAATGTAGAAAGTTCAGATGATGAGTGGGTGATTGATCTTAGTAATGCTATTAGAGATCCTGGCTTAAGGTTATCTGATAATGTTGCTGTCGTAGAAGAAGAACTACCTGCCCAAGTAATAGATGTATGCAGTATTGATGAAGTGCAAAAAATTAGTTACGTTGCTCCTTGTATTCTGGATGCAAGTGAACTGTTAAAAATGAAATTTTCTAATACTAAAAGAAGATGCTCTTCATTCGGTAAAGTACTGTGTCGGCAATGGAGAGAGCTTGCTAGACCTTATGTTCCTCCCCGAAAGCCATTCACTGGAGATATTATTCATTTTACTTTTGATGAACATTCACCAGATGACATAGTTTTTTCTTGTCGAAAAACAAAATAATGGATCACATTGTTACAAAGACTTAAGAAATGGATATGTACAGTATATAGAAATGAGTGGGAATAGGAAGTTTATTCTTTTACATTTTTTATGTCATCTTATGGTTGCACTGTCATTAAATTTGTTTTGTAACATGCATTTCCGTGCTTGTAATTTCGGGTGTTTGTGAGGTAATTCTTTTGAAAAACCTTCATTCACAGAATCACTGTACAATGTATTTTTAAGTTTTACATTGTTTCTCTAGATTTAGTTTTCATGGACTTAAGAAGTGATTGGTGTATGGAAAAATGAGATATGTAATTTTAGTATATTTTCTTATATCTAGAGTTGTAAGTAAGATAGATTCTTTTTCTCCTAGTATTTTTACTGTTAAATCATAATATATTGTCTAGATAATGCAAGTAATGTAAATAGACTACAGTATTCACTTAATATTATAGGACAGAGCTACAAAATCTGTGCCTTATACTGCTTTTTAAGGAAAACGTTATATATAACATTGCTATATTTAGTATTTTAAAATATGAACGTGATCTTTGCAGTATGCTTTCTAATTATATCATTTTGTGTTATAAACATTATTCTTTGAAGGTTCTGATATTTTCTGAGAATACTAGAACAAAAGTTGGTAGTCTTGTGAAGTACGGTTGAGTTGTGTGAAAGTACAGGTTATGTGTAGTTAAATTTTTGTTTTGCTATCTTAAATGTGAATGTTCACAGACATTAGTTTATTGTTTATCCACTTGCATTGTTCAAGCAACTTGTAGAATAACGAGAGGCAAGTTTCTGATAAGGCAAAAACTTACATTCTAAAATTGAAAGTGGAGAGTTTTTTGGAGTGTTTATAAATCACCATAGGAAGAGTCCCAGATATGTCTTGTTGAGTTGATATCACAGATGCAAAAATTTAGTGTAGTTTAAACCAAGTGCCTCTAACTCAATTTAAGTATTCATTCTGTTACCTCATATATCAAAGCAAGAGCAATAAAATAAAAACATACTGCACAGTGGTAATTGATAATTGTTTGGTAAAGTATCAATATGAGATGTATTTTTTTATTTTGTAGGTATACAAGTATGTATATTTTTTTATTTTTTATATATATATATATAGAGAGAGAGAGTTGGTTTTTAAGTTATTTAATTGATACACATTACACTTTTGGGTGAATGCAAGAGATGAAAAAAAATTATCCAAGATATGGCTAAGAAATTTAATTTTTATAATTGTCACATTACCCGTCACCTTGTTGGATGCACTTACAATCAGAGAATATGTTCCGCAGACATACAGCTATCCAAATTGTGATCATGTTACTGAGTAACAATGTATTTTAATAATTAGTTCAAAGAATTGGTCGTCCTGACCGGGATTTGAATCTGGGCCTTCTGGTTTACACCCAGCTGTTCTAACCCCTAAGCTACCAAGATCTTTGAACTAATTTAATTAAATTTAATTTTGTTAAAATTATTTTCGGTAATCACACATGGTGTCTTGCCAATATTTCATCTTTATACTGGCTTGTTAGCTCTATTTATGTTTATATGAAGCCTAAACAAAGGCCTTGTAAATTTAGATTTTTTCCTTTCTGGTGTTGCCACGGAAATTTGAATTGAGAGAAGAATTATGAATTTCTCATTTTTGTTTTTGTAATTAGTGTAACTGCTATTTGATAATCATATTTTGCAACTGAATACAATGTTGTACATCTGGATTGCTATGTATCACAATATTAAGTAATTATCAGGTGATTTTACACACTTAATCAATAAATTATTTTATTAAATTTGACATTTCAGCTTTTGCTGAAAGTATTGAGTTTTAATGAACCACGGGTATTCATCTTATTAAGAATTTCTACAAGATATATTGCTGCATTTTTAGCTGACATTAAATCAATGAGGAATTTTTTTAAGAAAGCTTGAGTACTAGATTTTAATTGTATATATAATCTTAAAATCATTGCAAGTTTTTATATCATACCTTTTCCAACTATTAAAAGACATTAACTTTACACAAAAGTACAAAGTGTGCATAATTATGCCCATACAGTTTTCACAAGTGTATCTCATTATCTCTTGTATTGTCCATAGGAAGTGATTAGGAGTGTTTAACTAATATTTTAAATTTTATGACCTTGTTCCTCAGGAAAGTATTTTATTAAATAATCTTAAGCTAAAATACTGCCATTGAGAATTTTATTTTTTTTATATTTGTACTGGTATCCTGTGAACCTTGTGTATAGTGTAAAATGTCATTTTTTGTCATTGTTTCAAGTTGGGAAGGGATATGCAAATGTAATGTTCATTTGTTCATTTTATTAAAATTCTCTGTAATAATAAGTGTTTTTCTTTGAAATTACTTTGCTTAACCAGAAAACATAATGAAATTATATGACAAGTAACATCTCAGAAATATTTTATTTTATTTTTCTGAGTATACATTACAAGATAAAATCTTTGTTTCCACCTTGTAGTTTCTTTCTTTTTTATTGTGTAACTTCTGAACCCCACAACTTCAGTAGAATGAAGTGTTACTGTGATGTTGCTTCCTATACATACTGATTCTTGTGGTAAGTGACTCATTGAGTTCCAATTAAAATAATTTCCTAAATATCAAGATGCTATAAAAGAAGAATTATAGTTAGTGGTATTTACTTGCTTATCATTAAGAGGAATCAATAACAGATTAAATATATTAATTTTCAAGACAAAATACAATGCATTATGAAGCATTCATGTTACAGGATTTAATTATTTTTATGGATTTAATCAGGATAGTTTAATTTTGTGATGAAATAATTATATTCTCTTCATTATTTAAAGGAAATTAATATTCTTTCATTCAACATGGATAATGTTCAGAATATTTGAAATAGATTAGAAATTCTCTTCCGACTAAGCAAAATTAATTGTATAATTAATGTATTTTGATCTGATGCTCCACAAATTTGAAGTAATTATATTTTTTGGCACCAAGTATTGTTACCTTTGTTAAAAACAATTCTATGGGACATATCCAATCTGTATACCGAATAACATAGAAGAAGATCCTTTTCCATTTGTGAATGATAAGTTATGTATGGTTAGTGTTTCTTTATGCAGGATCTCTTTTCCCACCTCCTCAGTCCTGTAACACACGCAAAAAACACAAAGTAACAGACTGCTTGAAGCACACGATCATCACTGAGATTCGTATCTTTGTGCATGGTTGAAATACTTTAAAGTGTTTATAAAATGCAACATTTTGTTCACATGTCAGGTGCTAGGAAATGTGCCGTGAGTGCTGATGTTGAGCCAAATAGTAAAGGTAGTGATGAGGTTGCGAAGGAGACAACTGCTGCAGGGAAGACCCCTGTGAAGGTGGTGCCTCCAGGAGCGAAGACACTCAACATCACCAAGGGCTTTGATGTCGTCAATGAGAAAGGGGACTCTGCAGGTAATGTGAAGTGGAGCTGCATACTTGATCTTCAAGTTATTAGTAGAAAAAACTGTATTTATTGAAAGGTCACATGAACTAGATGAACTTGATCCATGTGGATGTCACTAACTCCATAACTTTCAAAATAGTTATTTAAAAATGACTCACTTACAGCTTAATTTCTAGTTTATATATCCTGTTTGGCCAAAGACATAACCACTTAAAATGTATATCAAAAATATTCTTTTTATTTTCAATCCCAAAATCATCAGTATAAAAGTGCAAATTGCTAGTAATAGATACGTGCAAATCTTTATTGGCCAAAATAACAGGTGTACGTGAATTGTAAGTTTCAATTTTTTTCTTTATTAGAGAACTCTCTCAGTATGTTCAAAAATGTAGGTATTGCTGTCTTCTGATCTGGTGAGAAAAGTGGAAATGTAAGAATTCAATTTAGAAACTTGAAATTTAAAATATATTTTCTGGTACTGCTAAAAAATGGCAATTCAGAGAAATTTTCAAGCCCACTAAATAACTAAATTGAATTTTTTGCACGTATGAAATTTTGTGGGGACCTGTATTTTTAAAACTTCAGATTGTGAAATTATAAACAAGGAGTTTTTTATTGTTTTACATTTTGTATATTACATAGAAATAGTGCGGATGTGTAGATAAATGCTATGTTGACTTCTGTAGATAAATATGCTAGACTAGGACTTCTGAATTATGTCCAAAAAGCTTTCCAAGGAGCTGTGAAACCAAACCCCAAACTTTCAAATGAGTCCTCTACCCTCTTCAAGTGTTCTGGAATCTTCACATCAGTACCAAGACTTAGTGCTCTGTTGTGGTGGTTGGGGATGGAGGACCCAATTCAAAAATTAACCCTCTCCCTTAGCTTTTAAGTGAGTCTTCAATCACTTCGTAGGAGATCTGAGAGCTTCTCAATCAGTACTAAATTAGGTGTTTTAAAATATCTTGATTATAATGCACTTGACATGATTACTATAGGCATATTGATCTTATTCTGCCACTAGTTTGTTTCCCAAAACTGTTCAAAGATGAAAATTTTTAATTTGTTTATTGTTAAAGTAACAGAATTATTAAGGCTGGAATCTGGATTTTCTCAATTTTTACATTGTCAAATTCATGCCTTACCAGGATTTTGTTTTCCAGAAGTGTTTTAGTTCCCTCGGACATTGTTCTGGTATTAATTTTACTGGCCTCACAAGTTGCAGCTATCTTATATGCTATTTATAATTTTCTGTATTAGTTAAATTTATTGTATTTGTATGATTAAAATACAAAAATAATATATAAAGGTATAATTCCCAGGCCCTGAGATTCTAACCACTTCTATTTCTCGTTTTACAACACCATTTTATTATGTTGTTTTTGTTTTAGTCAGCATCAAATTGAAAATATTATGTCGTTAAATTGCTAAAATGAATTAAAGAGCTATTAAGCAAATTACACTCTTCGGAAAAATTTTGAGAAAATTTGACAGTACAAATTAATTTTATATATACACTCTCTATCTTTAACATGTCAGAAAATTGTACCATTTATAAGAAACCATTGACATAAAGCCCTATCTTTCCCATTTTAATGTGGCTGTACATTTGACTCATTATCTAAGAAACTATTGAACCTAGTTCTGTGAATTATTAGGAGCAGCTTTGCATGGTTTTAAGTAAATTTGAGTAGATTTAAATCTTTTGAAGGGCTTTGTAATTTACGGCATATTTGAAGTAAAAGTCAGAATGTTTAGAGTTTTTCTGTACATGTATGAAATTTACAAGAAATCCAGAAGTATGAAATTTTTCTATACACATTTTGGTAACATGTATTTATTATTACTTAATTGACATTGTGCAAAATACAGAAATCAGCTTTGAAGTTAAATATATGAAAAAAGTAATAAGTCACCTCATCATGGTATCTAGTAAACAAAACACGTTTGCCACTTAAATAGTCATATTTTATAAAGTTTTGCAATGCAAACAACATTAAAGAATGAACAAATGAAAATGTTAAGAGTGCATTTTTGCTTTGTCTCTGTGTAACATGTTCACTGCCAAGCGCATTCTAACTATACTATACGTTAGTACCGTTCAAATTTTTCACATAATATGTCTCCGTGCCAATGGTAAAACTTGTACTGATATTTATATAATATTATATAGAATAAATTTATTTAAAAAAATATGAGTCCATATGAAGTCACAGGAACCTTTTGCAACTGTTTACACTGTAATGAGACCAGTGGCAAGTATTATTAAAAAAGAGACAAGCAAACTCATGAGACCATTGGTCTCATACTCAAAAAAATAAATTTCTCTATGAGACCCTATGGTCTTGTGCTAAAAGAAATTGCATGTCCCTAGAAGACCAAATGGTATCACATGGTAGCCAACGTGTTAAGTGAGCTACTGCTGAAGAGGAAATTCCCCTGCCCCTTCAAACATGTAACAAATATTTCAGATGAGAAAATAGAAATTCATGAATTGTGGTATAGGGGAAAAGCAGGTTGCAAAACCAAAAAAATGCAACCCACAACACACCTTACCATTCTGAAACCATTTCAGAAGCATTTTGTTGTAGGCCCTTAAAAATATTTATATTTTGAATGCCATAATCTAAACAATCAGACATTCTTGGATATTATTATTATTACATTTTTGGAGGGTATCTGCATTGCTAATGAAAGTTGACAAACATTGTTCAAATTGAGTACCAGTGTGAAGCTATTTTCACATTTAAAAACAGTGATGATTTATAAAGTGCTAAGGGTCCACCTCATTTCATTTTGGCTGTTATCAGGCAAAGTAATTGTGGATTTTAATACAAGAAAATTAAATTTTACCACTTTTGTCTTGCATTGAGGCTTTGACATTTTGACAGTGTAGTGCTATAGATGATCTGGAAAAAACTTGTGTTGGAAATGATATTTCTGATGACCGATTCCAATAAACTACTAACTAGAGGAGTGCAAGATTAGCGGCAATGCTACAATACCTGGAAAATATTAATCAGTTCTTTCAAACCAATTGCATGGACAAATTATGTGATAACCTACAGGGAGAAGGGAAAAATAAGCATTTGTTTGTTTACTTCTCTTTTAACAATTTAGAGAAATAATTTCAAGACTTAAAATAAATTGGGAATTTCCTGTTGTTAATTAATTTTATACTCCAGAAGTAAAGGACATTACGGTTATTAAAAGAAGTTACCATTTACCATGATAAATATTGGAAGCAAAAATAATTCTAAAAAGTCATTATGTAAATTTGAATAAAATTGAACTCACTTCTGTTTACCTCAAGTACTTTAGTAGTGAGATCATTTTCCAGGGATTTCTTTCTTTCTTTTTGTCAGTTAAAAACAAATGGTTTCTAACGTTCTTCAAGAAAAGTGTTGAGCAAGGTCCTTGAAAAACCTAAAACGATATTAATTAAATTTTGAAAATGCAGGCCCCGGTCTTCTCTTTCATTCTTGCATAAAAAGTTTGACTCTCTCTCCTGATTATCTCTAGTACATGATGTAGTTGCCCAAAGTCTTAATGATTGTATGTGGTGTTACAGAGGTGATTGAGAACATAAGGGGCTCCAATGCGGTCACTCCACGGTCTCAGTCTCCAGGCTCTGGCAGACTGAGCCCCAATAACCCTGAAGGTGATGCCTTTGATGTGGAAGCAGGAGACAAGAAAGCTGTGAAGGAGAGTGGAAAGACTCCTCGGTTAGCACATACATTACCTTTCCATTTTTTCATCGAAAATTATGTTATTGAAATGTATAGAAGATAAGAAATTAATTGGAAAATATTTTAAATATTTGCCTTTACATTAATTTTTTTGAATGTCAAGGTATATTTCTTTCACTTCCTTAACTGAAATGTTTAAAATGCCTCACTGCACTATCATAAACAAATTTCCAAGAATTGATGTAACTTGCCCTGTGAAGAAAAAAACTTAACCAGAAATGTTTCGTAGTTGTTTCAATATGAGTGTAATTTATAGATAACTGCTTGGTAACTATTTTAAAGTGTTCTCAGAATGGTCGCATTTGTCAGTGTGTGACAAACTTAACTATGGACTAGAAAAAATAATATTGCTTCAAACCTTTTTTGAGAGAACTGTAATGGAAATCGGAAATTCTGAAGGCCATGAAGATCTATATCGGTATCAGTCAGCATTTGTTAGTTGCAGATGCAGTCTTGCCTTCCAACTTCTTGTGGTTCTTAAAAATGTGAAAACTCAAAAGTGAGGGGAGGCTCCCAATTTGCTTTGTTTTCAGGTCTCGATTGCATAAAACAGATGCTCTGGCCCTTTATAAGCAAGACCGAGCACAGAGCAAGAGTCATTTGCACCTGGTTGTGATAGGCCATGTGGATGCAGGCAAGTCTACACTCATGGGCCACTTGCTGTACACACTGGGGCAAGTAAACAAGAAGACAATGCACAAGTATGAACAGGAGAGCAAAAAGCTGGGCAAACAATCCTTCATGTATGCCTGGATATTGGATGAAACTGGGGAGGAGCGGTAAGTGAGAGTTTTTGGATTTATTAATGGGAGGAAGCAAGCCATCAGACATTATTCAAAATGACTTTTTATTTCTGAACAATGGATGCAAAAGTTTACATACGAATGAAATGTTTTCAGTTAGGTAATTAGTTGGTGAGGAGAATTTTTACTGCATGAAGTTGGGATTTTTAATCACAAACTAATAAATTCCATAGTATATAATTAGAAAATGTGGATAACCTTGAGATGTTAATTTTGTTGGCACATGTTAATACGTAGGAATGGAATTAACAAATATTTTACAATATTCAGAGGCAAATTGTAATTGAGATTTTTTTTTTTTTAAGAACAACAAAAAATTGCAATTTTGGAATGCTGAGTAATGATTTTTTTTCTCACAATTTCATTAATGTGGATTGAAATTTTTAATATAACATTTATTAAATGTTTGGAGTTGTAATTGTTTTACTTATTTGCCATTATTCATTCATGTATTTAAATATTTTATTTTATTCTTATTTTAAATGGGAGGAATATAATAAATTGATTTATCTTCAAGTCAAATTAAATAATTTTAAAAAATTCAGAGTTTTTTCAGAGAATATGTTTCATCACTAATTAAAACACCACTGTATTGACAAAATAGAAGATTGGTTAATCTTTTGTTAATATTTTCAGATCCCGTGGTATCACCATGGATGTTGGACAGTCTAAGTTTGAAACACGCACGAAAATCGTTACTTTACTGGATGCTCCAGGGCACAAGGACTTCATTCCTAACATGATTACAGGAGCCACTCAAGCTGATGTGGCAATCCTTGTGGTGGATGCAACAAGGGGCGAGTTTGAAACTGGCTTTGAAATGGGGGGACAGACAAGAGAGCATGCTCTACTTGTGAGATCTTTAGGTAGGAGTTTCTAATCTAAATTCTGTAATTGTGTATGAAGGAAGAAGTATTAGTTGTTTATAAATGTGATACTTTTATCCAATGAACTTCAGATGTTTTGTTTAAAGGAAAATGGTAGGGAAACCATTGTTTCAAATTGTTAAAAATTAATGGTTCTTCAATAAGAATTAATGAATAAGTGAAATTCAAAAGGATATAGTTAAAGAAATCATTCCATGCCAAATTGGATAATTGTCTAGGAAATTTGACATTCATGTCTCAGATGTTTCTGAAAATATTTTTACTGATATATAAAACAGAATTTTTTGCTTTGCTTAACTAATTGTTTTGTTGATTGAAAATGTTAGTTTTTCTTAAAATTCTTATTTGTTGACTGATGTCCCATTTACATATAATGCACTATGGAAAGTCCATGATTTTGTACCATTTATAAGATTCCATTGACACAAAACTTCATAAATGTATTACTGTTTGCTATGGTATTACTCTTCAGGGGTAGATTGAACAAATTTAAGAGAAAAAATGTGGAATTTTTATAGATTATGCTACAAATAAATTGGCAGTTTGCAGATGCAATCCACACCACATGTGTCTGGCATAGTACATGGATAAATAAAGAGTGGACTGTATGATGAGATGGTATTACATACACTAGCCAAAACCCTAAGATAGCTCAGTAGGGTAATTTGAATAGGATTTGGGATGCAAAATCCTTCCTTAAGCATGCATGAAAAAAGTTGTGCTTATGTGCAAGATAGAAATTTGTTCAATGTCCACTGGAGTTGGCATGCGGCACAAATTTCAGTTGATACCTCAGTAAGCAGACACAGTTTGTAATTTATTATGCAAATTACAAGGTTAATTACAATTCATGTACTTGGTGATTACCATACTATTAAAATACACTTTAAAATGACATGCACAATAGTACTGATGCCAAAATACCTAAAATAGGATTTGTATTTGCACTAAGGCAAAGAACTTTACATGACGTGAAACACGTCAGCATGCTATGGAAAATACTTAGACTCTGATTGAACTGAAGTCTGCACCAACTCAAATATGTAAAGGAAGTTGGAGGTGGGGCTAATTGTTGAATCAAATGAACAAATTCAAAAGATTCCCGAACATTCTATGTGCTAGCCTGTGTTGATTGGCTGAAGTTAAGTGTGGCCATTTATAGTGGCTGTCAGTGTATTTCTAAGAACCACTCATAGATGACACGTGTGCAGGGAAGTCAGGGGTCAAGTTGTGACCGACTGTCGTGTTACAGAAAGGCAAGCGAAGAACGTGAATTCATAAAATGTTTATATGAAGCATGAAATGTGTGCTGAGATGTCCTTGCAAGAAGCACAACTACAGTATGTTCATATGTGACAGAAATAAGCATAACGACAGTATGTTCATAAGTGACACTTTCACTTGATGTGATTGACCAACATGATACACAAATTACTAACACACACAACTTGGAAACAAAATGTTCTAGTTCCTCAAAACTCAATTTTTGGGTTCCTTTAGGTAGCTAAATTATATTTCTTAGACCATAATGTACAAACAGTTACTCTTTTGAATCTTCTATTAAACTTTTGGAGGATTAACTCTCCTGAGTTCCTATGCTTTGTAGCACTGTTGGTCAGAAACACTTAGAATCTTGAAATCTGTATTAAATTAAATTTACTTTTGATATTATTTGCAATTTTATTAAACTCTTATCAATGTTAATAATGTAGAGATTGAAACTCGAATCATAACATATTTGTATATGTCATTAGTTATTTTGAAGTACTATTCTAATTTAATGAAAAACAACACAAACTAACATAATACTCTTGGTGTATCAATGCTGAGGTTAAAGCAACACTCTTAAGGTACTCTCTTTAATGTCAATGTGAGGCCAGTGCAGTTACAGCAATAGTGACCATCAGACATTGCGAAAATATGGTGGCATAGTGCACGATTGTTGATGAAAAAAAAACATAATTGTGGTGGGAAGAACATTATTTTTTTCAGTGGTTTCTAAAAGACATTTTGAAAATGTTGTTTATGAAGTTGAATTTTTTTTTTACTATAATGTGAGACCTAGACTCTTCTGGATTTGGAGTTAAAAATTACAAAATAACACATTTGGTAAACTTGAAAAACTAAATAATTTTTACTTAAACAATACTTATTTGGGGGCAAATAAAAAATAAGTCTGTTTCTCATTATAAATCTTACAAAATTTTTTTTATTTATACTCTTTAAAAATCCTGAACTTTTGCATCTATCTAATTTCCTCTGCCTCATGTTCATCTTTTGGGGAATATTTTTCATTGCACATCTCTTGTGTTTTTGCATTTCCACTGTTTATTTTATTTATTTATTTTTTTAAACAATTGAAACTTAGGTCATGACGTATCTTTGAATCTTCCATCTTAACTATTATGTACAACTGCCCTGCACTATCAAAACACAAATGAGGATATTAATCACACCTTATAACTGCTATCACATTAAACGTAGTGTTTGTATTTCTTAGTTTCCTTTTTGATATTGCTCGTCATTGATAATTACCAGCTGCCAACTAATGCACCAACATGTGGGCTTAGCTGAAAATGTATGGAACAACTAAACTGCTATGGTACAATCCGGGTGTGCATAACGTAGTATATTAATTATTTTCTTCACAAAAAAACAACATAATTTTGAAAATTTATTCTATATAAAGTTAAATGTTCAACAAATTTG